>JABFDZ020000131.1:713027-728212 GCA_019775955.2 Pollimyrus isidori
CCCCCCCCCCCCCCCCCCCCCCCCCCCCCCCCCCCCCCCCCCCCCCCCCCCCCCCCCCCCCCCCCCCCCACCAGTGCCCCCGGATCCAGGTCATTTTTGAAGCATCAATACCAATGGAATCATAGACAATCACGATAGAATTGTCTGCAAAAATGTAAGGCAAACCAACAAAACTTTATTAATTAAAGCCAGAATTATATCCATGTTTTTTTAAAAGGTTACGTCTGAGTTTTTCAAAAGCAAACAGACAATGACAATGGCTAGGGTCCAACACTATGGACTATCTGGACTTCCTCCAATAAAACCGTCACATAGCATTCTTCTACCAAACCCACCATGTGGATGCTGTAAGGGGGACAGGGGCCTGAAAGAATCTGGAACATAATTGGATTGGTCTGGGTTGGGTGCCCAATATAATATGCTTTCATGGGGTCTACTGTCTAGTGGCAGCCCGGTAAGTACATGAATAATTTCTGATTCAAGTCCAAGGATGGGAACTGCTTGAATTGCTCCAGTGACATAGCCAGGTTTAACCGACGAATGCATGAAATTGACATCTGAATGTAAATGCTTGTAAGTGAGCAACTGAGAGCCCCCTCATAAAAGCAAAACTGCAAACACCTCTTAGTGCGCAGTAGTTTGCGGTCAGCCGAATATCTAACGTGGTCCTGCTGAGGACCTACAGTGTTTTGTACTGTGATGCTCGCACTAGATGTCATCTGAAAAAGCAGAAAAGGTCCCTTTGAATCATCTAAAGAGGAATTCCTAATGGTGAGAGTTTAACATTTTCACAAAGCCCTTTTGTTATTTTTGTAATGTCTTATCTCAACCTTAGACGAAGTGAAATATGAATCTGTAAAAATGATCCGTAAATTGTTTTTTGAAGAGATATTCTTCCTTAGAAACAAAACAGCACAAAGCAAAAGATAAGCTATTGAAGTACATTTTGATGGTCTCACTTATTAAAGTAAAACAAATAAATAAATTGTCCAGAACCGAGCATCTTAATCAAGCGTACCAAGAACTCACAGTCTAACCCCTGTTTATTAGCAGGTATCTGCAAATGCTATTAAATTATATCATTAAACCAGCTGTGAGCATTTTTATCCCAAGCTGTGATTCATTAGAAGGAATGATTGCGAGACAAAGAGCTCAAATTGTAAAAATATGCCATATTTTTCATTTAAAAAGGCTTGTAAATCTATTGTAATTTCACGGAAAAATCAAGGGTCTGTCAGACAATTTCGTGTACTGTCTGATTGCAAAGTAAAGAAATATTACAGTTGTCTGATAAGTCGCAGTTTGAGCTATACTGATGATTATTTCAGGTGAAAAGTATATACTGTTTTCAGTGTTTACGTATAGCGTACGTATTTAAAAAGTCAGTTTTCTTAAAATACACATATGTTAAAAAGTCCTGCAAAATTTCTGTGATGACAAAGACCATGTTTTGTAAGTTATTGGAGTAGCTGCAGTGTTTGTCTGCTTTGTGCCCTCTTCTGCCTGGACAAAGGGAAGGGTTAAAGGATGGATGGATGGAATTTCCATAATGACAAATATATGTATAAAACTATAACAATGTTAAAAATAAAATAACTTCTTAAACCAAGTCACTCATCTTTGACAAACATTAAAATGTCCATCCATACACATACTACAATTATTCAAACCAAAAAAGATGTATAAGTCTGTCAAAATACAAACATATATTCAAGATACCCCTGCAATGAAAGTCTCACTACAGATTCATTTAATTGATGTGACTCCAGCCGATAATGAAGGGTATGTCCCAAATAGCTTTGTGAATCAATTAACACCAAATTAACTATTTAACACAGTAATTATCTTTCGTATTAAAAGATATCTCCAGGAAACAAATTAAATTTTTCCAAGTCTCTTTCATTCTGGATTTGTCATATAAAGTAGATTGAATATAATTCATAGAATAATTAGATAGAGTCATTTAATGGCTCAATTATTGAAATGAAAACTCCAGGGTGTGTACCTTATTAATTTAATAGATTTTTTTTTTTTAAATATCCAACATGAGACAAAATAAAATCTTTTCCAACCCTCACAAAGTCATTCCCTGCTGTTTTGCTTAATGCCATTTAATGTGTCTTATTTTGTATGTTCGTTTACTACGCCAGTGGCTTAAAACTGCAGAAACTTCAATTTTCAGGCACATTACTTGGGAATCTATTTTAAAAAGATAATGTTATGAAAGTTAAAAAGTATTCAAATTACTAGACTATATGAGAAGCTTCATTTGATCAATTTTTCCATTTCCAAGCAATTGAATTTTATAGCTGTTAAGACATCAGTAGTGGCGAGTTGCAGAAATAAGCTGAATTTAGTTAATATTACTGGACTCTTAAAATGAAATTAACTAAATTCAACTATTAGATTGTTAAAATGTTATATTCTATCCATCATCTGTATTGTGTCTCCAGATCTGGTTTGCAGTGTTCATGGACCCTAACCCAGTTAGGACGTGGCAGTGGTCACCCTGGATATAATGTGAACCCATCACAGCGTTCATGCTTGGGCACAGTGAGCAAGGTAGTGGCAGCTTCCACCTAATCGCATGGTGGAAATGGAGCGTGGTGGAAGTCAAAACGCTAGGTGCAAACTCATGAGAGCCTGGAGAGGACACTAGGAGAATGAGAAGACTGTACACCCATGCACACACTGAGCAGGGGGGTACAGTCTAAGCCCCGAGCTGAGGCTACAGTAGTAGCCACTGAACAACGGACCTATGTAATCTGCAATCTGTAGTGGTGCATTTCCACTGTCACCCAGAACGGAGCCATACCCAAGCCATTACTATGCGTGACCAAAGTTGACCCTCCTGCTGTGGAAAACCGAAGCGAGTGGGAACTTGTAACTTGTGTCTCTTTGCGGTTTGGCTTGGGTCCGGATCAGTTCCTGCATTCCAGTGGAAATGCACCGTAGGCATACTGTACCACTGGTCTGTGGATCATAGGTGCAGATCTATATTAGGTAAATGACATTTGCGTTGTGTAAGGGATCTGATCGCTGGCCAAGGGCACCAACCCCATCAAAGAAATTAATATTTACCGTGGGATACCCTCAGTCGGCAAAATTAAAAGGGACATCCCCACTGGTTGAAAAAAAATGACCATACCATGGTGGGCCGTCAGGCCTTGTAGTAGGAAGAGTTGAGAATCCCTGCTGTAGATGATATCCATCTCTAGAGTACGACAGACCACCTGACACACATCTGCTTTGCAATAATCACTTTCATGAAAATCCACACGCAGAGAAGTAAACATAGATGAAAAGGAGAACCAAAAGTCCAAGGTCGGAGGTTCAGCCGGAAACATCACCTACTACGCTGTCATGCTGATTGTCTTGTTAAGACGTGTGATTTTTCTGAGATGCGGGGGTGTCGTGGAGTCTGAGAATGGTGCAAATAACACCAGGGTTTTTTATCTTTAAAATATCACAGATATTTCGCGAGATGCACGGTATCAATGCCCTCGCATGTGATCTATTTTTACACACTCTGTTGTACCTTCCCACGTTGGCCTTGATAAGAATGATTCCTGTATGAATAAATAATGAGAATCAGAAGAATAACCTGCGGAGATTTGAGCTTACTGATGTAAGGCATCTCACAGCAACCGTCAGGATATATGCAGACTGCAAAGCTAGGGGAAAGTGTGCGGCAAGAAGGAAAGAAAAGATCGTAGGAAATACCTCAAAAGTGGAGGAGAATTTTTCCATTACCTCTTTGCGCTTGTCTGTGGAACGGGAGATAATGCAAAATTTTAAAAGCAGCCTGTCGTGTCACCCCTGTAGCAAAATAAATGTGTTTTTAAAGGTCAAAAGATCTCACATTTATGATTACAATACCCCAAACGACTTTAATATGCAAATACCCCGAGGACAGTAGAATTCACATTCAGTGGACTTTAACTTCAGAACTATCTGGCCTTATATTGGAGCTGAAAGATATCTTTATCCGTGTAGGCTGATGCCTAAGCTGGTAAGAAATTAGACATTATATTTCAGCATCTTGAGCTGAAGCTTAAAGTAGGTTTTACCGTGTGTGCAGTAAAAAAAAAAAAACGTTCACCTGCTGGCTTGAGAAACTGTGATGAGAAAAGATAAGGATACTGAAGATAAGTAACTCCCTTGGTTTTAGAAGGGATTCAGAAAGATTTCTTAATGTAGTTACAGATGTGGCAGACTACTGGATAGATAAAAAGGTGTCCTGTATGCGGGTCGTCACCTAGTGCTCTTAAAGTTAACGTACATTAGATGAACTTTTCGAAAACACACTTACAAGTGCTGAGCATATATACCAAGCAGTACGTGCGAGTGTTTAATTTAGGAGGCAGATTGTTATCTGATCTACCATCGATCCCAGGATTTGCCGAGGTCCTGGAGCCCGTGTCTTCTTCCCGTTACTCTTACCCTCAGCTTAATTAGCGTAGCTGGCTCATTTGTGCTGCTGTGCCGGATCAATTTTCTCCTGCTTGCAGGAAAAAAAAACGTCTGCACCTGGGCGCCAGTGTGAAGTGTATTTCTTCACAGTCAAAGGATGGTAAGAATGAAGCACCTCTGGGAATTGGCCATCTTTGATTTTTGGGGGTCGGGGGAGGGGGACCAGACCTTGCTAGCATGCCCGGATCAGTGGTGGGGTGTCTTTGGTGGGGGAAGAATTCTAGTCAGCTTGATTAATAATGAAAGCTTGCATCAACAGATACCAACAGATTTCACCTAGATGTTTCCTCCTCCTTCCAGGCTTTAATAAATGCAGTGGAACAAATTTATGTAATATCTGTAGAGTGGGTATTAGAGACCATCTCCGTAAATTGAAGAACACCTGAAATGCATGTTATGCAAGTTATATTCACTATTAATTGTATTTTACTGGGTTTTATTCTAGCTGTTTTTTTCATTTCAATTTTATTTCATTTTTGTTTTGCTTTTTGTGAGACGGCGGAGTGGATACTGAGGTTGGGGCCATTCCGTAATGCACTGGTAATTAATGCATTCCTTCTAATAAATCAATTAGTAATCAATCAATCAATTATAGTCAAAATCAAGAAATCGAACTGTAGTTGGGATAAAAAAAAAACTATGGGGAACAGAACTGGAATTGAATTTGAATTTCAGGGAGATTTAAATCACAACTCCAGTTCCATTTCCTTATTAATACTGGAATTGATGAATGCATTTCAAAATGGCCCCAACCCTGCTAGATACCACAAAGACTCTTCCTAATCTCTACCCAGGAACAAGAATGTGTGATGTAACTGGTAACATCAGGGCATGAGGTCAAATATTGTCAAACTACAAAGTGTATCCAAAATACTTGCATAAGGCTTTCTTGTCAGATCCATGTGACCTTAGGATGAAAGGGTGGAATTGGGACTTTATTGGAGACTTTTACAATACAAACTACGGACAGCGGCTTCAACCACAACAAAGAAGAACATAGGGACAGAAAGTGAACAGAGACTCACATATGTTCACATACTCATATGTTCTCACCCACAGCTGAGCCTCTGCAAACACCTCCTACCCCACACCTGTACATCCTCAGTTTCTCCATCGGATTGCATACACAGACTACTGCTAAAAAGCTATACTCCGTATGCCAGTTTTATCTGACTTAGAGTGACTATTTTAACTGAAAAGGAAAAGGAGCTATCGAGAAATAATCAGAAAGGCATGACAGAATTAAAGACATTCAAATATAGGATGAACAAAGGTCATGAGCAAATGAGATTATAGTGCTATAATCTCATTTCACAATGTCTTGAGGTACTTGCACTGCAGTAACATATGTTTTAGATACATCTGGGTCTTTGGTGATTTTTCTCATGAGCAAATGCTCCGAGCAAGCAAGTCTCACCACTGTAAAACTAAGTCAAAGCAAGACATGGTTTTTCCTTTTGGTTCACTTTTTTACTAATTAGAAGAAAGACCCCATACAGTATGAAGAGAGCCATTATGGAACCACATTTTCCTTTGCCCCCCCCCCCGGAGCTAGGCCTGGAGGTGGGGCTCGATGGCAACTGCCTGGTGGCCAGGCCTATACCCATGGGGCCAGGTCGGGCATAGCCCGAACAAGGCACGTGGGTCCCCCCTCTAATGGGCTCACCCATGGCGGTCCGATCCTCAGCTGCAGAAGCTAGCTCTTAGGACATGGAATGTCACCTCTCTGATGGGGAAGAAGCCTGAGGTGGTGCACGAGGTTGTGAAGTTCTGGCTAGACATAGTTGGGCTCACCTCGACGCACGGCTTGGGCTCTGGAACCAGTCTCCTCAGAGGAGGTTGGACACTCTTCCATCCTGGAGTTGCTCACGGAGAGGGAAGTCTGGGCTTCCCTGCTGAGACTTCTGCCCCCGCAACCCGACCACAGATAAGCGGGAGAAAATGGATGGATGGATGGATGGATGGATGGATAGAAGAAATTAGAACTGAAACACCATAAATTTCACAACATGTTCTTTTTCTCTGCACAAATTTGGCTGTGATGTCCCGTATGATTGTTTGTAAATCAATGCAATGTACTCTTGATGTATGTGGGATTGTGACTCAGTAGTATGCGTGTATAAAATAAGACCATCTCATGCTGGTCAACCTTTAAAGCCAGCAGTCCTACAGTTCACACAAAGACCCATTCTTTTATGTGGAGAAGGCTTTAAAGTGGTATTTTCCTTGATGCCGGAGGTGTTAACATTGTCGAGCGCAAAAGTAAAAGAGAAGAAAATGTTCCTTCCCTGGCAAGGCAAAGCCTACAAGGAAGTTAATCAGACTCCACTGGCAGTGCACAACACGTACACAGTCCTAACCCACATGGGAGTTAATCAGATTTCACTGGCAGTGCACAACATGTAAACAGTCCTAACCCACACACGAGTTAATCAGACTCCACTGGCAGTGCACAAGACGCTTGTACTTCTCCTTCTACCATCAGCGGATGGGTTTCTGAGTTTCTCTGGAGTGTCCAACTGCCTGAGGTTTGGTGCATCACTACTGGCTGCTCACACTCCTACGGAGGCAAATGGCAGTCTGAGGGGCGCAGTCAAAAGCTCCGTCATATCTGCCAGAACACCGAAGCTTATACAGCCATCCCAAGAATGTCATTCACGCTGCTATTTCTTCGCTATGACAGCTTTACTCTGCTACGTTCTCATCTTCAACCAACAGAGGTTTCTTCTGATCGGGAAGGGAATTTGCCTGATTTACGTGCAACAGATCTGCAAGAGTCCACCCCTGCACCCTCATGTGTGACTGCAAAAACGTCAGAGAGCAAACAGATATACATGTGACCTCAGGGGCCTCCCTAGGCAATCTTGGGCTATGTTTGGGGTTAGCTGCCTTCAGCAAGGCTGACTATTCCATAATTTCTTCAGTGTAGTCTTCCACCTTAGCAAAAACTTTGACCTTTTCATATTTAGATTATTCTAATTTTTAATATGATGATTTTATCCTTTTACACCAACAATCAAGCAATTATTCATATTTCATTATTCACAACTATGAATGACTACATTATCTGATAATTGTTGTTTGTATATTGCTAGTCCACGTTTAATTAGCACTTGCGGATGATGATGAGTAGCATTCCAGAATCATGCAAGTGGTTTGCAATCATAGCCATTCTGTTTCCTTGTTTTTTCTTTTTCTTTCTTTCTTTCAGGGAATGATCTGAATTGGCGGCAAATTACTGCCGAGCGCATTTGCTCTTATTTGCTGGTTCAGTAGACAGCTAATTTCATGAAATTATGAGATTGCACCTTTTGTGGATTTTCATTTGGATTGCTTTATCCTCATGAGACAGTAAACTTTTTGTCCAGGCCAGCTGGGTTTCGTCACTAAGGTCTTTGTTGGCAAAGGGATGCAGATCAGTTGCCTTGGAGCTGCCAAAGCCTCTCACTATTGCCCTACCTACAATTGGCTGACAATATTGTTAGAAAATTCATCATAACCCTGGTTGGTATGGTGATGCAGTGGCCAGTATTGTTGTGGTGATGGACTGACATCCTGCCCAGTGCTCCTGTGACTGAAACAGGCTCCAGGCTCTTTGTGACCCTGTACCAAGTGGTTGGAAGATGGACACCATAATCCATTTTTCATTGCGTGGTATAATGATTATTTAGCACATGGCACAGTCAATTATCATAGTCATTTATGAAGTCTAAACAAAGGTGAACCATGTGAGTCTGTTATCAAGTGTAGTGCAAGTTATCATTAATTAGAATTAGAAGGCTTTCATACTGGAAATATAATGAGGAACGATATTTAAGACAAGAAACGTTTTTTTCTATAAGAGTCAATGTCATGGAGATTGTCATACAACTACAACTATAAATTCCCTTGCTATTTCATCTACTGTTCTGTATTATATCAAACTAATTCATTACATGATACTCTCTGACACCTTATTATGATTCTGTCTTGCCGCCGTTTTAATGTCAAACCTCAGGCACACGTGTCAAAGGAAAACAACGGAACTGTCGAACTTTGCTTCCTGCCATATTACTCACTGACACTGTCATGCCTCCCAGCTAACACGACGCTGAGAAGCATCGCAGGGCCGCGCTCGGCACACGCAATTATCGTAAAAGATTCTCTAATTCAATACCATAGAGGAAAATGCCGAGGCATAAAACAAGATTTCATTACATTTCGGCTCAGCTGAGTGTAGCTTAATATCAGTCGCAATCTGCTGCAATTCGTTTCAGACAGATCGTCCTGGAAAACCCTTAGAACATGGCCTCGTGCTTTCTGAATCTTCAGTTCGCTATGTTCCCTTTGCATTTCATATATAGCCATTATCCAGGATTAGAATGTGAACAAACTGTGATGGTTGGAAGCTGATAATAATCTCTGCTGGCACTCAACTATTGACAAACGACTACGGCCACCCCCAAAGGGCATTGCTGTGTTTGTCCCTCTGTTAAGGCAAACAATGGAAACGTCAACACAGATAATTGAAAAGGATCTCAGATAAAGGATCTCTGCTGGCTTGCTCATGCAGTGCTTGTTTCCTTGGGTTTTAAATGTCAAAAATATTTAAGCTGAAATTCTGGCATATTCATCGTGCCAGGTTACAGTTTATCTCGGATATCTTTCTGTGTAGAGAGATGTCCAAAGAAGGCAAGAAGTAGGTATAATAGAGTCCAAAGTTCTTGATGCAGGTTCCTGGAGTAAATTTTCACTTATATCTGATTAATATTTAAACATCAGGGTCTGTTCGAAGAATGCTTAGGTTCCTTAAGTTGCTTTTGATGGATTTGCATGGTCATTATAACTTTAATTGCATCCAGGACAACATTAATGTCAAAGGCCTGTAATCTTGAGGGGGGGAGATGGGAGCAGGGGTGCCCCAGTAACTGTGTTTAATATGCTTAACCTGAAGCTCCTTGGTGAAATATGTAATTAGTAAAATGTGTCTTTTATCCTTTGTATTTTATGTCAATAAAGTATAATGTAATCATAGTTAAATGTAATCATATCAAAGTTTATTTATCAAATGCACAACAGTACAGCATACAGTAGTAGGTAGAGGCAATGAAAAGAATCAGAATACAACACAATTTCTACTTTCTGGTAACATTCATGTTTTGTGTTATTTAAAATTCCTGGTAACAAAATTGCCCTGTTGTTATTGGCATTATTGTTTATTACTTGAATGCTGCTGTAATGCATTGTTTAGTGACAACTAAGGTCGTTTCGAAATCAATGTTTCCTTTAAAGTACATCCACAGTTTCTCTGGTAAGAGAGGTAAGTGTACAAGTAATATAATAATATAACATCATAACTAATGCAGTAATATAAGTATTGCTTCTGGGCCAGTGGCTTTTTATTCTTTCATACTTAATACTTCTCAAGGTCCTTTTCATTTTCTTCACACAGTGAATTGTATTGTCACATTCTCTGTTGGCTGCGGCTGTAATAAATGGACAGAGAGAGGATCCAAGTGCAGAAGCAACAAGTTCATTTCCGCAGTAGTGGTCCACAAATTCAACAGAGGGATGAAAACCTACTGGGGGCAATATAGGCAAACAAATCCAATCCTTGATCCAAATCTGTAATCCAAACACAAGCATAAGGTCGTAGAGTCGATATGTGGAGCAAAGGGCAAGTAATCAAATCCAGATCGCAAGATGAAAAGTAAGAACGCAGGTAAAGCAGAGAGGCGTCATACTGTAGATGGAAACCATGAACCAAATGCTCAGAATGGTCTGTCATTCAAAACTTCACCAAGAGGTGCTTTTATACCAAGCTGATGGGCTATAGGTGTGCTTTAGTATTCTGGTGAGCTGGAGTGGGAACTGACCGGGCATGCTTGGATAGACACTCGGCTAGACGTGCCTGTGACAGCAGCTCTGACCTGAGTTGGACCTGTTACTGATAAACAGCAGAGCAGACCGGCAGGTTGCAGATGACAGAGGAAGCAAATGGTGTAGAAGAGATGCGCTTAACTGAGACAGGAGCTGCTGCGAAATGTTAATAATCTGCTTGAGGAAGATTTTCTATGATCTCGGTTTAAACTGCAAAATGGCATCTTATGCACTTCATTAAACAAAAGATGAGTTATGATGAATATCACCAGCAGCGACGTGTGGATGCAGAGATCCAGAGCAGACCTTCTGCGAAGCAGAAGTGGTTACTCGGTTGATATACCATAGCTTGGAGACCCTTGGGGTGCCAATGCTATAGCTTGATGTTTATGGATAACACCATGTAACACAGTTTTTGTGTCTGCAAAATAATTATTAGTTCCTGTTAGCTTATATATCCAAATGATAGAAAATAACTTCGATTTTGTGGAAAGGACATCAATAGTTCAGAACATGCACTAGATAACATTAACAGCCCTTGCAAGAGACAAATCTTCTGAATTGTGTCCATATAGTCCAATTAAACTTAAGAATTGCATGTCCTTTTAGATTGACAATTGTAAACTGTCAAAGTGTAACGAACAATACCCCAGATGTAGTCCCCCATCATATTCTTGTTGTATTGTCCTTGGTATCGATGCTCGAATTCCTTGAGATCTTGGTGGAATCTTTCTCCTTGTTCCTCTGAGTACACTCCCATATTCTCCTTAAAATTCTGTAGATAAGCATCCAGGATGTGCACCTTTAGCGACATCCTACACCCCAAGGCCTGATAGTTCCTTTCTAGTGTCTCTACCATATCCACATAATTCCCGTACTACTGCAATAAAGCTGCTCCTAGCTGCCTTTTGGACCTCTGTGAGGGTGCTGGAAAATTGTTGACACTCCATGATTTTCTTTATCTGTGGTCCAACAAAGATACCAGCTTTTACTTTAGCCTCAGACAGGTTGGGAAAGAATTCTGCTAGGTAGCCATGTCAATGACATCTAGCGATATATCCCACTGATGTTACAGTAATTACTTTGGTGTATGTTTAGAATTTATATTTACAACAGCTTGGCACCATGACTTAATGACATTGAATGACAGAATTATTATCAGTGACTCAAACAAGGTTTTGTTGCAGTGATGCTGAACTTATGGCCATGACTGTATACAAAATGTTGGACAGAAGTGACAAAACCAATGTTTTGACTCAATGTTACTAGTTGATTTTGACCCAAGGAACATGAAAATAGCATTGTTTTACCAGGAACAAAACAGATATTTTTTTTTGTTGCCTTGTGTAATCTAAGACAGAGTGTATGGGGTATGAACCTCACTCAGATAATGTGCAAATTCAACATTTATTAATTAAAAGTAATGCACAAATACTTAATTCATGCACCGAACATCAATCTGTTTTCCATAACCGCTTATTTTGTACAGGGTTGCAACCAGTCTTGAGTTTAACTTATGGCACAAAGTAGGGGATGCATGACACCAAAACTGGATAATCTGAATATAGTACAATTTAGGGGAAAACCAGCATGAGCAAGAGAAAAACATGCAGACACACAGGCCATGGGTGATACATATATGGGATAGGAAATGCAAATGGGCTGATTCAAAGTACAGGATTTCTGTGTGTCTCCTTGAACATCTTCACTTTTATACATCGACCAGAGCATTGCACCGGATCGCGATCTCCCTTGGGATGTCATTGCACAGGCATTGCTTAGGAAAGTTAAAAAAAGGGAACAAAAGCAGGAACTCTGATTGAAAGGTGCTGATCACTCCTGGGACAACAGCATGGTAATCAGACTGATACCGTGTGGGGCGGGGGCTAGCTTGCTTCCTCATTCGCCCATGGCTCCGCTCTGCATGCCTTCTACATCACACTCACTGCTATAGACAGGACATCAGAGCAAAGTGCAGAAGTTATGGGTGGTTATGGGAGGAAGGTCAGTACACCTGTATGTGTCTGTGTGGGCTAAGGTGTGCTCAATCTTTTTTGGCCCTACTCTTGTATTCCTGTTGAAGTTGGTGACCTTCTGCATAGTGCAGCAGACTGTCGATTAATGAGTCCAGCTATCAGTCTTCTGGCACCTTCCACTGGCAGGCGAGCCAAGCTGTTGAGAAAACCTCCAAAGCTTAAACCTCATTCCTCTGACTTGAGTGGAGTACATTTATCGCTCTAACCTCTAGAAATCGTGGTCCTCGCTACAGAGAAGTACCATCATCCCCAAGCTCTGATCTGGGCAGGGTGGCTCCATTACCTTCACCCCTCGTTCTTACAATTTATAACCTTTAGACAGAATGGGCTTTGATACCCTGCTCCGCCAAACAGACCTGCACAACTTTACAATCATGAAATGGTTTTTAATCAAGGCTTCATGGATGAACTGTAGTTGACATTTCTATAACCAATCCATGGAATGTTCTAGGAAACCCATGAATTACTTTCCAGTCCACTAGACCCTTTCAAGTCATACTGCTCTATTCACAACGCTTCCACTTTGTGTTGGATCTTACTTCAACAGATATAGAATCTATCCTATTTTATACCAAAATCCCAAATCCTCAACTGAAAATGGCATAAAAGAATCTGACCTGAAGGACAATGACTCATTTTGTTGAAGGCTATAAATCCTCAGTGGTGATCGGCTTACACTCTCCTCCTCAGCTATTCATCACCCATCACCAGCCATAGCTGAAAAGCATCACCAATGGAGATAAGCACGGATACCCCGAAAATAAGAAAAATAGAGGCTATACAGTATTGGTGGTAACTCACTCTTTTGCCTTTTCACATCATGGTGCTTATAAAGACTTTTATACAAAATGTCAGTGACTATTTCCTTTAGGGTTTCCTGTTGCCCAGGAATCTTAGCCAAAGTCCCTTATTCAAAACAGCATGATTTCCTTTACATGCGAAAAATATAAATCACTGAACTTTAGTTGTGAACCAAAATCACTTTCAATGCTGGAAATCATCTTATTACAATGATAATTGATTTAATCTTTTACTAGTTGACTTGGTAACTCTTACTAGCATATCTAAAACATGAATTTGTTATGTATCTGCTTGGAGCCTATCTCTTGGAATACCAGAAGGGGGGCACCCCGGATGGGATACCAGTCCATCTCAGTGCTCACACTCATTATACAAGCTACTTAGAGACAGCACTCCTCCTTAAAGTTTGAACTATAGGAGGAAATCCATGCACCCAGAGGGAAGCCACACTCACGTGGGGTAAAGAGGCCAATTCCACACACAAAAAGGGAGAATGAAACCCACAAACCCTGGAGGTGTGAGACTACAGTGCTATCATCCAGGCCTCTATATTTTACTGAGTTAAGACAGCGAGCAATACAGTAAAGTGAGGCAGGAACCTCCACTGTCCATTCAGCACCTTCATAAGGACGAGGCTGTGCAAAACCACGGACAGAAACATGGAACCAATGCCTCTTGTGTGTTAACAGGACCACCTCAGGGTACCTCATTAGGTCAACAGGCAAGTTCTGTAGGATCTTACACATCTGTTTAAGTTATTCCAAAACAGTGTAGAATAAAAATATGAAGCACCCCGAGTACATTCACCAACACTGTACTTCTGGTTGGCCAGCCATTTCCAGATTTGTCTGAATGAGTCGTTGACTGTCTTTTTTTTGCAATTGTTTTTCCTTCTCTTTTCAATTTCGACCAGCTCCTCAGTAATATGGTTTCTGGCATGAGCAGTAAATAAATGGCGGGTTGAAGCCCTCGCTTAAAAATCAAAACGAAGTTTAGTATCAGGAAAAACAATCTTTCAAGCCATCCTATCGCCACATTTAGTCATTAATTAAACACGTTAGTTTTACAGTAGTCACATTTGTTCTTAGACTGATTGCAGTGCGATCTCCGATTAATGGAAATGAAAACAGGAGGGAACTTAGTTTGGTTTTCTACATCAGTGCCTTCTCATTAGAACAATTTCCTCTAACAGCCATCTCCAGGCTGGTGGAAGATGCACAGGCCTCATGTTTGTCCCTGACTTCCGTTATTTATATATTTATGAATAATGATCTATTCCCCCAAAGTCTCAGCAGCCGTGAGTGGGAAACTCATTAACTGCTCCTTCATGGAGAGCGGAATTTGCAACCAGCAAGATTAAGAAAAAAAATCCTAAAACAATTTAAATTGTTAATGCTGAACAATGAGCTCGAGGGAGAGCAGCTCTGGAGTTGGTGGGGGGTTATTGGGGAGCATTGATGTGCTGACTGCAGTGCAGGGAGCGTCGTGTGATGACAGAGTTTGTGTAGGGCTCAGGTGTGCGGTGCCATCGAGACAGACGGGGCTCACGCCGCTTTGGCGCCCGAATGCGCTAGCCGACTTATTTAGTGATGCTAATGAGCTGCAGCATCTTAAGGCCTTTCTGCTTTCTTATACCCCCAGGCCGGGGGTGCTCAGTACGGGATATCTCCAGGCCAGGGGTGTTTCTGTACGGGATATCCCCAGGTCGAGGGTCCTCTGTCTGGGATATCCCCAGGCCAGGGGTCCTCTGTACGGGATATCCCCAAGCCGGGGGTCCTCTGTACGGGATATCCCCAGGCCGGGGGTCCTCTGTATGGGATTTCCCCAGGCTGGGGGTCTTCTGTACGGGATATCCCCAAGCCGGGGGTCCTCTGTACGGGATATCCCCAGGCCGGGGGTCCTCTGTATGGGATATCCCCAGGCCGGGGGTGCTCAGTACGGGATATCTCCAGGCCAGGGGTGTTTCTGTACGGGATATCCCCAGGTCGAGGGTCCTCTGTCTGGGATATCCCCAGG
>JABFDZ020000131.1:728312-741126 GCA_019775955.2 Pollimyrus isidori
CGGGGGTCCTCTGTACGGGATATCTCCAGGCCGGGGGTCCTCTGTACGGGATATCTCCAGGCCGGGGGTCCTCTGTATGGGATATCCCCAGGCCAGGGGTCCTCGGTACGGGATATCCCCAGGCCAGGGGTCCTCGGTACGGGATATCTCCAGGCCGGGGGTCCTCTGTATGGGATATCCCCAGGCCGGGGGTCCTCTGTATGGGATTTCCCCAGGCTGGGGGTCCTCTGTACGGGATATCTCCAGGCCGGGGGTCCTCTGTATGGGATATCCCCAGGCCGGGGATGCTCTGTATGGGATATTCCCAGGCTGATGTCTGTAATGTCTAAAGTAATTGAAGGACCTTTTGGGATCCATTCTTAATGCTGGGTGACGTCCAGCTGTATATTACTTGAATTCAACACCACTATCACTGCAGATAAGAACAGAATAAAAAATAATGTAAATTATAGGAATAAATATGATATATGATATATGAGATATGATAGCTCTAAGCATGTGGAATTTACATATTTTTCTCTCATGGCTTTTCTGTAGATTCCCTGCTATCTAAAAGAAATATTTCCTGAAGATGTGGTTCATATTAATTCTTGGCACCCAATTCTCCTTACTTTCCGTGTTTCTTTATGTGTGTGAACCTCATAATAAACCAGTGGCCTATCTAGGCAGTCCCATGTTTTGTGCACATTGCCTCCTGGGATACAGTATGTTCATAGGTCACTATGAAGTGGTTACCAACATTCAGCAGATAAGTAGAGCATTAACTAACCAATTAGTATGACACTGTTTCATACTTTATTTTATGAAAAGAACAATAACCAGAATAAAGAAAAAGTATCCATGCTGACTGGAGTAACTATTTTCTGATTGACTATTTATGGATTGTGTGGATGTTCCAGGAACAATCCATGAAACCTGGCTGGATTTTCCAGATGCCCCCCACACCCACATTGTGTAGTAACAACTGGACAACCCCCCCCCATAAAGTGTGCCTTTGGTGGTATAGGACTTCACTATGTATGCCCAGTCATCCCCGTTTAATGTTACATTAGAGCAAGATGGATGCCACTTTATTGGCTATAGATAAAACTCTTACAGAAATCTGCCGATAATAAGAGCAGATAGGCAGATAATGCTTCTGCTAACATCTGGATTTTTATGGCTTTGAGTAACAGATAATGAATACATTGTCTGCTTGGTAGATACCTTGATATCCTGCGTTCATATTTTAACACTCATTACATGCATAACAGGGGTTGTGAGTGTAACCCTATTAGAGTGGCTGCATGTCGGCAGTCAAAGTCAGGCGGCTTTGCTCTATATTACATGCCGCAGACATGGAATTCATTTCACATCTGTCTTCCCCTCCACCCCTACATACATGGCAAAAGAAGCCTTATTTATAACATGAGGAAGCAGAACTAATTATGGAGAAGAAATACTGTGTGTGTGTATATATATATATATATATATATATATATATATATATATACACAAACACTAAGTAATTATGAGTACAGGCTGAGCTTGTGGGAGTGTTAGGGGCTGAGCGGCTGCCGCATTCCTTCCCGGCAGGGAGTATTTGCTTGTACGCTGACCTCAGTGAACCTTTCCGCTGTAGCATTGTAGTGAGCATATACCTTTTAATTGAATCGGGAGACGGATTTTGGAACCTTGCCAGACATGCTTCCTGCACCAATTTCCCTCAGAGCTGTTCCCAAGAGTCGGACCACCCCAGCATAACTGGGTTGGGTTAAACTAGAATTGTGGGAGACTATTTCTTCTGCAAATGCGGAGTGGGGGGAATAATGATCATACTGGTTTGCAGTGGGTGTGGTGGCATAGCCATTAAAGATGTGGGCATAGAGAATGATGGGTGCTGTTAGGCTGATTTGCTGAAGGCTGTTAGTTTGTGTCCATGAAAAAAAAATTATATTGGACAATTAAACAAGGTACTTGGGTTACTCCAGTGAAATTTGTAATGATTAAAAAGCCACTTTATGGAAAAGTGTCAGTAAGGAAAATAAATAAAGAAAATGTGTATGCCTTTATTTAAACACCTAGATGTAAATCTTTTGGATGGATAATCAATTCCTCTAATACCCCACAACAAACGTATAGTATATGCCAAAAAGAGTATACTGCAATTTTTTTTTTTTTAATTGAGATCCTTACTTTATACTAGATTATGGCCTTTTCCCTTTTGCTGGTGAGAGACTTTGGAGTTTAATGATTCAGGTTTATTCAGGAGGTAAACAAATTAAACGTTAAGTATGACGAAGAGGAGTGTTAGGAAAAACATTAGGGGGTGTCCATGTATTGAAATTGCTGAAACTATTGAATGTGACAGTTTTATTTCAGAATCATGTTCGCAGCATGGAAAGAGTGATTCTGTAATATCTTAGCAATTTTTATTCTCGCTGGAGCATGGACTATTGCAGGCTTATGGTTGGGGTAGTGCTGCATTTTTTGTTTTGTCTCTCTTTTTATTGTTGGGGGCGTGGTGCTGAAATTTAATTTTTTAATTTTTCTTTTTTGCCCTGTATAGGGTGTTTGTATATATCTGTCATTTAATTTGCTAACAATCAAATATGGTTTACATTTGAAAGTGTAATGAGGATCCATGAAAATATGTGTAAGCATCCTTACTAGGGTACTACTTCTTTCCCAGTTACTCTTAACTGTTTAGCTAAAAATGCCAGCGGTACAGACATTTTGAATGTGTTGACAGTGAGCAGTTATTCTGTGTCATGTTACTGCACATTTTACAAGTATAGAAATCATTGTAATTATTTTCATATCTCTGACCGTCTCATCATACTGAAGACCAGACTGAGGCCTTTGTAAGGCCCACTGGAGAATCAATTCATTGCTCTAGGCAATACATCATATAGTGCAAACTATTGTAAGCTAGTCAATAAGACTCGTAATATTTTAATAAATCTATACTTTGTCTTGAAGTGCATCATTAATAATAGAACTCGGTGAGCCTGACTGCTACGGGTGATGATAACATTTTATCTGCTCATATTAATCTAAAATGCTGCTTCATATATAAGGGGGTCTTTGTACTTCCCATGGTGCACAGAAGGGTGCTCATTTATCTTGTAAATTCCCAACATGTCAACCACCTTAAATGATCAGTTATTCCTTCAAAAGTATAAAATTCACACATTTTTACAACCAGGGCCATCACTGTGAACTCTTCTTTCCACTGAACTACCTTGCAAGTGTTTATTAAACCCCTTTATAAAACTGTATCAGCATAAAAAGAACATTGTCTTCTTTTTTCCCTGTTGTCACAAGTCAAGCATTAAAAGGAATATTTTAGTGAAGAATGAAGGCGCATATTGTACGTTTCTGCCAACTCCAGTGCTGTTTGCATGTGTTTGATCTGATACCTTTAAATGCATCTTATTAATGAGGGATTTCACCGAATCCCACTCAAACATTTACATTGTGGTGTAAATTTGATGAGGTTATGAGCATGAAGTTATATTGAAGTTAAGTACCTGAATCAAAGGTACAACAGCAGGTGCCTCTACTAGGCTTGAATCAGCAGTCGCCCTTGTACTTGAGCAGCACAGTGCCTGCTGTCCCCATTCATGTATCACATGAAGGTTAAAGTCCTGACCCTCTATTGTTCTGATAGACAAGAGGTGGAAAGTTCCCGAAGAATGCTACTGGACAGTGACTAGTCCCACTCCTTCAGGATCAGTTAAGCCCACGAGGCCATGCTGGAGGCTTGCCTGTCTCCCCCTCTCCATACTCAGCAAGACAGAGAAGCTACATTCAAATGTTGGTCTCAGGGTAAGGGAGACAAAGAAGAACAATGGATGCAAATCAGCTGTGTCTCCCAAATCCTGGTAAAGCTGACTGAGGGAATGAGGGGAAGGCTTGGCCCCAAGCTCTATCGCATGTGTCACCCTACCAGCTTCATCCTGAAGTTCCACCCCACCCCCAGTAACCTGTAATCCATACACACACAGACCTGTAATCAAATCTTTGTGGGGTCTCATTCATTTCTATGGGAAAAATTCTAACACTAACAATGACAACGTTAACCCTTACCTCGCCCCAACCTTAAGCATTAGTAACCAAACAAGTTTTTGCGTTTTTAGTCTTTTGATGGCAAGATTTTTAGAAAATCGGAAACTGATCCCCGTATGTTTCCCAATTTTTGTCCCATATGGTCAAAAAAATGGGTATTCGTCACATTGTGGGGTTGTCTTATCCCCACAGGGTAAAGTATATGTGGACCACAGATATAGACACAGACACACACATATAGACACAGACACACAGATATAGACACAGACACACACATATTGCTTGCCCTAGTAGTTCTACATGCATTGTAATTTAAGAGCACAATGAACATGCCCTGTGGGAGGCGTCCAAAGTCCCTGTTCCGCACCACAGAGTCCTAAAGACTCCAGTCTCAAAATAGTGTAAACGGTTCACTCTGGGAAGATGCCACTCTGCATCGTCAGGCTTGTGTCTCTGCCCCTGCACTTAAAAAGAGACACACTTCCTGTTCTTACTCCAGCTGTATAATTTATCTGTCTGACTCATGCTCCTAAATCACAATGCATTCCATCTTTGGAAAATCACCATTAATTTCAGTCCAGTTTTCATTTAGGCATCTGAAATATACATTTTTAAATATTTTAATAATGGTTTTTAACCACCATGCTACACACTGCCCACAGACAAGGTGACTTGTGTGTTTTTATTGCTTGCTGTTTCTTTCAACATTTGCACGTTCCTAATTAAATAGGAATAACCTGTGAATTGTCTTACTGTGAAAATCATTATTGCCTGAAAACCAGAAGATGGGGGTTCTCAATGGGCACTGTGAAAATAAACTCTACAGTACAAAGTAATAATAATTAAAATCAATCTCCAATGATGGCTGTAGTCAGCCTGTTGAAAGTCAGTCAGTGGTTTTTCATCGCTTCCCTTCGTATCAGAGCCAATTAAAGGAAAAGTGATGGTATTATTCACCGGGAGGTCATTTCAGAAAAGCCTGCTTTGGTTTAACTGCAGCAACATGTTTCAAGTCACCTTCAAAAAAATTAAAGGAAGGTCAGAAAAATGAGATTCCTGATGTTTGTTACTAAAAGTAAACTTTTTTCATATACAATGCATTATATACCTAATAATATCATTCTGATACCAGTCATAAAAAATCACCAGTAACTTGTTATAGACCAATTTTTTGTAAAAACTAGTCATCAGGGTTTACTGGCAGCTTGCAGTTATGTAGACATACAGGTATGCTGCTGCAGGTCCACTGCAACGCTGACAGTTGTACTGTATGCAGAACTGTGGTCTGCTTTCCTGTACTGTCACTCAGTACCAGAAGGTGGACCATAGATAAGAGGGTTGCTGAAGGACAGTGTATTTGCAGCCAAAATGGTGACAGTGGAGAGGCAATTCTGGGAAGAATTCCATAAAGTCGTTTATGGATTTCTCAGAAACAAGAAGTCGTCTAACTATGAGGTTCATGTTGTCAAGAATATGATGTGATCTTGGATGTAGAATGAGTGTGAAGATGCATTTCCTAGACTCACACCTTGATTACTTTCCTGGAAATTTGGGTGAGTATAGTGAGGAGCAAGGTGAGAAATTTCACCAAGATATTAGTGAAACGGAGTGAAGATACCAAGGACGTTGGAATGTAAGATTATTCTGTTTGTGCTTTCTGTGTTTTGTTCTGAATAAAGTGGTGATACAAGATGGATTAACAGAACTGGGTGTAGCTTTTATTTCGTCTTACATGGCAGGGGGTGAGTGAGTGGGTAGGGGTAGCGCCTGCTGCCAATCACTGACACATTCAGCTCAATCGGAATCGACAGAAGTATTTATTCCCCATTTGAAGGTCAAGTTGGGGATCGTTGCTGGAATAGTGTTTGTAATGCTGAGAACTTGGGGAGGTCAGATGCGCAGCCCAAACTGAAAGTCGAAGTGGTCCAGTAACGACTCATCCGTGTCACAGAAAAATGAACTTCACTTTACAGAGCCCTGCCGGCACAAGACAAAAAAGGATGGGGAAATGAAATGCGATGAGATAAATGCAATATTTGGGATAATAAGCAGGGAGATGGGCTTTCAGGAAAACTTTGAATTAAGCCATCACACAAATTAGCAGATAAAAACCAATGGCTTCTTTTAATGGGGTTCGTCTGGCTTGTGCTCCCTGTAAGGTGCATATACGGTTAATTTCCCCATGTTTGGCTTTTGTTTCCTGCACTATGTTCAACTTTTGGTGTGGGGCTCTGCGAGCTGGGCCTCCACTCATTAATGTCCTCAGAAGCAAAAACGAGCATCTCACCTTAACCTTATTTAATGACCCAGCTTCTTCACTCAGATGCACCCCAAACCACTTTGCCTCTGCGCTTTGCTATTTCATCCGTGTGCGAGTCTTTATTCCTGATATGAAGAAAAGACTATCATCAGGGGCTAAATTTGCAATATTAACATAACATAAAACACACACACACACGCAGAATATCCCCTTGGCTATCACCAGCAGAAATGAAGCAGGCTAAGATTCCCGTCACTAAATAATAAACTATTGTTTTCATCTGTAAGATTGACTGATACATCTATACGTGCACCCAGGGAAGCATCAAAGATGTCGGGATGCGTAACAGCGGTGTCTTGAGTGACAGCCGACTATAGGTGACAGCAAGAACAATGCGGCAATTGTAGGAATTGTTGTTGCAACGCCAATCACACTGTGGATTCAAAACAGGCTTTATTAGTTCTAGAAAAAAAGCTGACAACAAAGGCCTTTCCTGTCATACGACATCAGACAGGCTAGATGAGGTGTGGAGGTGACCGATATACTTGTGGCATTTGCTTGATTTGGTTTTTTGTTTCAGCGGAGGAAGGGTGGATGACACCAAATTACGTATGCACAAGGCACAGTTTTGTATATGAATGTATGGTGTATTGTTAATTAATCTCAGTTGACGGCGGTAGGCATGCGGCAACAGAGTGGATAATTGGTCCTGAAAGATCGCTCACACCATTGTCATCTAGTTGCTAGCTGGTTTTGTGATTTTATCATTTTAATAAAAAAAAAAATTGCCTAGATAAGAAACAGAAATTTACTAAAGCTAATGGAATAGCAAAAAAAGTGGGGCACTCTATGTGTAATTAATAGTAGTTCCCAGTTCTCCAAAAGGACCTACAGCAGCGTTTCCCAATCCATTCCTAAGGGACCCGCAGACAGTTCATGTTTTTTGGGAACTGGGATGGAGCAAAAATGTTGACGGGCTGGGGATCGCTGAGGACCGGACTGGGAAACACCAACCTAAGGCAGCCTGCTTCATTTAGTGTGAATGCTTGGCATCGAGGGATGTTTTGTATCAAGGGGATTAGAAAATATCAGGATATAGAACTCAGTAAAATGCAAGTTGGCTCCCACCCATATTGCTTCTATAACTTCCCATGTGAGGACTGGATGCAAATTAGTCCAAAAAAGGAGCAAAGGGACCGGAATACCAGGAGAGGCACCTGCATGGCTCAGTTCATGTGTTGTTAGACACATTCAACATGAAACTAACGTTTTCTTGCTTGTATAAGAAGATATGAGGTCCAGTTCATATGTGCAGGGTTTTTAATTTCATTATACAAAATGAACAATTCCTTTGTTTTTGGGTTCATGAGTGGATGGTAAATTTGGACTCTGGGCAGCCGCATTGTGAAATAGCTCCTGCTCAAGACTTTCTAAGTGCTTTTGTTCATTTTAACAAAGCAAAGTCTGGTGAAAGACCCACCAAACACAGTGCACATCATTTGGGAATGGGGGCTTTATTGATTTACATTTATTTTCTCAAGACTGTTTATTTATTATATATTTATTTTCTCATTATTTCGTCTGTCTCTGATATGTTCCAGTTGCTTTTTTGCCTGTTAATTTTTTTGTCTTTGTATTTTTGGAGGGGATAGAGGGGGTCAATTGTCTCTTCTTAAAAAGAATGATTTCATAATGATTTCATTTTCTTAAACAGGGCCCCTAAGAGGCTCTTTCCAATTAAAATGTTAATTGTATGCGACATCCTACAAATGTAATATACTGTGTGCTCTTCAGAGAGTTTGATATCTGAAAAGCTAGAGACAATATTCTGAAACATTCTTTTTAATTTGGCAACTTTTTTAACCTATAACAGTATATCAATGTCCGTAAAAGCTACCAATAAAATTTAATGAAAGTATTGCATGTCCTTTTTATTAACATTGAAAATTTTTTGTTTTGGTATTATTTCCATTTTTTAGAGTCCAGGTTTGTAACAAGGCAAGAAGAAATATTAATGCAGGATATAAAGAGATAATGATGTCATAAGTTAATAATAAATCCTGAACCATTGGTGTGTTTATCAAGTAATATATTATCTTAGGTGCTGAATTCAAATATGTTCTTCAATGAGGGGGTTGCCAGCCTTGAACTAGATTGTGTAACTTGAGTTGGGGGTCGAAGTTCTGACACACAAATAATTTGAACTTGATTTGAGTTGTGTTGGTCAAGGCTGGGATACAAAAAGACACCAGCATGCATTGTTGCCACTCGCATACAGCAGCTCCCAGCAATTCTTTCTCTCTAGCCTCCAGGATGTTAGAGGCTAATCGAATTGTTAACCAGGATGTAACAGACTGAGGTTATTGATGCTGGTTTGGCCCCCAGCTGGGCCAAAGTTATTATGCCTAATTACATTTATCCCCAGATATAATTACAAATTATTGTCAGAATCATTTTGGCCTTTTATTTTTTATATATTAAAGTTGAATACTTTCAAAGGAAGTGTTATTAAGGCATTAATATTGAACACACATTTTTGTCTTTGGGGTAAGACTGGAAGGCGAGCATAAGTGAAAGTCACAGCTGCCCCCCCGTCCCTTACCAAGGCTACTCCAGGCATTCTTGCAGTGGGAAGGTAATATTCTTCAGTGAATGATGAGGGTCTCTCTTGTGACGTGGAGGATGGTCAGGACCACAGAGGTGAAGAAATTAATAGAGTGTTAATCACCCAAGGCCTCAGCTGTAAGTCTGTTGGCTCTTTAACATCATTGAAGGCACGTCCATTATGTGAGCAGGAGTTTAACGTGTAGCACTGTGTCTTGATCAGAAGAAGCTGTTCAGGTCGCTCCCTGGAATGTACAAATTCATGGTGCCACTGGCCTTTGATTTTTCTGGTTGTTTTCCCCTTTTTCCCCCATAAAACCGGAAACCATCACACAGGCTATTACTTAAGGAAAAAATAAAAATATAAAAGGTTAAATGGCTGTGAGGCAGCAGCACTAGTATTTATGGTGAAGAGCGACAGAGTGCTTAGTATGATCTTTAACCTGTTACCTTGATTAAACAACAATTAACTACTTACTTTATCCACAAATACTAACATAGTTGACATAGCTGCTTAGCTACTATTTTATCCGAAATGTATGTAACTATATTATTGTGTGTCGTTGTTGTATAAAAGTGCATGATAATTTGGAATCAAGATTTAGGGAGGGACACATGAAGCAGCATTTAAGTACGACAGCGAGTTTTGGTTCTGTAACTAAGGATTAGTTTGCAGGAGGTATCTCTAGGTCACCTCCAGCACGACGAGCTGATGAGAATAAGCATGACCTGGATAAGTGCGGATGGTACCCCTGCAGATGGATGGATAGGCAGAGATGAGTGGTAAGTGCAGCATGAGGGTAAAGGTCCTATTTTAAGGTCGTCAGTGGGACTGGCTGGCATGATCACAGGGCAGGCATCCCTCGGATGACGTGCGGGACTCGGATGTCCGTCAGCCTCCCTCCCCTCCTCCTCAGATAGGACCTGATTTAGCAGCAGTTATCAGTGGTTATCAGTGGCATCTGGTTATGTAATTAGCTGCCATAGTTCCTTCCTTCTCTGTAAAATGTCAAACTATTCTAGATGTGAGTTGCATAACAGCTGCCATGAATACTTTGCAGAAAAAATATATATATAATAATAAATGTACAGTAGTGGATAGTAAAGAACTTCAGAGCCTGAAAACCCAGACAGAAGACAGATCCTCAGTCTGTAGGAATACGACCAGGAGTCAACATCTACTTGAAGGCATACAACAACAGCAACAAGAACAATAATAATAAGAACTACAAGAACAATAATAAAAATTATAATAGAAGAAGAAGTAACGTAATATATAATATTTTTCAGGTTTCTGACTCCATTGTGATAAAATTTATCAGTGGCATTTCCAGAATGTTAAAACTGGTTTTCCTTCGGTCATACCCCAGTCATATTTTAGTTCATTCTGCTCCTGCCCCACTGCATGTAAAGTTGCAGTCTTTTGAAATGAAGTGCAACTTTAACAATGAGAAATAATAATAATGTTGATAAAACAGGTATAGAAGACGGATTGAAGGAGCCAGACTAATAATTTGATTCCTCTCAGAGCACTGTGCAGTGGGGCTCGCAGTGCTGAGGGCTCACTGCAGAGGCTAAAGGGAATCCTTCTCAACCCATAATAGCCTGTAAATCATGATCAGCTTTCCCAACTGTAAAATCCATTTCTACTTGCCAGTTGGAAGTACTTACTAGGTAAATCGTAAGGAAGAAGTCAGATTATTCTAGAATAGAATCACCCTGTCTTCATTTAACTAGGTATGGCACCTAACAAATTTCAATTGTCACTTTAAAAATAATTTTATGCCTGTGCCTCCACATACACACACTAGTAAAATGTTTTTTTCCAACATCTTTGCATATAATCATGTCATTAGCCTGCTAATTATTGTCTATACCTCACTGTGATCTTGCTACCTTCTTAACCCATAGTAATTCATTTGTAGTAAAGCTTTCGGCAATTGTGTTCTTACAAAAAACAAAAAAGGGAAATGTAAAACACAAGCAGAGGGCCGACATGAAAGATGAGCTTCTCAGGAAGGACAACGGTCCATGTTAATTGAGTCATCATGTAACCGTAAGCAGCGGCAGTCATATTTTGATTGGCAGCGTGTTACAGTACCTATCACTCATCCCATTAGGCCCCTCCTTCTTTGTTTGACATCAAAAATACAATCAAATTTGCTGAGTGTTCAGTGGCATATGCTATTTATAATCAGTGTGCAACCAAAACAGACGTTACATGTAATGCCGTAAACAAATGCAAACATCTAACTAGATAACTAGTATATATCGCTGAAGTGATAGACAAAACATTGGCACATATTCTGATGAAATATCAGTACCTGTATTTCGTAATACCTGGAAAAATTTTTAAAAGTACTTTTCAGGAAGAGATGTTAACAGTAGCCTTTAAAAATTTCCCAGCCAATTGTTTGATGTAATAATAGTGTTTTTCAAATGCCCGTCTGGCATGATGGTTTGCGGATCGGCTAAAAGGAACAACTGCCGCACGTTCCACTTGTCACACAATTAATACTGCCAGAAATATGCAGTGCCTTACGTGATTTTGTGATATGGGGCTCCTCACCACTGCCAGATGGCTGCCTTTCATTCCCGATATCTGGGTGTAAATACAACACGCTGCTGGAAGATAAAGGCTCCATCGCCACGTTTCCCAAATACGACTTCTCCCGAAGTCAGACTAAGTGGCAGCTATTTCATATGGAAATCCTCTGTGCTCGCTGCATGGCAGGCGTGTGATTCAGGCTTGTTCTCCTCCTGCCCGGAGGCTGGGGTGGGGCTGGGGTTCTGCTTAGTCTCGCTTGTTCACATCTGTCTTTCACGAAGGCACAGTGCGTGCATTTAATAGCTCAGAAGTTTTCCTGTCGGCACGTATAGGAATCTGTGCTGGCTGCATGCTTTCGGCGTCTGAAATAATGTGGGAGTGGTCCCAGAAACGAGAAGGCTTTAATTGCTTGGCTTAACTATTCAGATTTGTTAAATAGTGCCTTGAAGCACTTTAATCTTACTGCTACTTTAGGCTTAATATTCACATTTTGTGATTACATGTTTTTATAACCACTATCTAACCACTCTCCAGTAGAAGTCTGCACCTGTCCCAGGTGTTACGGGCATCGGGCACTGGGCATGCGGACAGGATGCTAGGTTGTCAACCTGCCACACACATGCACACTCACATATGCATGTTCTTGGACAGCAGGAGGAAACTGGTGGGAACTCACAAAACGTGAGGAGAAAGTGTAAACTCCGCTGGGGCAGAAAGTCACGCAAACCAGAGACTGTTCATAAAGGTTTAATGTAACAGTGGAGTGAAAGTAGGACTTACCACTAAAGATTTTGGGCCCCATTAAAGCATTCTATCGGGAACCAAACCCAGATCAGTCGGATTATGTTGCAAATTTTTAGGGCTGCAGTCACTCGGGAGTCCTTGGAATTGGTCTAACCTTTTCGCTGCTTTATGGTGCCACAGGAGGGCTGTATTCTCTGAGCTTGCAGTTCCAGCTTAGTTAGCATTTAGGTGTTTCTCTGTCGCTTTTGTTTCCAAAGAAGTGCTGTTATTATTAATAAATTCATAATAATATTACAGTGGTACCTCGGTTCTGGAATTCACTAGAATTCAGATTTCTTGAAAGTCGAACAAACCAGTTTAACCTAGAACTTGATCTGAATATCAAAAGTCGAACGGACTTGGTGTGCAGCAAAGCATTTGTGAAGCCACAACACGCACAACCTTGAGGCGTATGGGCTACAACAGCAGAAGACCCCACCGGGTACCAATCATCTCCAATACAAATAGGAAAAAGAGGCTGCAATCAGTGGGGGGCATTTCAGGTTCACAAGCTACAAATCCAGACCAGGATTTTGTTTTTACCAACCAGTTCAGCATAAGGAGTCATG
>JABFDZ020000131.1:751707-762992 GCA_019775955.2 Pollimyrus isidori
CCCCCCCCCCCCCCCCCCCCCCCCCCCCCCCCCCCCCCCCCCCCCCCCCCCCCCCCCCCCCCCCCCCCCCCAACCTGATAATTTCTGTAACTGCCAGCATATTTGATTAGTAGCAAATTGGTTGTTTCAAACCTTAAATTTTACTATGTGGCTACGTGCCTGACCTATAACTGTTTTTTTTAAATCTGAAGAGTACCTAGTGGGTGTGGGGGGGGGAGGGTAAGAATAACAGAAACAAAACCTATTGTCTATAGGGCTGCAAAGCATTCAAATTCAGCTATTTTAAAACTAGCAATGCATGTACATCAGCTGTCACTAAGCTACGTGTTCTACATATTTATTTGCATAACCGGTAATGTACAAATCTGTAGACTTGGCAAATTGTAACATTAACAACGTAATGTACCATTCTCTATATTTAAATTAACATTTAAATATTAATTTACTGATGCGGCAAGCGGACATCAGCGGAGTCGGTTCTGGAGTTGTCTGTCTGTCTTATTGTACACGCCTCAGTGCTTCACATGCTCACACTGCAGTTTTACGCTGCACTGACCTGACCAATGACAAATTTGTATGATAAAAGTAAGCAGGTTACTGTCAAACTGTGAGGATTCTGCATGTTTACTTTGCATAACAAATTTAACAGTATTGAACATTAAATTATTAAGGCCTAATTTCACTGTAAAGATGCCGTCTCTATTTTCAAATTAGGAATAGCATAATTTAGAGAATTTACCTAAGATAAATATTATTATCCTGAGATGGGACTAGGATGCACTATGGGAAGAAGGCAAGACAGTAGAGGTAGTGTGATGTTCTGGTTCTGCTAGGAACCCTTGGATCTGGGCATTCATGTCGATGTTACTGTGATACATACCACACAGGCCTACCTAAACATTGCTGCAGACCAAGTATACCCCTTCATGGCAGCGTTATTCTCCAAAAGCAGTGACCTCTTTCTGCAGGATAATGTGCCGAGCCACACTGCAAAAATTCAGGAATGGTTAGATGGGAAAGGAATTCAATGTGTTGACTTGGCCTCCAAATTTCCGGATCTCAGTCCGACAGAGAATCTGTGGGATGTGCTGGACAAACAAGTCCAATCTATGGATGCCCCACCTTGCAACTTACAGGACTTAAATGATCTGCTGCTGACATCTAGGTGCTGGAAACCACAGGGCACCTTCAGAGGTCATGTGGAGTCTGTGCCTCAGAGGGTCAGAGCTGTTCTGGCGGCACATGGGGCACCTACACAATATTAGGCAAGTGGTTTTAATGTTATAGCTGACAGATGTATACTGCAAAGCGAACAGGGTCCAAGCAACTCTGCGATTGCCTGAACTGAATTTCACTTAATTTCATGCTTAGAGCAGAACATTGTACAATCTAATTCACAAATAAACGTTCAACGTTAGTAGCATAATAGCTAAATTTTTACAGGCCACATCTTTTAAACACTTTTTTTAATGGCCTTTTAATTCTCCCCTACCCGCTCTCATCTCAGTTACATTATGCCGCCTGATTTGACAATTCAGCCGTGAACTACTTGTGAATTTGTAGCAGTCTGTAATGCATTTTATTTATTTTGTGAGCTCAGCGAAAACCAAGAGTCTCAAACACATTAATTGCAGAGAAAAATCCCATATTGAAGATAATACCTCTGGCTGTACCTCCACACATAAACAAAGGATCGTAAACAAAAACCATGCATGCTGATATTACAATAGGAAATCAGTGCTGCCGTGAAGGGCCCTTCCATAAATCACAGTCAGGCTTGCAAAAAAAAATTTTTAAAAAAGCAATGCAAGAACATGAGATTTATGAGTAGGATCATGATACGTGGAATATTATGTTACACACCTCGAGCAGGTGTGTGAGATAGCAACAGCAGCCAGGATATACCCCCCCCAGCCGCTGTTTGTCCTTGTCAGTCTCATTCAGGCCTGTCATCTGTCATCCTGCGGCCTAGTCCGCAGGCAGGCCGTTAGTGGCTGCCGACGCAAGCGGCTGTAATTAAAACTCCTGCCCCCAAAAGATGCTGAAACGCAAATCCGCTCGTTTGTCTTCTTGAAGCTGGGCCAATGCCCTACCGTCTATGCATTCCAAGTGCTGCACTAATTTCCAGTCAAATGGTGTACTTAGCTGCGAGGAGGATGTTAATTTTACAAAAAAAAAGTGACCTCGGTGATTAAGCAGGCGAAGTGTGCCGTATGCCGACTCCCAATGAAGTGTTGAGAGACGGTCTATAATGAATGATATTTATTCATTTAACTAATCATTAACTTGCTTGTTAGTTTAGCTCGTGAATCCTTTACATGAAACCAGAAACACATATGTCATAAGTACACAAACTCACACTGCAAAATACTGACCAACAGTGTGAATGGATGCTATATGTCACACCCTGCCACGCGTACCTCGTTACCTCGTTATATATACTCTCTTAGAAAACCATGGTATTTTTTCTACAAAATTTATATGGTAAACAATTCAGTACTGGTCTTAATGTAGTGTAATATATAATTTAGATCCTTTATGAGAGTGTTTCTCAACCCAGTCCTCTGGGACCCCCTGACAGACCACATTTTTGCTCCTTCCCAGTTCTCAAAACACCTGTAGCAGGTTTTTGTTGTTCGTGATTGTTTGGTTCAGGTGTACTGAGACTGGGATGGAGTAAAAACATAATCTGCTGGGGACCCAAGGGCTACTTTAAACTGTCATCCCATCTTGCAAGTCCTCATCTTCGTACCTCGTGTTTTGTTTGATGAGCCCAGGATAATCTTAACCCAATACTGGATAAGCAGTTATGGATATCCTTCACATAAAAAAATGACATTTTAAACACGTTGTAATGAATCATGTCTAGGACATAAAGTATAGTAGCAACTTTTCCTAGCAGAATGGATTACCATAAATAATAAATTATTGTAATTGCTCTCCAACTTCCATGGCCTTTCACCATGAAACATATTCCTTGGCCAAACTGACTGTGGGTAACAGGATTTTAGGCACATCAGAGTTTAATTTGTATGGCAGCATTCATCTACTCAGCGATTTAATAGAGAGCTCAGCTGGATTAATAATAATAATAAAACCAGAATTGCTGCTCTTTGTCTTTGCTTTTCAAACATTGGTGACTTGTGGCTCAAAACCAGTTACCAGTGCTTAACCCACAGACCATTTCACAGCAGATAAAATGCTTATACTTAGTCAGAGACAATAAACTGAACAGTCCCCAATACTCTGTGGCATCTACAAAGTCAATGCCACTGAAAGTACAGTATAGTTTAACACAACAAAAGAACATAGTAAAACACACGCCATCAACTTGCTTACTGAAAACCCGCCGAGTACTACTCCTCTGCCAATGCTTTCCCCAACAGTATATTTAAACTTAACCCCCAAAAAATAGTTACTTACTGTACACGTGCCGCTCCACCACAAGTGCCAGGGCGAAAACTGACATTAAACAAAGCAAGAAAATGTTTAACACATGTAATTATGCTAAATATTATCTGTTCCATTCCCAGCATGCTTTTCTTTAAGCAGAATTTTACAGCCATATAGCGACAGGAACACTACAATATTCTCTAAACTTTCTGCCTTTGCACAGATCATTTTTGGTGCCGATTCCATCTGCCTTAACTGACACTTTAACACATTTCTATGAGTCCACGATGCAGGCCAAAAATGCATATTTTATATTTTACACATTTAATTCAGGATCTCCTTTTTAAAATTCATGTTGGACATTGAGTATAGCAAATATCTTTGTAAACTACTCCCCAACATAAGAGTAAACTCAATGGAATATCTGTTGGCTCTTCATTTCTAATCAAATTCAGCAACTCTTTATTCCTTAATTAAATATTGAGCCATTTAAGTGGAATCGAAAGGTAATGAAACTAATTAATCAGCCATTGTACACATTCTCATTCCATTATTTCTTTCTTTTTAACAGGGCCAGAGAATTGTCAGCATTAAAGAACAAAGAATGCATCTCATTCAGCAACCAATAAGTTGAACTGTTAGTGAATATTGACATGATTGTACTGGATATTCCTTTTACCCATTCTTATATGTTGTAAATTAGATGGACATCATAGGTTTATTGCTGTTATTGTCATTTTATCATCATTATCACCAACAAAATACTCCTATATCTATCGTTAAAGCACATGACCAACACCACCAATAAAATCATGTGGCAGTTGACCTGTGTAAAAAGATTCCTTTGAACTGAGGCTTGCTAAATCTTCACTTCATTCTAGTTTATTTACGGAATTACCATACAGTATCATTGTATGTACAGTATAAATGGAGTAACCCAGCTTTGTTGAAACATTTTTTCCAAAACAATGCAGTTTAAAAATGCATTTTTAATTCAAAATGCACAGATGTTTTTTTTTCCCTTTTTTATCCAGCAAAGAGCATGTATGATGCTGAATAACTGGTAAGTCATACCGCAGTAAGTTTTAATGGAGATATTTGTCCTAAGAACATTGCTGGGTAGACATGTTGTCTCTTGGGCTGAGGGCTCAAACCTGACGTCTGCTGTGTGTATGCACAGAATTTGCATCTTCTTTGTGTGGGCTTTCCCCTGCAGTCCAAAGACAGGCAATCATCACCTCGAAATTGCCCATGATGTTTGTACATACCCTATGAGGGACTGGCATCCAGTCCTGGGTGTTGCCCTGCCTTGTCTCCTATGTTGTCTGAGATAGGGTCCTGAGACTCTATCCAGAGAAAGTGGTTGGACGATGGATTGATATGTATTTATGCCTCATTTTTTGGGGGTATTATAATATTAAAAAGCAGTGGTGCAGACGCAGGGCTAGGCTGTAGTTAGGTGAGCTCCTTCATTACCACTGCAATTGATCACCAGCCGCATGCATTAAATGATGAAGGGTATGTGGCCCTGATCGGATTGATTGCCGTGGCAGGGTTGGAAAGAGGTCAGCTCAGTAGATTCCAGGGGCAGGGAGAATATACCTGCAAAGATCCGTGATTAGTGATTTAAGCTTGCTGTGTTCTTTATGCTTTATGGGTGATTTAAATATTCATTGAGTTCACTTTTAGACACTGTTTTGTTTGGGTCATTAGGTGAGCCTTGTTCCATTCTGTCTTATTTGTTTAATAGACTTGTGTTTAGGTGTGCCACACTGTCCTGTGCCTCTACCCAAAACACCAGCATGACCTTTACTTAACGGCCGCCCGTAGTGTTTTATAAAAGAACTTATAACTCATCGGAGAGTGAGAACGTTTCCCCTTCTCCATCCATCTTCCATAACTGCTTATCCAAGGCAGGGTTGTGCAAAGTCTAGAGCCCATCACCAGGCAGGAGACGTTCTTCACAGGATGCCTGTCTATCGCACACCACTGCAAATTATAGTCAGTTTAGAGATATTAGTTTGCCTAAATAGGAAGTGTTTGGACTTCAGGATAAAAAAGCTTAATAATAAAGACAAAACATAGGGGGCGAGAATCAAACCCACTAATCTATAGGTAGGAGGTCACAGAGCTTCCAGCCTGATTCGCATGTACTGTTTTCCTAGATTCATTATGTAATGTAAGAGTCTCCTAATTCTATTTTCATAAGAAGATGAAGTCCAAAAAAAGAGGACAGAACACTTCATTTCATACACAGCTCAAGTACCATTTGTAACCATCGCAGTTATGGGGTTTTAGAAGAGAGTGGAAAATATTTCAACAATTTTTTGTTAAATTAAACCTTTTGAATTTGCAAAATATTTCTTATTCTTTTTTTCAGTCTTTTAATTGAATATATTGTGGTAAAATCCAACTAAATCACAAACATCAACATTTTTTTTATATTTTCCAAAATTGACAGTGTGACACTTGAATCACAAATGCAAACATGGACTTCAGTCATTCCCACATGGGAACAGAGCAGGGGTCTCCAACTCTGGTCCTGGAGAGCTACTATCCAGGAGGTTTTCTATCCTTGGCTTCTGATGAGCCATACCTGCTCCTGGTATTTACCTGAGAACAGCTGTGGCCATTCAGATGGCAGGTAGGATAGAAAACCTATTGGACGGTAGCTCTCCAGGAGACCCCTGGAATAGAGTAACACATTATTACCAAAACACAATGTTCCTGGAAGAAAATATGTCTACACGAAATCTCATTGTAAATTTCAGCTGAAGTTCATTCATACCCAAGGTCGACACAGATCACATTGAATGGTTGCGGGAATAAATTTAACGTATACAGCCTAATTAGGCCGACTCCTGGCTAATTAGAAGCTTTCTTTGTCAATTATCTCGCCGTGGTGGCTAAAAGTGCAATATTTATGGCCAACAAAGTGTAATACTGGGTCCTGTTACAGTGCGATAGGCTGAAATCCATAAAGTGCCTGAAAAATTGGGTGGTAAGCCATTTCTGTTCTGTCGTCTGGGGGGGATCATAGTTTCTGAAACAGAGCTGCGTTTCATCGTGCTGGAGACAAGATGCCGCCCAGCGACTGGACCCCACCACTGTGCACCGCAAAGCTCAGGGGGGATGATTACAGTAAGGGTGACTACTTCATCTTATAAGGCAGCGAAAAAGGAGAACAGGTGATAAGAAAGGGGTTTACATTAAAGTTTAGCATTTAAAAGCCGGGCTTAAATATTGCGCTGTGATTTAATGGTCTCTGACAACTCAGAAAGTAAAAGGCTCCTGATCTACGACTTTATATGGCTAATGTAGGCAAGTAAGGTAAAATCCGAGGTATGTAAAAGGTTTGTAAAATTAGCCATCTAATAATCTGTAACCATATACATAATATACAATTATATTGTTTTGCATGGTAAGCTTGTCTTGTTTACTCTTCATTTATTCATTTACTCCGATTTATTCACTTATGGCTAATCTCATAACTTAAAGGAGATGTGTGGGATATGAACATATGATGTAATACTGGCTGACTGATAATCAGGTGTAATCGGTTGTTTGTTGTGATGTGAGAGTGATCCCAAATTAATGGTACACCACTGCCTTGCATTTCTGTCTGCACCAAAGGGGATCTCACTGCCTCACCAAATACATCGTGCTGCCCAGCCTCAACTCTCCCAGACGGTTGTCCTCCACGACAGAGGCAGTGATGAATGCAGACTGATTGGACATTACGCATTTCCATATAAATCAGTCGAATCATTTTTTAAAACAGGGACCTGCCCACTCCTCAACACTTGCAGACACTGGGGGAAGTGAAGAATATACGAATATCCATGCATTCCTCATCAACTGGGTGATGGAAGGAACACTCATCCTGTTTTTGTTCCACATTTTATTTCCGGGTCACGTAGAGCCACCACATCCTCACAATGCCCTCTTGTATCCTATGATGATGGACATGTGCAATCATCACCAGAGGTTCATCTGGCGTGAAATCAAAGTCTACCTTGCGCTGGCTAGAGAATTGTCATCAACGCAGGTCTCACTCCATGGGAAAGCATTGTGTTGGATGTCCCATTGTGCAGGTCACGTTGCGGTTTTCTTAGTTCTTTCTCCAGATGGGTCAGAATTGTTTGACAGTGAATAAGGAAAATCAGAGTTTATTAGGTTTCTGCAGTGGTTCAGCACCGTGGCAACTTGCTTCCAAGGTTGTATGTGCAAGAACCTGAGTTGAATTCTATGTGCAGGAAGATCCATTGCTGTTTACAAGCATAATACAAAATCTGGAAATAAGGACAGGCGGAGGTCTGTATTCTAACTTGCACAAAACCAGACCCCACTCCATAGGACAAAGACAGGAACCACAAGAAAGGGGTCAATATATACAAAAGATGTGTGAAGTAGATACTGGGACAATGCTTGGTAAGCTGAAATAGATAGGCCCGGTCTAGAAAGTATACAGTACAGACCAAGACTTTGTTTCGACCAACCAGTTGCATATAAAGAATCACAGTCATAGAACATCAACAGGCTGGTTGAAACAAATTTTTGGTCTGGATTCTTGCTTTCTGGATCCAAACAATCTACCTCTGTCAATAAGGGAAGACTTGCAATACCTCACCATGAGACACTGAACAGAAATGGTATTTAAAATATATAAAATGGCTCGTATATGTGATTCACTCTATATCCGAAGGCCGGTGGGCTGGAGGACATGACTCTGCGGGTGGTCCCTAGTTTGCATGTCCTCGTGGTTATATACTGTAGTCAGTAAAAATGACTGATCTCTCAGACATTCTCAATGTTTAGATACAATGTAAGTAATAGAAATATTTCCTCTTAATGATCACCTTCAAGATCTAAATGTGTGTTTTGCATAGATCACATTTGAGGACCAAATTGTCCCCCAAGTGAAACCTGAAATTTCCCTACTTTAGGGGACATCTTTTGAGGTCCCCATTTGGATAACCTCAGTTTTATAAATAAAAAAAAAAATCTGTGAATGCAATCAAAAAAGTAAACATGCCAAAAGTCTTGTATTTGGGTTGGTTACCTATGGTTAAGGTTAGGGATGGGTACAGGTTAAGGGTGTCGTGACTGGGATTAGGGTTTTATATATACTGTATATGGATTGTGTGTCTTCTACCCTTACAGCTCATTGAAACAATGCTTCATTTCTCTTGAAAAGCGATTCAACCATAAGTAATTGTCTGATGTATACCAGCATGCCTTTAGTACAGTATGTGACAAACCAATACAATGGTGGAAAAAATTGATTTGTTGTTTATTCAGTAAAGATATGCAAAAGAGTATGGACAGATTTGCTGGTTCCCCTAAAGAGACTACAGACACTCCTTTACTTATGAACGAGTTACGTTCCAAAACAGCCGTAAAGCGATTTAATGTCATTTTAAGGGTAGGCCTATACACAAGTACAAAGAACTGGGATGCTGGCAGTCTGCACACTACACTGCTGCAAGATGGGAGTAACGGACTGATGTTGTACTTGGCAGAACTGGCATGCTGAAAAAAAATGGATGTTGGGGATAGGAACTGGAAGCCCAATGAACACAATTTGGACTATCAGTCCTCTTTGTTTGTATGTCTGAAAGTTTGTAAGTTGAAAGTTTATAAGTAAAAGAGTGTCTATATTTATCTTTGCATTATAGTTATGTTTCAAACTAAGTGTTGAACCTTCATTAGTATCACAGGTGCCTTCAAGCTTTTCCTCAGCCATTTAGCCTATTTAAAGGGAAATAACCTGTGTTTGATATTATTGTGTGCACCACACTGAACATGGACCAGAGAAGCAAAGGTGAGGAGCTCAGAAAGATGATTATAGATGTTAAAGGTAAAGGCTATCAGACCATCTCCCCAAATAGCTTCCTGTTCCTGTGACCACAGTTGCCAATATTATTAAAAACCGTATGGTTCACGGGACTGTAGCCAACCTGGCAACACGGACATGGACGCAAGAGGACATGCAACCACAGGTTGATCAAAATGATCAACGCATGGTACAAAATGAGCCAAGGAAACCATCCAAAACCATTCAAGCTGAGCTCTAAGGTCAAGGTAGGTCACTTTCTGATTGCATTTTGAACAATAATGGGCTCCATGGAAGGATACACAGGAGGGCTCCACTATTGACAGAAATATTATAAGAAAGCAAGAGTGTAATTAGCCAAAATGCATGTTCGCAAGCCCCAAAGTATCTTGGAGAATATCCTTTGCACTGATGAGCCAAAACTGGAGCTTTTTGGCCAGTCACACTAGCTCTATGTTTACAGAGGGGAAAATTAAGCTTTAAAAGAAAAGAACACAAACCGACTGTGAAACATGGAGGGGGCAGCATACCTACTGTGAAACATGGAGGAGCTCGGGTTTGTTTGGGGGCTGCTTGCTGCATCTGGCACAAGGAACCTTGAATCTGTCCAGGGCACAATGAAGTCTCAGGAATACCAAGGCATCATTGAGCGAAACATCAATGCAAAATGAAAAACATATATGGAAAAATCGAAAAAATGCAGTGGGGAGACACCACCCCTCAAACTTGAGACAGCTTGAGCAGTTTGCTCAGGAAGAGTTGGCCAAACTACCTGCTGGCAAATGCAGACGTCCATTGTGAAGTACAGAGATCGCTTGTTGGCAGTGACTGCTGCAAAAGGTGGTGCCACAAAATATTAAGGTTACCATCTTTTTTTTGTCTGTGCCATTTTCATTTGTTTAAATATGTATAATATTCACCTGAATCAATAATCAAAAGCAAACTCTGATTTGTGTAGAATATGCAATAAACAATAAGGGATGCCAAACTTTGGGCAGTTTCAAATTATTTCAGAGATAGTTGTGTTTTTTGTGGAAGGGTACCAATAAATTTGTCCATGTCTGTACTACCACGCGCACCTCGTCCGATCCTCCTGTGTGCCACGCACACCTCGTTACCTCGTGTTAATTCTCGAATTGCCATCACCTGTTTCCTGTTCCTCTTGATTTGTCCTGCGTATTTAGTCCACATCTGAGTTAGTCTTGTTAGATCTATCATTGACATTAGTCATCGTCAGCCCTGTGTTTCCTAGAATCAACCCCGTTCACCTGCATTCCTGGCTTCGCTCGCCTTCTTTCCTCGCCCGCTGAATGACCGAACGTGACCCTTAATAAGCAAACAATATTTGTATAGACAATCTGTACATAAACAGTGTATTACATATGTGTAATTATGTATAAATTATTAGAAATAGTAGAAATTATATCATATTATTATATATATTTAAACACCAGTAAGACAAACATGAGGACAGAGGAGTTTTGGGACCATCACTGGCAGTTATATGATGGCCATTGCCATTGAGAATTTGAGTTGAGTTAAATCTGCCTCTAATCTCCAGGCCCACTGGGTGTCTCCAGGATGAGCCCCACTTTAAATTCATGCCGATATATGTGTGTGCGCTGCTTCCCAGTTACCAGTGCAAAACCCCCCCTTCCAATAACACCCAGCTCCAAAGCAAATTTGAGATCTCTTAGCCCTCGGAGGTTGTCGGCGGCCAGCGGTCAGCAGTATGCGGAATAATTCGCTTGGGCAGGAAGCATGATAAGTATCTGTGCTGCTCCCCAGGCCTGTGTGTAGACATATCTCCCACCAGTACGACCGGCCGTGGCGGGACTGGGAGCAGACGCCCGGGCGCAGCTGCTCACACACCCTCTGCCTGACTTAAATCACCAAAAATGGCCAAGACCCATCTGATGCTCTGAAGATCTCGGTGCTGTTGGGTGGGCTGGAGCGGGGCGGGGGGGGGGGGGTTTGGGGGGGCTGGGGGGCCGGAGGGTGGCGGCTCCTGGCTCGCGTGGGCAGCTTGGAGACAGGGCGCTGGGACGCATCACGG
>JABFDZ020000131.1:777132-790756 GCA_019775955.2 Pollimyrus isidori
CCCCCTCCCACCACCACCACCCTACTTCCAGTCTGATTATTGGTTTCCTTTCATTCTCATTAAAACGTTGACTGCTGACATTCAGGAGTGCATAATAGACTGTTCGCTAAAGTAGGGGAGCATTTCAAACATTTCCTCACGCAGACAATTTCCAGTAAAAGGTTTCCCACTAAATCGTAGCATGATAAACTGCAATTCAAAGAGACTACTTTACATGGAAAAATATTCAAATGTTATATAACAGCAAACATGTGATAACATGCGGTCGGACAATTACAGTCTGAAAAGCCTACAATCTACGCATCAACTTTAACCTGAAAAGAAAATTGTAGTCATATATCAAATAGTCAGATAGCGCCTGGAAACTAGTTTATGAAAAAAAAACAAAGCAATTATATATGCTTTTATATTTCCAAACCTGCGTATCCAGTACAGAGTCAGAGAGAGAACCTGAGCCTGTCCCAGGGAACACTGAGGACGAGGACATGAGGGTCAGTCACAGGGCACCCACACATACGACACCACTGTAGAGTCGATTTAAAGACACCAGTTCACCTAATTGGCATGTTTTTGCACTATAGGAGAGAACTGGAATATCCGTAGTGTGTGACTGTAAAAAACTCATATTGAGACCAAGAATACTGGAAAACACTTTGCTTTTTGAACAAGAAGTTCACAAATACCCAATGTGCCAAACCGGACACAGCTCGAGGAGCATCAGAAAAGATCTAACCAAGCATGTGATGCACGAAATCCGCCAAAGAATAGATGGGATGAAGAATAATGAGAGAAGCCACTGGAGCACCTCTTATTGGAGGAGTTCTTTAGCAAAGCCTTAGAAAGACCCAAGCCGCTCTGGATTTATACCACAGGAGCAACTTAAATGGGCTGTATGAGATTCACTCTATAATCTGGTCGAGGCAGGACTGAGGATACATCTGCAGATGATGCCGTATCATTGGGGGCTTAATAACTGGCCCCCGCTGAGACCCAGAAGACGGCCTAAGGATTTCCTAGCATATTACGATGGAGTGTTCGCAGTCAGACAGGTGACTGCCATAGAGAAAAATATCCCAAAGTGCCCCCTTTTACAGAATTAGCTGAAGTCTAAATCACACTAATGGACAATAGATGTTCATCTATTAGTAGTTAGAAGGGGAGGGTGACCTCTTTTTAATGTAGCTTCGATATTTTTTTCTTGAGGTTCCTTGTATCACTGCAAATCTTGTCATAAACGTGGGCATGAGGGCTTCGCAGTAACTGGGCTTTGTTCCAGTGGACAATGTATATACACAGTTTCGGGAGTCAGTTTGGTTAAGATGGAGGAATGAGAGTAATGTGGTGAATCGGTATGAGACACTATAAGAGATAATGGCTTCATCCAGTGATGTCAGCAGCCTGTCCAGCAAACTCCATACATCTCATACTTCAATATTCAACATTTTCTTTTGTTGGTCTCTACTACATTCCTAACCTGCACCTTTGGGGCGCTTTCTCCAGTTATGGCGCGACGTGCTGCCACAGGATATCTGAGCGCTCCAGAGGGCGTGTCTTCTGAGGGAGATTATTCAGAAAGCCAGCCAATGCCTTGGGACTTTATTTTTCCACAATGGAATTCTTTGAAGTATAATAGTAATGCAAAAATACTCATTAATCATCTTGTTAGAAACATAAAGGGGGAGAAAATTAAGCCTGGAGTGGGAAAAAAGAACAATACATCAGTACCTTTATTTCCCGCAAATACAGAGAATTTAAAAAGAATTTAGGCCAAACAGTTTTAAATGTTGTGGATATTATATGTAGAACTTTTGGCCTTTTTAAGTGGCCCATAAAAATTACAGGAAAAAATGAGGAAACACTGAGACACGCTGTTGTTAGCCTGCCATCCACTGGCGGCGCATTTGTGCTGTCGCTTTTGCCTGTGTGCTCTCGCCGCTCCTCATAGCACATGTACGTGTCGGTGCTCTGTTAGCTACCAGGAAAGAATGCAATCAAATTAAAGTGACCAGAAATTAAATCACTGTAAGAAATAAATTGTAGTTCTTAATAAACCCTGAACTGGAAGATAAATAAACTTGTACATTAAAACTTAACATGTAGGGTGACAGCAACTATCCATCTATTCATCCATCCATCTTCTAACTACTTATCCTGATCAGGACCATGGAGGGTCTGGTGTCTATCCCTCACAGCATGGGGTCATGTACCTTGCACAGAATAAAAACAGACATTTTTATTTATAATTGGTATTTATAATTTTATTTAATATTATTTGATGTTTTTAACCAAAGCCACTAAGTTTTTTTGTTTTTGGGAAAGCAGGGTCAGCCGATTGCAGGAGTTACAGGGCTTGTCCAAGGGCCCAGTGTCACTCTTCAGACACTGCGACTTAAACCAACGAAGTTCCAATCACAAACACAGCTGCCTGACCCCTTGGACCACAGACATCCTGAGGGAAACCTTGCACTTTGCCTACAATGTAAATGAATGTAACCACTCATTCAATTTATAATGAAAATAAATATCTAGTAACATCAAGCACACAATAGTTAGAGTTAAATAAACTATAACTTTTAAAAACTCCCTGTAACCATGCTAAATATACTTCTTCTCCTCTTGTTAAACTCTTGCTACAGTTTGTGTTATTCATTGGTTCGAGAATTACAGACTATTAATGACGTAACCATGTCTTACTTTTCAATCTGCCCAGTGAATACTTTTATTCAAAGTAAGGTCAGTCTCTCGCAGTGAGATACAGCTCTTGAACAAATTAAGTAATATTATTTTCAAAACTACAGACACACTTGAGATTAGAACTTGAAAATTTCATAATGCACATTCATATTCTTACCTACAATACTTTCTATTTGTTTGTTCAGAGCGGTGATGTGTGGAGTAATGGAAGGCTGCTAGTTCACGCCCCATGGTTTGCTGAGTTCTTTCACTGTTGGGCCCCTGAGCAAGGTCTTTAATTCCACAATTGTTCCAGGGATTGGCTGACCCTCTTTTGTCAAAGATGTACATCTGTTTGGATACAAGAGTCTGCTAACTAAAAAAAAAATTATTTCTGTATGTGTAGGCCTATTATCGCCTTAGTGGTTTACACATCGATGGGATAAGGAGTTGGTTGCAGGATGATCAGATGGAAGAGGTTAGAAAGAACAGTACCCACTTCTGGATTTGTAAGGCACCAAAAACACAATGGGGATCATGCCATCTGAGTAAATATGGACTGTTCTCCACAGTTAAAAAAAAGGTAGTCCGCAGACATTTGTTTGTTGGCTGTTCGTGAGAGACTAATTCCGTTCTCATCAACAAACTCGCACGAGAAGAAGCAACAATCCATAATCAGGCATGATGAACAACACAATTCAAGCAGGCTGAAGATGGATCATGATGTTCTTATGAGAATATCAACAGATACATTTGGCGGTCTGACAGGCTGTGTCTAAAAAATGTCTTTATAATCTCATAAAACCATCAAGCCCATCTTCTTAAGATGAAGGGGATGGATATTGTAGGAGGCAGTAATGAATATCAGTCAAACATTTATTTTGTTTTCATAGATTTTCAATATAACAATTCATCCGGCTTTGCATTCTTCATGACTGCTTAGGTTCACTGCAAAGCTGGAGCTGTTTCTGGGAAGCCCAGACCACAGCTGTAGGAAGACCATCAACTATGGGAAAATTATGGAAACAATTTCACTCTATTAGTAGACGATGGTGGAAACCTAGCCTGACCGCTGAGCCACTGCTGTGCCAATTAAAGTGGTATCATTCAATTTAAGTATAAAGTTTTGCATAATTTTCGGTTAATGCGCTTTATGCTTATTGGACATATATTTTCATAAGTATAGTTATACTTTTTATTGAGCTTGTTAGCATTTCAAAACGTGAAATTAATTATACTGGAATATTCCACTCATTCTGTGAGCTACACAATATGTTTAAGCATGCAGAACAACCAAGGGAAAAGAAACACTACTTGCTTAATGTCAAAACACGTTTTTTTTTTTTCTCCTATCAGCTGCGGCAGTATCTTAACATGTCATAATTTCTCTAAAATTACTCCACCATGAGAAGCCTGAATGTGAAAGTTACGATTTAAAGGGTTATTAAATACGAGTACTGGGTTAGAATACAAAATTATTCATTAACTCACCCAATAAGACCAAAATGTATTAGTATGAAGAAGCAGAAGCATTTTGACAGTTTTCATCAAGATTAATTAGCACATTAGAAACAGCCTTCACCACAAAAACACTATACAAAATTCTAAAAATACGTAGCAAAAAGTACTACTTTGATAAGTAATAAAATGAATCCTGAAAGCACAGCCTTTTTCAGATTGCTGCCATATACTTCACAGTACATTTACTAGCTGTAATGTAATGACTTGCGTAGATTGTTTTGGTTTTTTTATTGATTGATTGCAGCTCGACAGGTTATATGTAAAAGGCGCTTAGTACCTGAAAAGAACAGCAGCCGCCATTTGCATGAGTATCTCTCATTTATCATAGTCAGAACAGGGAGGAAGCTTTCAAACAAGTGTTACCTTTAAGTGTCATCCCTATGTCCCCATTTGTGTTTAATTCAACTGAGCTGCAGTACCCCCTGCAGCCCAAACACATGTGCTAAGGCAAATTAGCATCTCTTGATTGCCCATGGAGTAAGCGTGTGCACGAGTGTTCCCTGTGAAGGAGTAGCACATTGCTCAATACAGTATGTCCCCTGCCTTGTGCCTTTCAGAGTTACAATTTGCACTCATATTATTGAATCACATTAATGCTTCTGTCCCAAGCAACATTCACCAAAGCAGATGAGACACTGGTAATTTATATATGAGCGATATATGGCTGGTAATTCATTATACTTTTGTAAGTGGGCCTTGTACTGGACATGTGGTTGAAGATGAATGAATGAATTCAATTCAATTTATTTTGATTTCGTATAGTGCAGTTCTTAACTTAGCCACAAATTGCATTAACTGAAACACGTTAGGTTCATTAGACACAAATTAAGAACTGCATCATGCTCGGACAAAACAGAAAAAAAACAGAACATGGAGGAGACAGAGACGAAAGGAAACAATAAAAATCATCATCAAAGCACTAAGTGACAATCCCGCTGATCCCGACCTGCATTCTGACTTTTGGCTGTGCGGTTGATCCACAAACACTTGCTGTGTCCCAACAAAGAACAAATCACTTCATAAATACTGAAGGCACTATAAAAGGAATCCTTTCTAAATTGTATCAAGGTACTTGCACATAATTTATATACTGTTTATATACTGGTTATTATTGTCTGAATGACTCCTGAATGCAAATTAGCATTTAATTTATGGGCTGTTCTTCTTTAGCATTGGATTTTATCTTTGATTCTGAATCTTTTTTTTTTTATCACTCTGACCATAAAACAAGATCCTGAGATTCTTTGTCTCTCTGGCTCTTAACAGCAAATGAGAACATTCCACCACTGCAGCATGACAGGAAATTAAAAGCAAAAGTAACCAAACTAGTGGCTGGGTGAGACTTCATGACCTTGAACGTGACATCAGTCCAAATGGATCTGCCCCAGTGTTTTGTCCATGGCCTGGCGGGGCTGTCTGGCCAGGCGCCAGCAGTGAGCACAAGGCATCGTGGGTACTGCCTGAGTGGAGTTTCAGGATTAGGCTTCAGGCCATGCAGATGGTGCTGGAGATTGAGACGCACAGAGGTCAGCCAGCGGATTGGAAAACGGCTCCGGCGCTAATCTAAGAAACGCCTGAGATAACCACACGCCACTCCAGAGGGGAACCTGTTGGCCGTATTATGGCGGACGGCTTGATAAGTGAGCCAGACGGCTGATGACGCTACTGTGCTCAACCAAACAGGCTGGATAAGTGGGCAGGATGTACCACAAAGGAACAGGAAGTAGAACAATGTGAAAATACCACTTTGTGCTAAAATCATTTATATGGTGAAATGATGATCATCATTAACAACAAAGGCGACAACAACAGTAATACTACAATAATAATAACATGTTACTAAGTAGACACGTAGACTTGATTCTAAGGAAAGCAGCTCTTTTTGTTCAGTGGTTCCACAGTGGACCAATCACCCAGGACATGGACCAGTGTGTCCTATAACCACTGCAGTGCCTGTCCCTTTGCCCGAATCTCTGAAATAGAGGCTGGGAGATATATTGTATGCATGAATGACTACCATCAATTCAGAGGAGACAGCTGCTAATACAAGGGAAAATGATTCCTCACCATCAGTTTTCTTTCAATGACTGTAATCGTGGACCCAAAATTGCCTTATCAGTGTAAAACTTGATTCTGTGGTTTCCCGAGTCATTGTGAACTTTGGGATATCAAGCTGGTTTTCCTAAATCTCTTTAAACCCCTTGACAAGGTGTAACATGACCAAAATTGCCTGTGGGAGTCGTAAGGTGGGGGGGTGTCCTGCCCATTCCATCTCGGGAAGAAAACTCTGGTGACTGGAGTTGTTCCATTCGATTTACTTGACGCGTCCTTCTTTCATGGTAAAAACTGACCTGTTTTTTCTTTCCTGTTCCCAGTAAACCAGTCCTGATCTCATCCAGTTTGATGTCTGTCCTCTGTAGAATTTCCCAGTCACACCCAAATTATTTTTGTTCCCCTCATGCCAATACGGTTCCCTTCAGGTTTTCCATCTACCTACAGTATATTCTGCCTTTACTTTTTGTCTCAATGTAAAATAAAATCCATCCCATAATATCCACTGCCCATCCATGTGCCACATGGTCATTTTCAGTCCTGACCTGAGTAATTCTCATCATGTTAAATACTTCCAACCTGCTCTAATATGGTATTCAGCTGCAGCATGTATGTTCTGAGTCATTTAAAGTAGTGCCAATCTGCAGTTCATTGTCATGTGTCAATGAACAAAGGGCTGTAGGCTTGGTGGACAGATACAGTATCAGAATCTACGGGTAAATGGCACCCGCCAGCACTTATGCAAAGTAAAATGATAATCAGAAGGTTGCCAGTTCAAACCCAGCCTCAGCACAATTGCAGGTCCTTGAGAAAGACCCTTAACCCCCAGCTCCCTGGGTGCCACTACAGGTGGTTGCCCTTCGCAGACAACTTACTCCACAAAGAGCAAGCTGAGGGAGGCGTAAAAACAATTTCCCCACGGGGACAATAAAGTATCTTTTATTATAATTATAATACCACAAATGTGTTTATCAAGGTAAAGTTGTGCCCAGATAACAGACAGTGGTTTAATGACCAATGGGAAGTCATATGGTCAGATGGGTCACCCTTAACCATGATTCAAAAGTGAATGAGTCCATGTGAGGCACATGCCAAATGGTGCCTACAGGCTTGAGTGCTTGTTTCCCACAAAGACCAGTTCTGGCAGATTTGTTATGGCATGGGGAAAATTTTCCTGGCATGGTCTAGGTCCACTCATCCCCTTAGAGAGAGCAAGCTAAATGCCAACAAGCATGAGTCCATTCTGAGTGATGGTGAAACGTTTCTATCCTGATGGGAGTAGAATCATCCAGAATGACAATGTCTCCATCCAAATTAATCTTGGAAGAAAAGAATCGCTTCCCTCCTGTACAGCTCCAAGCGCTTGTAAAACTGCTGCCAAGGTATAGAGAAGCTGTAGTGGCAGTTCATGGTGGCCCAAGATCTAATCACGACACTTTATGTTGGTGTTTTTTACTTCAGTGGTTAGCTCTGTATTCCATGGGTAAAAGGACGAAAGGTCGTGTTTGCGATCAGCTGTTTATTCTAACTTGTAACAGTTCATAAACTCAGTCAATAAAAGAAAAGCCACATAAACTCTAAGGTGGATCACAGCTACACTGACAACAGGAATATGGGCCATCTGAAAAAAGAAAAGACATCTTAAACAACAAGGCAAAAAGGTCATTTCTGGGGTTGTAGAGCCATCAATCTGGGTCTCCTAATGCTTTATTAGAACGTAAAACATTAACAAGTGGTCAAAGCCGGTTCTGAAAAGTGTCCACCTGAGCTGTGCAATAGCTGTAAGACTCGCCTCTGTTACAATCTGTAAATTATACATGCATTTATTCACGTTACTTAGCGATGCACGTTTCCCTTCACACAGGAACAGACATTACAGATGCTGTGTTCCACATTAGTGGTTTCCAAATCCCCTGTTGAATGACCTCAACCATGCATTTATTATACTCTACCTCCAGCACACCTAATTCAACTAATTATGGGCTTGAATGTCACTTGATTAGTTTAATTAGATTGTCTGCTGGTGGAATAGAACAAATGCGTGGAGAGGCTGAACGAGCTCAAGGAGAGGTCTGGGACATCACCCTGGTGGAGATGGAGATTGAATTGTTTTATGGCTGCATTTTATTAGTGGTCTAGGAGAAGACTGGCCTCCCAAAACTGAAAAGTCATTAAAAGCGTATTGTTCCTATCTTACTTAACTACATCAGATCTGGGTGTTGGTAATCCATGGAACGATTCAAAAATTAATTTATATAATTGTGAAATGTTATAGCTTTTCACGCTGTAGACTAATGTGACTCTGAATATTTATTGCACAGTAGGACAGGACTTCGTCGTGTTTAGTGTTATATTGGGCAGTCAGAGCTGGGGATAAATATATAAACTACACCAGTTTAACATGGATGCTTTGCACAGCACTTATCTTCTCCAAACGAAACCTGCAATTTTTGCCATCCGGTATTGTTTTAAATAAAATGAATGTGCATGAATACTCATATCTCTCTTCTGCACGATGCATCAGCTTTCAGCATTAGTCACAATTCCGGTAATGGCAGTGCCCAGAAGACACTATTGTACCTTTCAAAGAGTCAGTAATGTGAAGATGAATAAAGAATAAATGCATGACTGAATCAATCAATCATTGCTTTTAAGGGCATTATGGGTAATCATATATCGGTATACATCCAGCTTTGAACCTGGATTGATTCACTGTTCAGACACCAGTCCCATTGCATTGCATGGCGTTTGATTGACATTCCTCCCTACAGCTAAATATCCTCCATAACCTGCTTATCCAGGAAGGAACAAGCACAAGGCAGAGAACATCCTAGATGGGATGCCAGTACACTGAAGCAAACACACACACACACCCACACACACAGAACATGTAAACTCCACACACAGGTCTGGAGGTGGGAGGTAACCGTGCTACCTGCTGAGCCCCTACACCATTTAGCAACGTTGATGATTAACTCGAATTTGAAAGCATGCATGTAGTGCAGGAAATAGGGCTTGAGATTGACAGCACACTACTGGTAGAAAGCTAATGTCAGTTCATACCAACTGAGGCAAAATGCAAAAATGGTATTTTTCGCAGAAACATTTTAAACTGATTGTGCATGCTGACTTAAACTGTGCACCATAACAGGATATAAAATTGAAACCCAGAAAATGGTATTCATGACTTTGGATATTATCTTGATGTAAGGCAGTGGGGGGTAGAGTAATGGCCGAGGGTGGGGTTTTGGAGGTTCGTTGTGTTACTATGACAACATCAGCCCTAGCCCTACAGGTATCTTTACAAAAGACAGCTGATCCTAGTTACCTTAAATACAGTATATCAGATTATTCTTGTAAGAAAATGAGCTTGGAGGGTTAAAGAAAACCATTAGCCAGAAAATTAAAAAAGCCAGGGGGGTATTTCACAAAGCAGGATTTTTTTATTAGCCAGATAACCTAAGCCAAATGTAAGGACTGTCCAATACGAATGTCATTTATCTCTCTTCCTATTGGCCAGTTTCACATTTGGTTTAAGTTATCTAGCTAACTGGGACATTCTGCTTTGTGGAATAACCCCCTGGAGGAAAGCTTCACCAAATGTTTGAAGTCTGTGGGACTTGATTGTGTTTTAAGGTATTATTTGCTTCGTCTCTGTCTTTCATTTTACTGTTCTTAAAGCCGGAGGTTAACATTTTGAGTCAGTGTCAGGTCTCTGGGTTAGGACTGTGTGTCTGGTTTTGGTTCAAATCCCATGGCTGGATAATGGTACCATCGGACCCTTAACCCCTATAGCTTTTTTAATTCTTGATTTCTTATTTTTATGATACTCGTGTGTCTGAAAATAAACAAGTATAGTGGAAATGTATTAGAACCTATTTCTGTCTGTACTGCAAACGTAATGTTTGTATAAGTCTGCACTTTAGAAGTGACCACTGCAATTTCGTTGTACAAGTAGCATTCGTGCTCAAGTACAATGACAATAAAAGGCTTTCTATTTTTATTTCTATTTAATTTCAACTGTCCAACACCTGTGTCCCACCCTCTTAATAGCACATTATGTAATAACTTGGCAGAATGTAACAAACAGGATAATGATGATGGATATTAATAATAATAATAATAATAATAATAATAATAGGGTAATGTTACAATATAAAATTATAATGTAGTCTATATATTTGTAATATTTTATCAAGTTATTACGTAATGCAGTGTTATTACATAATGCAGTGTTATTACATAATGCAGTGTTATTACATAATGCATTGTAACAACCCCCTAGGCATCTTTCCTCCTTTTTATACTACCGCATCAGAATGGGGTGTTAGCATTTTCCCCTTGATACTACTACAAGTCTCCGGAAGAAATATGAAATGTCCATCATTCGCTTTGGTGTCAGGCACTCAGCCATTATGCTGACTGGCAAATGAAGATGCAACCTTCAAAGAGGCTAGCTCTTGCAAACACCGCTTCCATGACACGTATCTCAGGACAGTGTGGTCTTGTTAGAGTGCTACGCGTTCACGCTGGGGCCTATGATGCCAGCACTGAGGCTGTCAGTTCACAGGTATGTGAGATGAGCAGCCCCCCAAGCTTCACTGCGGGGGGGGGGTCGGCACTGAAAGCTGGAGAACCTTACTGGGATGTTTTTCTTCTAAGCGTCATCTTTCCGGAGGGAAGGTGGATGGGAGGTCAAGCAGCCCGTCAAACGGCTGCGGGGGAAGCAGCGGTGTTGGTGGCTGTGTGCCGGAGTGGTGTGCACTCACAAGCTCGCGTGCCTCACAAGATACCGAACTGCAGACGGCGTGGGTGGCTGGAAGTGAATCCACGCCGCTCCACATGTTCGTGCTCTGCGTTACACAGCACTAACTCATAGGCTGCTCTTCCTGAGAGAAGCATAGGGAAGCTCGAGTTCAGGTTCTAAGAGGGGGAGCTTCCTCCATGGAATCCCTTTCTTTTTTAAAACATAATATTCACGCTATCAGTTACACTGACAGTAAGTATGACATCAGGCTCTGTAAAACACACATCAGAATGACTTCATATATTATATACTTTTTTGTGGATGCTTTGCACCATAGACACACATATAGCGTTGTTACGTCAACCTTGATCCTATTTTCGAAGGATCAATTTTGAATTTTTGGAACTAAAGGGAAATGGAAAAAAAAAAACAGTGACAGACAGGTCTCACCTCACTATCAAGAAAATGCTGTAGCACAATAAGAATAAAACCCGTGACTGACCTCCCCTGTGGGCCTATACCCATAGCAACGTTCAAGGCTAACCACCCCCCACCCCAAGTGCTCCCCCTACATGGAGTGGGTGGGGTTTGCGACCTCAGGACAGGACTGAGAAGCAAGGTAGTAAATTTGGAAATGGACCATGGGGACATGCCACTGTCAATATTGCGGGAGTAAGGTGAGTCTAGAGGTAGGGGATTTGGGGCTGATCTGGTCCCAAACCTACACACTTGGGAATATCACTGTGAACAGAAATGATGGCCTTCTCTGATCAAATAATGGCAGCGATCAGTGGGACTGAAAAATTCCTTATTTACCCAGCCTATTAAATCTTAAAGTCCCTCACCAACTGCGATTTCAAGGGGAATGTATTTGCAACCCCCCCACCCCCACCTCTTTTGTGTTAAAACAGGATATCGGTAATGTGGGGCGGACAATGATATATATGCCAAAACACTCCAGGATTCATCAGACCAAAACCAAATAATGCAGAGCAGACAATGATGTATAGTTCAAGGTGCACCAAGGATCATCAGACTAACAACAATAAATGCAATATTTAATCTGTTCCAGCTTTGCTCCACTGGCTTTGAATAAAATCATGTGTATAGTGTGTATATAACGGCCTTGGTCACCCAAAGCCAAAAGGGTAAGGCAGTTTTCATTCCAGCTAATTCATCAGCTTTGATTGTTCCGTTGATCGAATGAATCATGCAATACCAAACCGCTTGTCTGCTGACCATGCTTACTGGAGCTGCATTTTTTTTATAAATTATAATAACGGGCTGGTGTGGTGGCTCAGTGAGTAGTACTGCCCCCTGAGACCACCGCTACTGGGGGTCTTTCACCAGATTTCCCCTTAATGTGATAAAAATAAGGTCCCCACAAGGACATTTTATACAAATTTTATACAAATCTGTCAATGCAGTCAAAAAAGTAAAAATGACAATAATGTTGTATTTTGTTTGGTAACTTTTGGTTAAGTTTAAGGCAGGATGAATGGAGAGTCCCCACAAAAATAAAGATATTTAATTTGTGTGTGTGTGTGTGTGTGTCTGTGTGTGTTTGTGTATGTGTGGCCCTCGCATGCATGCTTCGTGCCCAGTGCGTTCTGGGATAGGCTCCAGACTCACTGCAGGTGCAACCCAGAGCTGAAGCTGATAAGAACCGGTGACCTTGAAGATTGCTGTAGACCAAGCACCCCTGTTCAACTTGATAGAGCATCAAAGGCAGCTGATAACTCCACCATTTCCAACAGAAACTTCCTTCGGGAAGGGGAAGAGGGAGCTGCTGTCTCTGTACTTTTCACTGCATTCATTTTCATTCACCGTTTCTTACATATTATTGGCCATCCCAACACAATACATTTGGCCTTGTTAATAAGACAATCCAAGGCAATCCACTTCTATCTATCTATCTATCTATCTATCTATCTATCTATCTATCTATCTATCTATCTATCTATCTATCTATCTATCTATTTATCTATCTATCTAAGGATAGAACAAATAAAGTTGAGAGGCTGTCAGGTGAAACAGCTGAATGTCATTAATCAGCGTAACAAACAGCATCACAGTCAACGGCAGTGACGGTCGTTCTGGTAGCAGCTTTCGAGCAGGAACACCATGTACCGATTGCTTTTCATGCTTGCCTGTTTTTTTATGGTGGCATTAATTAAAATTTCCCCAAAATATATTTTATGTTCACTTGACTAAGAAAAAAATACCACTGGACCATTTTTTCCAGCATTGAAACACATAATAATTTCTTTGAGTTTTGTTTACCTGGAAACTGGATTACAGCCTGTAGTTGTCAGTTTCCTGCAGCTCTTTCTGCATCTTTTTGGCATCTACCAGCCATATCTTTCTTCCCTCCATGTGATGTAAAATGTTCACAGCAGATGTTTCCTATTCACCTGTTACCCAGTGCCAGTCAACATATTAGGCGGCCACCTAGGACGCCATCTTCTGTGGGGCACAGGCTTAGCATGCCACCGGGTTTTAAATGTTCAATGGCTAGCTTATCATAGCTCCTACATACAACATCCATCCATCGATTTTCCAAACCGCTTATCCTACTGGGTCACGGGGGGTCCGGAGCCTATCCCGGAAGCAATGGGCACGAGGCAGGGA
>JABFDZ020000131.1:790856-801198 GCA_019775955.2 Pollimyrus isidori
GTTTTTGGACCGTGGGGGGAAACCGGAGTACCTGGAGGAAACCCCACGACGACACGGGGAGAACATGCAAACTCCACCCACATGAAACTCAAGCGGAGAGCAAAACCCGGGTCCCAGAGGTGTGAAGCAACAGTGCTAACCACCGCACCACCATCCTGCCCCGGATACAACATGCTTTTGGCTTTTACATCACCCAATGAAAATCTCATTAAAATGTTTAGGTCGTTTTAATTTGTAGCGATAATGTACCATATTTGTTCCAAATTTACCATGGAAGTGGGACTTGGCCCTATAGGACTATACAAGAAGTTCAGGGAGTCTCTGTACAATGTATAATTTTAGCAATCAATGGGTTTGACTGTAGATATTTCGGTCAAGGTTATATTTAGCAGGTCACGTCTTTCACGTACATTGACTGAAAATCCCCAGCCTTTTAAAAAGAGCAGGTCATGAGTCAGAATCATGTGATTCTGATCAGATTTTTCCACTAAACCCTTGGTCACCTTGAATCCATGAAGCTAGTATGCAAGATGTATAGACTGATAGGCAGCATGGACAGTTTCACCTCTGTCTATCCTTAGACAATGCAAAATAACAGTGAAAAAGATAACCACTAATGACTGGTTTGAGCTGACTGGTACATTACAAAGTATAAAGTTATCTGTAAATAAAAATGTGAAAATGCATTTTTCACATGGGCACCGTTATTTTTAGCCTTGTTGGGTGGCACCACGTTTTACCGTCCGTGTCTGTCCTGTAAGCAGATACTGCTCCATCTTTTGCCTTTCAGCTGAGTTGTCATTACCATGCCAGCCCCGCAGTCTGTGGGTCAGGTTTTATGGCGCTGCCATTGGATGGACTGCCCCACGCTGATCCTTTCCTGGGTCGGAGGGCGAGGACTCCCCGGCGACCTCAGTAATGGGGCATTAATGAGGAGCACTGGCTGGATAGAGCTATCTGCCGTGCTGCTTCTTTCCAAGCAAAGCACCCAGAACCTTATAAATATGGAGCATAGAACTACACTAAGGTGGAAAAGGTGAGGGCAGTCCTTGAATAAGGCTACCACAGGCTATTACTGATTCGCATGGAGCAATACAGAGCAACTGCACAGATTCTGCTATGTAGCTGCCTTAATTTTAAAATTATTCCATGTTCATGATTTGTGCTCAAATGACTTTCTAAAGTAGGGTCTGGGACACCCAAAGTTTTAAAATTAAATTGTTAATTAACTTCTAGGACACCATAGCCTGCGGTAAAATTATGGGTATAAGATAAACCTGTTTCCATTAGTGTCTTTGTAACGCATTTGAGAATCAGTAGTAAAATTTAGAGTGGAATTTGTAAGCCATGTAGACTGTCCAGGGGTTTTACAGTGCTTCATTTCCACCCCTCACCCCCCGTCTGGCTCTGAAGGTTGGACTGGCCACTAGACCACGGGAGGTACAATCCCTCGCAACAGTGTCTCCACTTTCTCCGCACTCAGTGCCTTCAAGCAAACGCCGGGCTCCCTCATTACGGGGAATTGCTCTGGCTCATGTGGCCCTGAAGAGGGCTTCTCGTGACGCCGCGTGGCAGGAAGGCAGTACAAGCAGTATAGGCCCACGCTCACGTGGAGTACCGAGCCACATCCGGCTGAGGCTCGCGCAACGCCAGCAGTTGGCGGAGTATGTCCATTGTTTTAAACAATCTTTCTCCAAATCAATCTCCTGACTATGCCGGTTGGGATCCCCGCTGTACGACTTTTGTTTGCAAGTCAGATGGAAAGGATGTGCCCAGCCAGGTCATTAATGTACCCCTCAGGGCTTCATGTACTACGAGGAGGCGCGGGACGCCAGCATCAGCTGACAAATAAGACACTTTTGCTGCCTCAGTAGGATCCCTGTTGGGTAGGCATGGCCTAAACACTGCCCTCCATAGTCTAAAATGGGTACTTCAGTGATACCACCACCATCCATAGTTAAACCCATAATGTTTCCTTTGCTCTGAGCATGTGGCCTTGTGTAAATACTGCTTAATCCCATTATTTGTCTTTCAATAAGCCCTGATTGTTGTGATCGCAGTCCACCAGGCAGACGAGAGGGCAGAGACGAGGCAGACAGGCAAAGATCCAAAAATCAAAGGGTTTATTCCAGGAACCGGGCTGACAACGACGAACATTAACAACTTCAATGACAGACCTAGGGATGCTAACACAGACGCGGACTAAATACACATGACAAGTCAAAAATAACAGGAAACAGGTGATTACGAGGTAATGAAGTGGGCGTGGCACACACGGGGATCGAACGAGCAGGTCATAACAGAACCCCCCCCCAAAGGCACGCACTCTGGGCGCGCTTCAAGGTAGGTGATGTAGGAGACAAGACCGGGACCACTGGACCTGAAAAACGAAAACCAAAAACGTCAACGAGGGACTGGGAACAGAGCAGACACACGGAACAGACACAAAGGCAAAAGCCAGGACAGAATCTGACACAAAACGGGAAACGCAGACAGGCAGACAAGAAAGGGAGAGACAGAGGGCACAGACATCGGAGGAACAAAAGGACCAGGAGTGAACAAAGGCAAGACAGGGAGATGAGGAACAGACAAGGGAGACAGGAACAGACGGGGGAAAAGAGGGAGCCCGAGGTAGCCTGGTGATGGGCGGTGGGTGGAGGGGCCGCAGATGACCGGGAGGAGGGAGATGACCGGGCCATGAAGGGGACACGAAAACAGGATGATGGACAGACAGAGGAGCCAAGGAGGGAGACAGAGGGGGCACTAGGGGAGACACGGAGGGAGTCGGAGGAAAGCCCGACACAGGGAAGGAGGGAGGGGAAGCCGTGGCAGGCAAGGCCACGGCCGGCAAAGGCGCAGCCGATCGACGCCCCAGAGGAGGGCGAGCTGCAGACAACCAACGAGCTGACCCAGGAGTCCCCACAGGCGACCAACCAGGCGACAGAGGCGGGACCGAGGATCGTTGACTTCACGCGAGGATCGAACAAGCAGGTCATGACACTGATACTACATGCAAGGTATTATACAGAAATATTGGTTTGGGAATCTCATTAGGAAATTTTCTGATGGTTTTGGAATGGCTGAAGATTTCCTGGAAGAACCTAGAGGTCTGAGGTCTTTCCTGGCCTGCTTGGTGTGGCGCTACCACAACTGTCAGCACAAGAAGCAACATGAAGATGAAAGCTTGGGTGTTTACTTATCTGTACTTTATAGATGTAAGTGCATCTGGGCCTCATTGGGCCTTTTTGAGGCGCTTTCACATCAAAGTTCCAGGACCTGGTCCCTGGTTACAAGTTCCTGGGCTGTCTCTTTCACGCCACACAACAGAATTTGGACACATAAATTTCACACATAAATCGAAACCATGCCAAAACAATGGGGAATGAACAAGTCGTTTTGTTATTTGTTAGTTACTTGTTAGGAAGCAATTGCATTCTACATGGAACACAGGCTTTTATTTATGTTTTATTTTTTATTTATGTTTTAACCTGTAACATTTTTATATTTCATTATTAAATCTGGCCAGAAGATTGATCTTTTGGTTTCATAGAATAAAACATGGTGTAACATATTCTGCTAATATGCACTGGCAAGTTTCACCACTAGGTTTCACCCCCGGAACTTGCAATATTAGACAAAAGTATATTCAGTCATCAATCGCATTTTCTGATGCAGAAATATGGGGATGCAAGCAAAAAAAATGTGTTCATTGAATGTAATCGAAGTACAAGAAATGATTGTATATGCTAAACATGCTCCACTGCATATCTTTTTCTACATTTCTGTGTAACTTCCAAGATAACAACAGTGCTTGTGGTCAACCAATTAGCAAGCTATCACTGCAAACACATCTTCAGTAGCTCATGTTCGAAGAAGTGGTTCCTAGTCTGGAGAGGGTACTGAAAAAGGCATCTGGAACTCCCTCCGAGGAACTTCAATTGGGCCAAGTGAATGCGACAAAAGTTCCTGAGGTATGAAAGTGCACATGTGCTTCATTGGGTCTATAACACGACAGGATACTTGGTCAAATCACTTCACAGTAGTGATATGCAGAGCTGTGCAAATTTAAGTCACACAGGAAAAAAGATCATGAATGTAACAATAGGATGGCATAGGACACCATAATTTTGGGTATTTTTGGTGTAACTTTGCCTAAAGTTCTGACTGTTCTATTATCGTTGATATTCATGAGCATCTTCTAAAGCTGTGGGAGAAATATGTCTCTATGCACCTGATGGTCCCCAAGATACAAGGACTGGTAGCCCATCGCAATTTCACCCGCTGTGCCCCTGACAGTGTCTTACCCTCAACTGTTAGTTTGGCATCCAAAGTGAACTGGTTTCTGTTGCACAAATGACTCCCAGCCATGACAAACTAAGTCTGCAGGCCGGCACTGGGACCATGCACCCTGAAAGCAGGGTTTGTGCCTGACTAAAAGTAAGATGGCAGCCAAAGACCCCATTTCCCTCACACCTAAGAGAACTTTCCAGTTCAATAAGTACTCGCATACCTTTGACTTCAGCAATGCCCGTCCACTTTGTTCGGCTTGAAAGCGTCTTGGATGCGTCTCCTTCGGTCAGACTTATGACTTTCCACCCTGACTTTGATCATCCTGTTTTGACCACGGAAATCACAGCCCACACTTGTATAGGAGGACGTGACGATGGAGCGTGTATGTGTGTGGAGGAGGGGGGGACAATTCAGTTTGAAGTTTCCGGAAGAATTTAATACATTTTGATGTTAATGCAATAAATTGGAAGCACTGAAACACGAGTCCCTTTTATTTATTCAAATTAACAGGAACACTGGAGTAATGTCAGACATGCTTTAATTTGTCAAGCCTAAGCTTCTGCTGCAACACTCAGGGGCGCTGAACTTAAACAAGAGTTTATGGATGCGCTAGCGAGTGGCCATTTTCATTTTAGTGTTTACGATCCATCCACGTTTACATCTGTCGCCAGGCAAATCGTAACTGACAAATCCTGATTTTTTATAGTATGTCTGATTGATGGATCCTGGAGGGATGAAAGAACAATAGTTTTCTAAACATACATTGTGTGTGTGTCTGAGTGGGCTGATCACTCTCAAAAAATGAGAGAGGTGGTATATATAAGATGCCAGGGCAGAAGATATTTTCATACACATTTCCCAAAGTGGTTGTCTGCTATAATAAATGTAAATGATGAATGGTATCTAAAAATAGCAGTTGTACTACTCCATCCATCTTCCATAACTGCTTATCCAGTACAAGGTCGCAATGAGCCTAGAGTCTATCCCAGCAAATACAGGGCATAAGGCAAGGGACATCCTTGATGTGATGCCAATCCTGGGCAGGGTACGCATTCACATGCTATGAGGTAGAAACAGACCTGAAGCACATGCTTTTGGACTTCAGGAAAGACCTTAGTATCCGGAGGGTACATGCATGGACACAGCAAGGATTCCAGGGAGTGGGAATGGTTTTAGGGATCTGAGGCTACATCGATCAACCAATGAACCAGCAAACTGCCCATTATAGTCATTGTTGTTGGAAAAAACAGACACACAGATAATAAAGGTGCCATAAATGTGTTTTTAATTGTTTTCTGGTGTCTACACAGAAGGTTTGTGAACTTGGTTTGTTCGAAAAATGTCCGGAAGCGGTTTTACAGGCTCATTCAAAACCCTATCATTTGGCCCTAGATTGAAACGGGCTGTTTTCCCTTATTTGGTAACTTTATTAGTATGTTCATGAGCTTTGCTCTGATTGGCTGGTTGACAGTGAGGCACTGAGATGGCTCACACAGAACCAGCTTAGATCACTAGAGATGAGTTGAAACATATGGAGCGTTTAGGCATTCAACCATATATGTTTATATGTTGTTGGATGTTGAAGAAACGGCCAGTTGCTTGGTGACTGCAAATAAACGTTTCTGAGTGGAATGTTCTGTCATTTAATGTTTCCTGGAATGATTTGCTGCATGTAGCTGTAACAGTCCCAGCCTAGGTACAACGTTAGCACAATCATACCTTTGTTTTCAACATTGTAACGAGAACATAAAAACCATTCTTCATCTCACACAACAAATGATTTTACAATGCTAGTTTCTTAAATCAAATTTTATCAAAACCCAAGACAGTAAACGAAGCAGCATAATGGGTCCTGCTTCCTTTTTTTTTTCTTTTTTACACTGCATTGTCAATTATATATTTATTTAGTTAGCCAGAAGTATGCTACAAGAAATACAGCATCTTCCTGTGAATGTCAGCATCACGGCTGTTTACTATTCCCTTACAAAACCGGGTAAACTTGAGTACTGTATGTTCTTCCAGAAGCATAGATGCTTGCAACGTTAGCAACTTACAAAGTTAGAACCACGTAGCTGAACGGTTACAGCTACGCAAGTAGCTAATGGGAGCATTTGGGTAACTTATCCCTGACCCACCTCTTAAAGATCATTTTCTGCATTTGGGAGATACCCTTAACCAGAGCATTCTGGCATTCTGATACTGGTTCAGGAGAACCTTGCTAAGAATACTATCACTCTAAACTCTTGTTGGCAAGTAACACATTTAATAATAATGAGTATAATCCTGGAAGTGCTAATCCAAGTATTTCCAAAAGAGTTAGGTTTTTAGGTACCCAATGATCTATGGGACGTTCGTTCCAGCACATAAGTGCCAAAGCAGATAAGAGTCTTGATGCATGCCTTCTCTGCGTCTTGAGAGATGGTGGGACCAGCGGAACATCAACCATGCCTGCTGGCAGTTCGGCTCCATGGGAAGGGAAAAGTGCAGACATCCCCATCACAGCCTCAGATGACACACTTACACATTCTAGCCGGCACACTTACGCATGCAGCCAGCACACTTACTGTACACATTCAGCCGGCACACTTACACATGCAGCCAGCCATTTTCACTCCTGTCCTCTGCTTCTTTCTTCACAATAATCGCGCAACTGCTGAAATCCGAATGCTCATGTGCACTGAGTGTGAAACTGAGCTAGCATATGTTATGTTTGGTTAAGACTGTTACATAACATTCTAGGAATTTCGAAACTGTTTCACCACCATCTTTTACATATTCTAGAATTATGTGGGAAAGAGAGAACGACAGTTTTTGAGATTCACAGTGTGCCATTTCCTTGTACCAAACTCTCCTTTTTCAGCTATGCTGAAGTAATGTCAGATATCCATTCTATGGTACCTTTGAGGCCTCATAAGGGCGTGTTTATCAGTCAGGGTCAGCTCTGGTTCTCTGGTTGCTTTGTTGGAGTGTTGACTACCCTCTGTTATTTATTTATTTACTTACTTTATGGCGGAATCCAGGCCTGATCTCACTGTCCTACCGACATACTAGATCAAACAAGTCAGGGCTTCCATTTCACTTTGATGGCTGTGCAGCCCCCTGTTCCAAACCGGACGCCCAGATTAGAGAGCTCAGGCATCAGCAAGGCCTGTTTGGAAGCAGATAAAACACTGACAAAGCCAGTTCCCACCCACAACAACTCCCCACACCTTTCCTCTTTATACCAGCGTGCAATTCTAGCATTTCAACATCCGGTAAATGCAGCCAGCAAATCTTTAACTTAAGGTGTTGTTTAAAGCAATTCCATGCATTCTGTCATTCGCACTCAGTTTTATTGTGAATAAGGGTCTTTCCACAAAAGAGAAGGGCGATCACTGGTGTTAAGTTTATGTACAGGTTTTAAGGTTATGCACCGGTGTTAAGGATATGCACAGTATGTTAACATGGATATCCATACGGACTTTGAACATTTGTGGTAGTGCTTGCTAGTAAATTCCACAAAGCCTGTGGATGATAATAAAAGCACAATAAATTAGATTTATTTAGTTTATTATTTATTTAATTTATTATTATTATTTTACTGTAATACAAAATATTGTATTGGTGGGGGAGGGGTATAGTGTTAGTCTTGGCCATGATATCTGTATTTATGATACTTGTGTTTCATTGTGGGGCTTAGTACTGTATAAATCAGTGTGATTTCAGCCTGTTTAAGATGCCCTGTTAGTTTCATGCCTGGTTTTGTGTTTCTTTGCTGAAACAAATTTTTTCCCTCCCCTCCTCCTGGCCCAAAAAGGTGAATTTCTATCACTGAAAACTGACTGTCAAATCACTGTCTGCTCACCAACTCCTTCTCAGTCTTAAAACATTATTTCATCAGCCTGAGAAACACTAAAAAACCATAAAGTCTTTACCTTGCCTCGTGATGACTGTTCATTCATTTAGTTTCAGTTATTGGAAATACTTCAGCATAGCATATAGTACACAATGTCAATATCTCAAGTTTCTGTACATGTGTCATACCTAATGAAATTACTGTATATTCCCCATAAATGTCAGTAGACAGCAGTTGCTTTTAATCCAGATAATTTAAAGGTATTTCCACAAAAGTATCACCATTCATTGTGCCAGCCATAAATTTTAAGAACTCCAGAAATGTGACAATGTTCCCACTGATCCTGCTGATACACTGGAAATGCAATGCAGCCAGTTAAGAACTGAACACAGAGATATTTCCCAGCAAATGGATTGAGACACATCCAGCAACCCCAAAAAGCAATCTGCAGCTTAACCAGTCCATATATATTATTATTATGAGGTAGGAATAACCTGTTTTCAAATCATCTGACATTTATCAAACAGGCTAATCTATATACAATTGGATTTCATAGATACCCAATTTTTAAGCTATTCAGGACCTTAGTTTGAACAGCTTTTCTATATAGAGCTACTGCATATATTCACAGCACTACAAATTGTCGGATTATTGTGCTGTTTGGGTAATATTGTATGCTTTATAAATATTGCAATTTACAGTGTCTTTATAGTATGTTTATTGTGTTGTCCGTGTGTGGCATTGAGCACTGGCTGTATATTTGTCTGTACACTGTACTCTTTACTGCCGCTGTTCTGTCTTCAGTTCACTTTCTGTGTATTTTATTGTGCTGTCTGTACACTGCAGTTACTTCTTGTGTATGTACTGTCTGTATATACTCTACATATTTATTCACAGTGTACTCTGTGTATATTGTCAAATGCTTTTTATTTATTGCACTGACTATAAGGCGCTGTCTTGGTTTGCTCGAGCATGGAGCGGGAAAGCAGCAGCCAGAGCTGTGGAATTGAGCTGACGAGGGTTTATTGAATGGGAGACAAAACAGGAACATCGAATAGCTGCAGGACGGACATCAGACTGGACTCGGGAAAAGCAGACTTAATTACATAAGACTAATTACAGCAACAAGAAACAGCTGGTAAACACAGGGATTCCACACAAGGAAGATAAGGGGGCGTGGCACACGAAAGGAAGCAGAAAAGCGCGGAATAACAGCTGTACTGTAAACAATCTGCACTGTTTGCTGCCTATATTACACTGTCTGTATGTCGTGTTATTGAATGACAGACTACCTGTAAGAATTGCACTGAGCTATCACCTGCCCTCTGTGTACAGAGCAATAAACCTACAACCACATTATAATAAGGCACCATCCATAAAGTTCCACAATGGGAGATATACCACCTAATATCATATAGGACACAACATGAGGAGTGATACACCATCGGGGGAACTGTGTAGGGGTATGAATTTTATTCAAGTGACCTTTGACCCTGACCCAGGCTTATTCCAGACAGAGCAAACAACACCTTTGTGTCTGACTCCCTTGATGAGCTACAATAGGCTTTCTCTGATGCTTGCAGTTTATGAAGAACTCCTCTGAATCCACGTTGCCGTGGTGATAAAGTTTGACCTTGCGACCCCGCTCGGCTGCTTGTATGTTATGACGGATGCTGGGTTTCTTGTCTCCTGCTTGCCGCCCAGTTGGCTCTATGTCTTTCTGGTCTGCACTGTAATAAAACTTGTTTGTTCAAACTCCAGGTCTCCTGATTCCTCTGCTGCACCACCCCCTGAAATACTCAGCTGCCTGTGTTTACTCAGATAGCCAGAAAGAGATTTTTTTGTGTTTGCAGCCATGTAGTAAGTGAAGTAACATGCTTTAATTTAATTACAAATATTTGCTAGTATGAAAAATAATATGTTAGTTTATCCTATACTTAGTACAGGGTCTTGGTGAAACGTATTTATTTACTTATTTATTTCTTATTAACTCATGTACATTTTTAAGGAGATTAGTTTTATGTCTTGTATTACATCCATGCATTTTCCAAGCCGCTTATTATACTGGGTCGCAGGGGGTCCGGAGCCTATCCCAGAAGCGTCTTGTATTACATATGTAAGGGAATTTATCAATCATATGATTGGGGAAGATGGTGGTGCAGAGGGCAGTGCTGTCGTTCAGCAACCAGAGAGTTGCTGGTTCGAGCCCCGCCCGAT
>JABFDZ020000131.1:841451-870296 GCA_019775955.2 Pollimyrus isidori
TTACCTTGCCCCTTCCCCCCACCCACCCACCCACCCCACTCCACTCCAGCACCACATAGATCTTTCACGATGATATAGCCTCTGGTCAATGTCAGTTGTATGGATCCTGAAAGGACTGTGTGCGCTACCCTATGTTAATAAAAAAAACTCACCAAAAAACTGTTTGGGTCCTGAAAGGGGCATGTGCACTGCCTACATCAATAAAACATCTGTCAAAAAAAAATCTGCCCCTACAAAACCCTGCCCCTACAAAGGTCTGAATTTCTTTAGTTCCACAACCTCAGTAAGCATTAATTTAATGGATGCAAGTGACAGACATTCTGGAAGCAAAACAATATGTTCGGGAACATTTTACACACTTGATATTCCTCTCAGTTGAAACACAAACAGAACTTTATTGCACTCATCTTAAGGTGCAATAAAAATTAGTGTTTGCTAGCAATACAAATTCACGTAATTCAGACTAACATTTTGACAGTAAATTAAGCGTCTTGCTGCAATTAGACAAGGGATTATACATATGGGTCGCCTGAAGACAAAACAATCTCGCAATGCATCTCTGATGGATCCTGGACTTCAAGTGTGATTGATCTGTAGCCAGTACTTGCTGTCCCCCAGCTACATGTAGCTAACAGTACCTGCAGTGGACTACGATGGGCCCGGCATCAGGAGGGTTCAGGAACTTGACCTGCCGGACAAAGCCCAGGAGGCCCGTAGCATAGCAGGGAACACCATGGTCCGGCCAACTGGTGAAGTGGAACTGTCGTATCTCTCGGATCTCGTGGTGACCCTTCTGAGGAGAAGGGGGGTAATGGGGCAGGGTGGGGGGTGTCACAAACAGAAAATGATCATGCCGCACATCTTAGGCTCTTAGAACAAAAGAATGACAGTAGGACCGCAGCAAGGAACTGATTTAACAGCCTTTGAGTAACAGCTCCGTATTCTCTGCCATAAAGCCAAGCCTTCACTTCATGTCAACAGTAAAGTGTTCCTCATCTTCACTGTGCTAAGTGTCTGTTTACTTTTTATTTATTGTATGCCATTGTTTTTAGTACTAGCTGTGGCTATATGAATAGCCATTCCAATGTTCCTGTCGTACATGACCACAGTTCATTATGAGGAGGTCGTTTCTAAAAGGTATCGCTTAAATTCTGTTTAATGATGCACTGCTGATTTTAGACGTGGTTTTTGTTGGTCAAAAGCACAATGACATTGTGCTGCCTTAAAATTGCAACGCCCCGACAATGCACCTGACCATGCCTCATTTACAAAACACTACTCCTATGAGCAGAAAGCAAGTGCAAAAGCACTTACTATTTTGATGATGTGCGCACATGACGTGAATTTCAGCAATGCACTGCTATGAAATGAGCAAAGCCAATTTGCCTCGTGCTTTGGGCAGATGGAAAATAGAGCCCCTAGAGTCCAATGAAGTAATTACACCTAGTTGACACTTGAGCTCAAGGCTGTTGACCTCGCCACCTCCAGCCAATTAGGAAATCATCAGTCGGGGACAGAACCAAGAAAATAGCTTATTATTATTAGGTGTGCAAATGTTCATTAAAGGATTTCTATCAAGACCCTGCAGGTTGAAACATTACATTGCACAATGCATGGTAAAATATGGTTTTGCAAACACACTAAATAAATATGCCTACAGTATTATGAGTAAGCATGCTGAGATATTTATATTCCTGTAATGTTTTCCTATATAATCTAAGTCATAATATAAAATTTGATAAAAATATAATCTTCATCTAAATAACCCACATAATAATGTACCTTTTCATGGCTTTATTGAACATATCGATCCATTCACTGTGTTTGTCATGGAAAATTATGTGAGCCACTTCTGTAATCAGATGTATAAAAGTGGCAATTTGATCAAATCTTCCAGTCAATGATGGGGATACATAAATTCCAGTAATACCACATAGTTCCAAAAACATTTCTCTCAGCACCTAACATGCATACTGAATTATGTCTGTCAGCAGTTATAAAACACACAAAGCCTATAGACACGGCAAAAAAAAGGCCTGAGCTTGAGTCAGCGTGCAGCCTGGGAACTGCTGACACACCGAAGAGAGTGGAAGCCTCACAGACGGGGAAAAGCGGCTAAGCCTCTCTGGCCATGAGTTTTGGTTTAATTCTTCCAAAACAAGCTGGTTCAGACCGGTTATCCCTTCTGATGAAACTTCCATACTGAAAAAAAATGGCTTTACCAAAAAGTACTTGATACACAAATTTGGCATAAACACATTTATATGCAAATGGGATGCGGTGGACAAGCTGGGATGGTGCTATATTATCCTCCTTTAAAAAAAAAACCCTTTCTTAATTATGTGGATGAACCAGAGGTCCCAGGAAAGCTCAAACTGGATGACACACAGGTCAAACCATCATCTCTTATACTGTCATAAAACTTTATACTTTAAAGTTCTTAAGTAGCAAAAGCAAAGAGACTGGAAACACTGCAAAGAGGTTTGCGCCACAGACACAAATACATGCTGTACCTTGCATTGATGGAACTGTTCGTACTACAAACCTGGTGTGCTTCACAGTTTTAAGCCATACAAAAATAGTTGTCATCTAAATTGGCACTCCTGTGACAACTAAGAGCAATTTAAGCATCCAAAAACCGTTCAGTTGTTGCCGTTCTCTGGTTGCATATATTAATTCTAACAGGGTGAAGAACAAAGGCTGGTAGCTTACCTTCTGGACGGTGAAGGTGCGAATGACGTACTCTGCCAGGGGCTCTGTCTCGATCAGAGTGACCTTGATGTCCCCATACACTTCAGTTTCGTCAGGCCAGTACCGGACGCACTTTACCTGGGGAGGGGTAAATAGCCAATCACAAAATGTCACAGCTGATATTTACACACCACAGTTCTAGCGTTCAGCTAAATCAACATATTGGAAAAATATATATTTGGGTTCTTGCAATATTTGAATGGTAACATGGTGAGTAGTGAGTCCTGCCCCAGCCTTTGTGTGTGTCTAAATTCACTCTGGGTTTATGTGTTTCTCCAGAAACCTGTGAGAATGTATGTGAACTATTGTCTCCAAATTGCTCCTATTGTGCTTGTGTGCCATGAGATGGCCTTAGGATCACCATCACCCTCCACTGGATAACAATATATACAGCGTGGATGGATGTTTTTTATGCCCAATTTTATGACTTTCATGTACAGTTAAATTGTATCACAACAGCTTCATATTTAGGCGAAAGTTCACTTCTTTACTATCATGAAGCAAAATGTCACATTTTTAGATTTGTGTGACGTGCACCTCAGGCAATAAACACGTCAACTGAGGAAATATTATTGGGCAGTACAATGTGATATTTCCATAACTATCCAAAAAAATCACTCAATTTCTTGAGAATCCGTACCAACAAAAGTGTCTGACAACGCAGCTGTGAATGTTTATTTTACATCCACACAGTGAAAAACTAACAAGAACATTTGTCTTTATAAACAGTAGACATCATAATGGAAAAATAATTAAATGATGGGTAATTAGTCAAACTTAAGAAAAAAATACCCCAATCACACAGAAAAACTAAACCACATCCATACTGATTTGGCTAGATACATTGCAGTGTTACCAACGGCATCTCCCGCCCCCACTGAAGGTCAAGTTAATTTTATTGAATTTTGTTTTCTATATAGCACCAGATCACAGCAGAAGTCATTTAAGGTTAAATAAACTGAATAGGCTTATCTTATTTATCTTATTTACGCAACAGCTTGTCATTTTTGTCTCTAAACGGTTCCGCATTCACAATTCTCCTCTGCTCTTTGTATCGCGCATGGAGGAGTTCCGCCCCGATGTGCGCACACAGGTGAGCACACTCCCACCAGTGGACAGACAGCGTGCGTCAGATAATATTTCGCGTCGACCACCTGAAAAGCAGACAAAAATATCTGGGTTTTTTAATCGCTCCCAGGGTGGGGAAGATGGCAGTGCTCGCTCTCCTGTGAGTACCAGCCGGAGTAGCTCTGCCTCTCTTCAGACACTCCGCAGTGATAGAAGCTCCACCCTTTGTGGATAATTGTCATAAAGAGAAATGTCCTGATGTTTAGTTCAGTTGTTATATTGACTGTCGCCCTTAAAAGAAACACATGATCACCGTGAAATCCTGCCGGCGTCCATCTGCCCCCCCAGCTGTAAACCTGGGGTAAACACTGCACTGGTATTCTGTGTTAATACAGTACGAAACACTAAACAAATAATCGGGACAGCACTTCAGAATTGAGTAAATATGACATTTAAGTCTGGTGAAGAGTCAAAGTTTGAAGAATAAAAAAAGAAAAAGAGGCTCAGTGCTATTTGACAGAAGTCCCTGGGAGATGACATAATCACTGCTAAGTCTCAGATCTCATAAAGCAAACGTACCCGGCCCACTTCCACCAGGTTCGTAACCATGACGATGCTGACGGAATTCTCCTGCCAGATCATCCTCCAGAAGTCTCTCACAGTCTCCTGCATTGGACCTGCAAGGCCAGCCATGCATGTAGCGTGCATGAGTCCTGCTCAGTGGTGCAGACCTGGGTCACATGTTATTTATTACCAGAAAGCTTAAATACATTTAAATTGCTAAAATGACATTGTGTCTGCTCAACTGAATAAAAACAAATTCCGTCTAATCAACAGGGTAGGTGCATCACCTCAGTGGGTTCAAAAGTCCTGTTTCCAATTAATTACCTTGTGTTGCAATGTAATGTCTTGGTCTATGATAACCCTGTGAAGACAAAAAAACACACATTTACCATGAACACATACACCATGCAAACATACACCATGCTGTATAAATTACCAACTTTTATGACTACACTGAAATTCTTTATGCGAATGATACTGATTTCTTAGGAAGCAGCAAGTAGGCCATCATATCCATATACATAACCAAAATAATGTATATGTATATAAGCACATATCATAGTATATAAACACATATTATACTTTTCAGTGGAAATGGTATGAATGCGTTTTACCATCTATTTTTCAGCAAAACCCTCTCTGGCACAGTCACTGGGATAATTGTTTTATTAGTGAAAATTGCCTCAGTGACCCTATTATGCATGTGCATCTGTCCCGCTGTCTGTCACAGGACAAGCCAGCTGCAGCCACCACCACGTAATGTGAGCTGTGCAGAACGGCACATGCCTTCTGAGGCGCCTTCGCTCACATGCAACTAGAGCACACCCAGTGCGGTGCAGTGCTTACTTTACTCTGGTTGGGATTGAGCAAGCCCAACTCAGTCCCAATCCCTCCATCCATACTCACATCGATGTAGTTGGCGTTAATGTAGTCTGAGTGAGGATCTCCCTCCAGCAGTTGTAGTCGGACTCGAGTGTGGTCGTCTGTGGGGTCAAATATTCACAAAGAGCCGGTCTAAAGTTACATATACCCATCGTGGGGAAGACAGCAGACGGATGCATTTTTTCCCGGGGACTGCAGTTCAGAGCTTCATGCATCCTAGGACCAACTGCAGGAGCATCCCAATACTGGCAGCATTAAGTCCCTTGGTTTTACCCGGAGGTCTCCTTCCTGGCTAGCTGCACATGTCCAATTATTACACAAGAGATGTCTAATATCAGCTATGACCTTCACCGACACTGTGGAATCACACATGACACTCATTTTTACACAGATGTTGTCATGCAATCCTTAAACCAACAAAGCCAGTGGAAAAACCTTGATATACAAAAAAGCGACAAAAAAAGAAACTGATATTGAAAGTGACAACGACAATAGATCTCTGTCACTTGTCTTGTTTCGTTGGTCATGAGTTCCTATTTATTAAAGGGGTCACAGTGACATGAATTACCATGTGACCCATGTAGCAGTTCCTATAGCAAACAGTCACATTCTGCATATGTAACCGTATCAGGCCAACCTTGACATTCATTATAATACAACTGTTAAATGGGTTAAAAACTAATTTGCAACTCACAACTCACAAGTGCGCCCACAATTTGCCCAGCAAGATTCATGCTAAAGTTGGAAGCTATGCATACACGCACGTAAGTGACGATCACACCTAGACTGCATGCATCATTATAAATTAACGACACCCGGAGACAGCTACCTTCTCCAGAACCGCGACCCATTAACAATGTGACCGCAGACCCCGGCGGTGCTCTGCTGCTTCTTCATAATTAAGTTGTTTGGGCCGCAGAAGAAGGAGGCCGGGTAATGAGAGGATTTTTAAAAGGATCAATATTACATGTGGCCCACACTCCAGATGCGTCCCTCCTTTGATCTTAACAAAACGCAGATTTGATACAGTGTGTCTGGCTCATGCCGTGGGCCCTGTGGGGCAGCGGGAAGGGCTATCAGAAGGCCACCATGCTCCAGGGTGGCAGGTCCAAGAGATGTATGTCCAACATGTAACAGCTATCCGTGCGACCTGAGGCCTTCTGAAGCCCTCCTCCGCCTTCACCACTTAGCAGATACCGGCTCCATATAAAAACCTGCAACCCAGTTTACTGTCTGGATTTATCCACTTTGGAATGGAATCTTGAGAGAGAGTGAGAGAGAAGGGGAGGGAGCGAGACAGAGAGATGAGAAGAGAAAGAGAGGACGCTGTGTAATTAAACACCACTGACATGCGCCACATCGAGGAAACTCAGCAGGCCTGGTGCCCTTAATCAGTGTCCGCAGTTAACGTTTAATCGAACGGGGACCGGAGGCAGCGTGGAACGTGCCCGAGGTAAATGTGCCTCATCCTTTACATCACTATCCCTGACAGCTCTCTCCCATCACCTCCATCTGAACCTCCTGCACCTCCTGCGGGGGCCTGCAGTTACACCAGGGGTCCCCACGGTCAAATCCCATCAGCAACACAAAGCCAAGGTCCACTGTGTCCCAAAAATTCAGATTGGGGGGAACTCAACTGCCGGCTTAAAACTGACTTAAGTATGCAAAAAATATCCCAGATATATTGATTTAACAGAAGCACTAAAGCTACAAAGGCAACATACCTCTGTAATAAATTCACACTTCATCTTTTCATTTATTTATGTGTTCTTTAGTAAGAATTACTAGTCTCTTTTTGTTGTATGTTTTTTTCTATAAAGCGTCTTGAATGGTAAATCTGATTTATGTGGAGCAGGTTAATAACGTCAGTCAAGAACTGCCTGTATATATTTTGGGAAACAATATGTGCAGCTGTAGGACTGGCGTGGCGAGTTGTATCTCTGTAGCTGTATATTCCAGAGCAGGCCACTGCCCTAGCGATTACCACGGCAACTGAAAAAAGCCTTTCATCCAGCGTCCCTGTCAAAAGTACATGCCGGAGGCCCACCCGGATTTGGACGGAGCGGCTGAGTGCCGACGACAGACTCCTCGCTCGCCCAAGTGTGCTACATGCATTTAATACGTTATTAAACTCTGCACTCAACTTTAATAGCTTATTAAACCCTGGAATGCTGCCATCGGGGGAAAAAATTAAATGTGGGAATGGCGCTTGGAGCTGTTTGTGCAGTGCATGCTGGTAGTTCATCCCCGGTTTAATCCTGTTCCACAGCTTTGAGATTAAGCGGTACCCTCAGGTGCGCCTGAGAGATACAGTCGTCTCCATCGGTGCCGGGGCCGTTTGCTCTGGCCAGATTTACCGACACTGAGCCTTTGTTTGGACAAGCGCTGTTCTGATCCCCGCTGAATTATTGCTGGAGCGTATATTTGCAGGAGCTGAAGCCCCAGCGCGGTATTTCGGTAACATTACACTTTATTAATTTAGATTAGGTTTTGTTGACTCTCTTTTTTTGTGTGTTATCCTGTGCCTGCTATATATCTCAGCTTAGTGTTCAGCATCAGCTTTTATATGCTTTCATTATACAGCTAGCAAAACAATTTAAAGTTCAACTTGGCATTTGACCTCTGACCCTTAACCCTTGTCTGTACATCCATCTATTAAAAAATACATGGCTAGAAAAGTGATGCAGTATAACATAACTTACTACTGCATAATATTTTAATATTTTTCTTTTCACACATGCATACACTCACACACATGCATAAATCAAAAGTAAAAAAGTACCTAGTATAGTGAGAGAGTTTGGGGAATATTAATACCCACGCCTTGGTCAATACAATAGAAGGTCTTTACAGAAAGACTTCAATAGATCCTCAGAATAACTCTCAGCTACTATACGTGCTAAGCATTATATTTTAGTAAAAAAATAAATATATATCCTTGTGTGTATATATATTGCATAGAGCTCCCACATCTGCAAAAATAAAAGCCTTTACAAGCTCATGCCAAATGGGAAAGGCATCTATAGAGCTATTTTAATGTTAAAGACAACAGAGCAAAACAGACATTGAAAGATAACATAATAAAACACCCTGTATGTCAGCCATTTCCCAAACAGGGTACTACTGGAAATGATTTCCCATCTCTCCTATAAGCACTCTCAACCTCTCAGCGACACCGTGACCGAGCCTGGGGACGATCCAATTAAGGTCGGCTTCAGGAACGTGGGCCAGGACAGAAGCATCTCTAACATTTGGCACTTTTAGCATTAGCTGCCAAACAGTCAAACGTGGTTGATGACAGAGAAAATGCGCATTTACAAGTCATTAGCACCCTGCCACGGCCTCACCGTCTGGCAGGATGATTGGCTACATGGCAAGTCAGCCTATTTGGATCGTCAGCGGTCAGTCATTGTCCATAAACTGTGTGTAGATGTCTATTCAGCATTAGAGTCAACTTGTGCATTCATAAACACACCACGAGCAGCACCCTGAAGCAGGGTCTACTTCCATCCAGGCTCAATCTCCATGCCAATGTAAAAAAAATTTACGTTTAATCAGTAACAGCCCACCAGCTAGCAGGGAATGTTCCCAGAACTTTAGTCGGTGTTATGTGAGGGTCCTCTCAAAGCACTTAGAATAATGTTGACTTTCTTTGTTTTCCATTTTAACAAAGATTCTGTCAGTTGTCAGCATGAAAATGTTATCACCTGAATATACTTTAACAGAATTAATGTTTAAAATACTGTTTCATAGTAAAATATAATTTTATAAATGTGCATACCCCAAACACACCATGAAGCCTTGAACCCGTGTCCTTTGAAATGTAAAGCAAAAAATTAACCTGCTGCTCTATCATACCTTTCTTTTATTATTGGATTTACTTGTAGCAGTCGGGTAACGTTCTGGAAATATCAAAAACACTGGAAACTTTGTACATTTCCATACCTTAATCGTAACGTGAGACGGTAAAAACAGTAAACATTCCTAGAACAAAAAATTGTTAGCTGGGCCTTCAGTCCAAATTGAATAAAGCAACAGATAAACATGTTAAATAATATCATTCCACACAAGAGTGCAGAAACTGTAACGATATAATGCATCTTCTAGAAAAGGGGGGAAAATATACACTCATGACAGCGATCACACAGATGCATGGTCGCTCTGTCATGGAAACCACCTGTACAGCGTCCATTCCCTCTGGAATTAAATATAAACGATTCCTGTGGTGGGATTCTGCCATATTCCCCAAGTGCTTTATCAAGTGCATCATTTGGAACATATGTAGGACTTCTTTATCTCTCGCAGACATTTCAGAAGTATACACCACTATACGAGTATACAACCTACACAAGTAGGCAGGACCTTTACAACAGGATATGCAACCTTTGAATATGAAGACACTGTTTCCTTTTCGTCTGATATGTAAATGTTTCCCAGTCCTATCTAGTGTTTATTTTGGTAGCAGAGTCTGATGAATTATAAATGACCATATGGGAGACTTTATGTTTACACAGGCTGCAAAAAGACTAAAGGAATGTAATGGGACAGATGTCGTTAATCCTGAAGCATTTTCCCTTTTTTTGTATTTCTGATTCTATGAATTGCCAGAGGTAATTAAACTGGATCTGTGGCTAGGGTGCAAGTCACTATTAATCACATTTAGCTAGTCACCTAGATGACAGATATAATTAAGTCGATCCATAAGCAGCGACTACCAGGTATGTGCCACCAAAGCCACCTGGATGTCAAGCTTAACAATTTGTTTTCCAGAAATGACACAGCCCAGGGAAGCGTTCAGAGATTGCTACGTCACAGGCTACAGAATTTTTTAAAAAGAAAATCCTATGAGCAAATGAAAGCTATGGGGAAGGACAGGTGCTGTTTCCGGCATCCGTCAGACAATCCTGAGTCTCATATTCTACACCTAAAGGCTACTTTGTGCGGAAAAACGTAACAAGTTTCTGTTAATTACTCTGAACAAGCTGTCTGATACTCTACTGATATAGATCTGAGCGTTACATTTTTATCACTGTCATGAAATGACTCCGGGTATAGATGTGAAGCATTCTGGTCCCTTTGTGTTACAATGAAAACTCATGTTAAAAGGCAAAAAAGCTGCAAATCACCATGGCTGGATTTAAGAATCTCCTCAGCATAAGTGAGTAATTCAAAAAGCTTCAGTCCTTTACTAGTCCTTTAGATGCTACATTGGGAGGGTAGACAATGTCCAGTAATTACAATAGTAATGTTACAATAATGAGGCACAACTGTGCCACAGATGTCAGGGGGCGGAGCAAAGTCAGGTGACCGGCCCCGTCACTGCTGCAATAGGAGAATTCTGTTTCCACTACAGCAACGGTGTCGAGCTCCAGTCCTGGAGGGCTGGAGCCCAGTGTAGCTTAGTTCTTTCCCTGTTCCACCATAATTGATTCCGCTCAAGAGCTGTGTGGTAATTAGCAAAAGGAGTTGAATCAGATGTGTTAAATGAGGGGAAACCCAAAAATGTGCAGGGCTCCAGCCCCTCAGGACTGGAGTTTGACACCCGTGCACTAGACAAACCACACAGATCCATACCATGTTGCTGCATCTGAAGACCCAATATGTTTTTCCTGCTTCTGAACCTTAAATAACTGCATTTTATGTTTACCCCTTGCTTGTTAAGTGTAAAAACTAAATGAAGGTCCTGTCCAGTCATCCTAACCCAAAAACTTATTGCACATATTGTTTCCCAAAATATATACAGGCAGCTCTTGACTGACGTTATTAACCTGCTCCACATAAATCGGATTTACCATTCAAGACGCTTTATAGAAAAAACACATACAACAAAAAGAGACTAGTAATTCTTAGCAAAGAACACAGAAATAAATGAAAAGATGAAACGTTTATATTGCTATTCTTTTGTTAGTGAGTCAAATAAAACAAGGAACAGATTTAAAGGACAAACAATGAATAAATCAACTTTACAGCAAAAACAAAAAGATTGTAACAAATGTGAATTAGCCCTTTGTCAGTGGGCTAGAAAAGGGGTTATGGATTTTTGCACCTTCAGATCACCGTGTTGAAAGATCTGGGATTCACCCCCAATGCAAGACATGAGATTTAAAAGGAGCATTAAAAAGACCCCGAAGTCATTTTACCATTTCTGTAGCTCTTATATGAACACCTTAAAGAGATTGGAAAATGACCCTGTTCAGCATCAGTGCTTGGAAGATTGATGGATGGGTAGATGGATGGACGTAAAATGATTCCTACCAAGAAAAAAACTGAACTCCACCTCTCACCTGAAAGCAAATTTTGTAACAGGAGCTTTCAAGTAGCTGTCAAAACGCCTTTGACAAGTTTCCTTTTTTGGACGGTGGGAAAGTATATAAAAATAGTGGCAATCAAAAGCTGGCTTATAAATAAACATAATTTCTATTCTATTATGGAGGGCTTGCGTGTGCATTTTTATATTTATTTTAAACATTTCACTAGCAAACGAAGATGAGAATGATGTGTGTCCTATTTATGACATAAAAAAGAAACTAATTTCATTTGGAAACTAGAAAAATGCAGAGACGTGGAATTCAAAGACGCAAACACCCTCCCCCATATGCAATCTTTTGGACATGTCTGACCTACTTATTTATTCATGTCTACTCAGCTGCTCACCAGAGGAAGTGACTGTATTTGATTCAATAAAATTGTTATTTATTTTATGTACAGTGCACTTACTGTAACCTTCTCATCTCACATGTGCTTTTTTTCCCCCTAATAAATAAACTTTTGAGCTGTATTCATATTTGGACTCATATTTGAATGTATGTATTCTCAAGCAGCAGTGGGGACAGAAGCGAGTCCCTCAGAATTTAATAAAAGTACAATGGACCAAGCTTGTTTTTTGAACAGACAAAAATCTGTGTTTGTCAATCCAGATAAAAAGCTTGTACTGTTCTGTTTCAAAGACTATCAATTTACTTGCCATTAAAAAACTGTCTATGACCTAGGAATATGACAATGTATCACAAACAGAACACATCTGAATCTATAGCCTGTGCTGTGTGACAGACCAGGATACACTGAAATATCAACCCAGCCAAGGCAATACTACAGAATAATAACTAATGCAGCAACAGTACTGAAATTACTTGATGCTTCAAACAGTTCAAAAGCTGGGTCTGATACACAAAGAAAAAATGTTACTGTAGCTCCCTGTGAAAGAGACCTATTGAGATCTATGGGGATCATCCATCTGCTGGCGCTGAGCTACTTAACCAGCAAGTGACACGATGCTACAAGTGTGTGAAAACAGAAGAATAAAGTGCTCGTGGCTGAGCGCATCTTCTGCCCAAAGGCCAACGCTAGCGCGAGAAAACTTCAGTACCAAGGGGAGAAAAGACAAGGCCTTTGTGTAGGCTGTCGGTAGTTCCACCAAAATATACCCTGAAATATATTTTGTAACTCACAGTATAGTAACCCTTCTATAGCTCCATCATCTAAGTACTTGAGCTGCTCAGTGCTGTGGAGGGGACTGGAGCCTATTCCAGCCAGTGCGGCCAAGGGACACCCTGGACAGGATGCCAGTCCAACACAGAACACAAACACGCACCAGTTCACACAATGCTGGAAACGCTGTATCATCACTCTCCCCAGACCCCTGGATATATCATTTGGTGTGGGATTCCCCTTTAAAGGCCAAAGCAGGAGTTGAACAAAAGGCTTTCCTTCTCAATCCAATGAGTAGTGGGAGGCTAAACTCTGTAACACGACCAAGGATAGAGAACCTAGCCGAATAAAAATCAGGAAAAAACATCCTTGCAAAAAAAAAGTAACTTAAATTATCAGCAGATCGCTGTCAGGCCGAGAGGCTAGATACTGCACTTATTACTAATGATGGATGCAGGGTGTCTTCACGGGTATATAATGATTTTTTCCAGTACTTAGAATATGTTTGATGTCCCCATCATGACAAACTACTTGATGTCATGATTCATATGTAATATGTGCATTATTTATGTTCTGCATGGTCAACTTTCAGTTAAATTGTAAATCATTTGGGTCTAGAGCAACTCATCAGTTCTGATGAATTGCACCTCAGTAGATGCTGAGAAATCATGTTGTGTTTGGGGGGAGGGGTCAGTTCCCCTGGAGCTGTGTGATGCAGACTTTATAAACAAGCACATGTTTATCCTCAGTACTTAAAGAAACCTTCAGGTTTGGTGATGAGATCAGGCTGGAAGACACAGCATACTTTGTGTTTAACTCAGGTCATTCACAGAAGAAGACAGAGGAACAACTCGTAATTGTGGTCATTCACAGAGGGACAAAAGGGAACACTGTCTAACATAGGTCATTCACCAGAGAATAGAGAAGACCTCTGTCGAACTCAGGTCATTCACAGAGAACACAAAGGAATACTGTGTAATGTAGGTAGTTCACATATGATCAAAGAACCACTGTCTAACTCCGGTCATTCACAGAGACACAAAGAGGAACATTGTCTAATGCAGGTTGCTCACAGTGGAGCAGAGAAGAACACTAACCTTTGCAGGTCATTCACAGAGGAATAAAGAGAAACACTGTCTAACTCAGGCCATTCATACATAACACCACCACCTTGTATGAAGTCTGGAGGGGAACAGCACAGCTGGTGAGCCCTTGATGGACACTCCCACGTGCCAGGTGCGGTCCTCACTGCAGTCTCTGGTGCAGAGTTACAGTAGTTTTGAAACGGCCATGCCTTTGTGTGTGCATTCTTAGCTACTTACAAGCAATGATGTTCCCGTATCTGTTCTTGTTGCGGTTCTCGTCCTTCTTTGCTGTGTCCCAGGGGGCGTTCTGTCCTTCGGCGAGGCCCTGCAATAAAAGTGCACTCCGTCACATATGCACTGGTGAGCCCCCGAGGACATAATGGTGCTTACTGGAATGCGTGAACTGTGCGATGCAGGCAGCTGAACAGCAGACAGACACATGAAATACACAAGGGCACACAGAACTGTTTTTGGTCCACCAAGCTTATTGCCAAATGCATCATTACATCAACTTATCTGGCAAACGCTTCTCTACAACGTAATATACAGTAGAAGGAAGATCGTAGAGCAGAATCACCCAGCATCACTGGAGCAATTGGAATTCCTCTACATGCGAGGACACTGCATGTTCTCCTCACTATGGTTTGAATCCTGGTTTTAAAACTACAGTCATCCGCAGAAGAACCTGAATATCTGGCTGCTGTAAGGAAGTGAAAAAAATGGTCTTACATATTTAAGGTTGTGGGTTCAAATCCCTCCACCATGATCTATGTTTAATCTACACATCCGCCAGCCTAGAGTCAATATTTTTTCCTCTTGTTGTCCAAAAATACACCGAGTTGAATTAGCATCTTTAAATTGCCCAGAGTGTGTGCAACTTGCGATGGACTGTTGATGCTCTGCATTGTGACTTGTGCTTTCTCAGATAAGCCTGAGGCTCTCACTATAACCCTGCAGTCATGGAAGGTGGGTGTTATCAGTGTAGCCACACAAACACACAGCATCATTTATAAAAAAAACTGAGTCCAGCTTTAATGCAAGTTATTTATACAGTCAAAGCTAACATTTGATTCATAGTTTACCCTCAGCGTCCTCTGAATGAAGCTACTGCTCACATGGATGGGAAAAAAATGCTGCAATTTAGCACAGAGTGGTGCCCCAGTCAGATGAGGACAGGGTGTAGAGAGGCGAGAGCTCAGTCAGTGGGATCACAACAGCCTCCTTCCTTCATCAGCTCTCACATGGCCCTGATGCGATGGGACTCAGTTGTTCAAGTGGAGCTCTGTGCTCGCGCTACTTGCCAGTGGACCTACATTTTTTCAGTGGGCAAAAGCGCACATTGTCGGCAGTTTGTCCAGGATAGGGTTTGCAAGGCAGGTTGAAGACAGAAAGGGGCCAACGAAATGCCCAGACCCCCAGAAGGATCGCTGCTGACCCACTACAGCCACCCGTCATCCATGTGGACTTGCCATCTAAGATCATTTCTACAGGTCCTCAATCAAGGATTCTGAGAGGGGCAATCCATCTGCACCCACAGCAAGTTACATTCTGACAGTCAATACAGGAAACCACCTCAGATATGCAGTCTGAAAAGGCAAAAGTCAAATGCTTATTCTCTTTATTGTATTTGTCAGGATTACAGTAGTCGGTATGCTGGAGAGTCAGAATTTCATTGCACTTTGAACACATGACTTTGAATCTTTAATCCTGAAAACTGTGCTGGCATACTTGCTGGGTCTCAGACTGGAACTTCTGCAGCAACAGTTGCTTGCAGGCACCCAGCAACACCAGTCTAAGAGAACTAAGTACACATTCACTTGCATCAGACAGCCATTTTGAACTTCCTGTCAAATGCCCTGGAAGGGAGAAAAACATGCAGTAATTGTCTGTGTGTCTCATGTGTGTGTGCGCGTGTGTGTCTGTCTTTGCTGCTGCCATCTTGTTGTTTCAGAGCCGAGTGCAAAGTGCCACCGTTTGATGGGGATGTTCAGACAGAATGGAAGTGAGGCGCTGTGTGGGTTCAGCAGAGAGGCTGGAAAATTTGGCACAGGGTACTAGTGACGGGTGAGAGCTGGGACCCATATGGCGTCAGTGCTATTTTAGGTCCTTCCAAAAGAAAAAAAAAAAAAACAGGTCAAATCTGTCAGTGGTATGTAATGTATGCCGAATTGTCCTTTGGCTTCGATTAGAGGAGATCCAACTCGGCTGACAATATCACAACCACAGATCTTACTGTCAGGCAGAAGGCCATCTGACCTACTTTTTTAAAGGGGCATATCCCTCATTAGTCAGTCAGTCTAAAAGTGCATTTTAACCTATTACAGAAAATAAAAGATTTGAAAGGGGATCGATTTATGTCAAAGGTACAATCCTTATCTTCTTTATCATCATTCCTTCCTCCTAGATTCTTTCTGCCTTCCATTCTCCTCCAAAAAGTATGCAACCTTCTATTCAGTTATCACCCTGCTGCCTCCACAGTAAAAAACGGTTAAAATAACACTGACTGGCTTGCATGCTGCCGTGATGGATGGATGGATGGATAGACAAACAGATAGCTGTATTCCACATTGTTTTTAAAAAGGCAGATTAATTTACATATGTTTATATTGCATTAATGAAGACATTAAAATCTGCCAAACCTGTGTGTTTCACCATCTTCAACACAAATGCATCAACTGATGCAACGCAAAGTTCCATTTGGGTCGAATAGCAGGTTGCCTCATAGAGGGGGATATTGATTTTTTTGTTGTTGTTGTCGGTTTGACCTGTTGCTGACTTACTGTACTGTTCTTTAACAAAGACATATGCTTGGTGCTGTAAATGTCATAGGCTATTATGCAATGATTACCTGGGAAGAATCAAAAAACCAAAACAACCATCAATTTTCACTCAAAGGCTACAATGCCTTGTACGAGGGGACATTTGGCCTAATTGGTATGATCAGTGAAACCTCTGTTTCCATCTCTATGAGGCCCTGCACTCTGGTGCTCAATAGCTATCGATTTAGCCATCAGAGATGACACCGTCAGCCTTGTTCTGCCGGAAAGTAAAGCAGGGAACCACTGCTTGTCCTGTGACACTTAGGTGAGAAGGTGAAACAGTCGAATCATTCTTCAGTTCACAAATCCCACCTATGTGCCTTAATTATCAATTTTTCTTCCAGTCATCTACAGAAAAGGCACACCATGTTTTTAAAAATATAATCCAACACAGTGAGATCACATAAAGGAGCAGGTGAAGACATGTCCCTAAATGTGGCATTTCATGTCCATGGATAAATCACGAGCTTGGTGCTACAATGGGATAACTTCACTGAAGTATCAAGCTTAGCAAATGGGTGAATGGGTGCTGCGTAACTGTGTCATTCGAAAGACCATTTGAAAAAATGGGTGAACCACAGCCTTAAGAGCACCAGAATTCAGGCTATTCTGTTGAGCTGTCGAATGACGACACGTAACACTAGCATACTGCGTGTAAGCTAATGTAGTAATCACCCAAACAGAGCCACACATCATTAGTTTCTCTGTTACAGGTACGCACCGTGGATGTGGTGTACAAGGACCAGATGAACTCAACACCTAGCCTTTGGGGGTTATGGAACACTAAACGGTCCCTGGAACATGTGACAGAAAGCCGTCAATATAGGAGAAATGGAACATGGAGTCCCAGTTTCAGCGTTCAGGCGAATCACATAGAGACAAAAGGCATCCCGGGCCCTGCCTTCAATCTCACCCCGTTTTAATCCATAGAAAAGGTTAATTTGCTCATGGCTTATCAAGCAGCCGTAGTCACAAATTTCTGTGGGGGGACTGTCGGTTATTCATGAAAGAGAGACGGGGGCAAACAAGACAAGGACAAGTTTAATCAGGGGTGCATCTGATAACCGTGAACAAACGAGGGGAGAGTGGGAGAAAGGGGGAACAATCGCAAACGAAGATCAAAGGCAAAAGCCTTGTAAAAGTTAGACACACAGATGCATCATCTTGTACCGCCCTGCGAAAGGAAAAAAAAACATTTTAAAATAATTTAATAAAGTTATGTTAAGGAACCGCCTGAGATCACTGGTGGGTTTTGTCAAATTGCTTGATACTTTCTTTCTCCAGTGAGTAGAGGGAAATCATATAACCGGACATCCACAATCTCTTCCCCCTTACACGGATGCAGCATCGGTCAGGCCGTTAAACTGTCCTTGCATTTGAACGTCTGTGATTAGTGATTAGTTCAGTACCCCCAGCCCCCCTGAGCTCAGGACTTTTCTGACAGGCAGAAAAACTGGTCATCTATGAAGCGACACTTTCTGAAACTGACCCATGGATGACAGAGGCTTCTTTGAATACATTACAGAATGTTTCTTTTTAAGCAGGTAACAACTTATAACTCAAATTTCCATACATCCATCTTCTAACTGTCATCCAATACATGGTCATGGGGGGCTTAAGGTTAGGACACAAGGCATGGGAGGATCACAGGGACAATAGGTGAATCAGAGATACAAATTCACCAAACTGCATGACTCTGGATGGTGGGAAGAAACCCAGAGGTAAGCAATGAGACCTGGGGATAATACGCACACACAGAGTGAGCAGAATTCAAACTGCCAGCCCTGAACATATCCTAGTAATGATCATAACGTGCTTTTAAAGGAATTCCTAACTGGAGATAGTATTCTTAGAACACATCCTTATGTGGGGTTATATCAATCAATCAATCAATCAATCAATCAATCCAATCTTTATTTAAATCGCACTGTTACCACAGGGTTTACAAAGTGTTTACAGACATTTAAAAGAACAGAATTAAAATAAGCGCAACCATATTTTACACAAAGGACAGATAAAATGCAAGTGGAAAAAGAACAGCAGATAACTGAGCCAACTGTGGGTAAGTGAAGTGTTGCACAGCCTGGGGGGAAGCAGGGTCCTCATGAGCAGACGCTACCCCCACACCCCCCGGTCATCATTCACACATGGGAGGGCAAGGCTTCAGCAAACAGCCACTTGGAGCTGGACCAGAAAGGACCGACCAGGACCAGACCACTAAGCTTTTGTTTTTCAACTCCCAGAGTGACAGATGTGCACACACACATACAGAAGCACTTATGTATACATGCGGAGGCATGTACATTAACCCTCTCTCTCCTTCTTACACACACATACACACACTCATCCTTTCTCCTTCTTACACACACATACACAGACTCCTATTCTGTATCTTGCATTATTCCTTATTCATATAGTTTTTATTACATTTGGTCCCCACATTGTAATGTATACTTGGACCACAATCATATATATATAGAGAGAGAGAGAGAGGGAGGATTGTAATTGACTGAAATTAGATTTTTGTGGGGACTCTCCATTCATTTCTATGGGAAAAAATGTAATCCCAACATGATGACCTTAACCCTACCCAGGCCTAAACTTAACCACAAGTAACCAAACCAATACAACACTTCTGGAATTTGTAGTTTTTTGACTGCATTCACAAATCATTGGGGAGATCGGTCCCTACAATGTGGCAGAAAAATGGTCCCTACAACGTGGCAATAACAGGTTATTATCACATTGTGGGGGGCATTTGTTCCCCACAATGTAATACAGACCTAATCCTCCCCCCACCCCCCTCACACACACACACACACACACACACGTCATCACACACTCATCCAGGCTGTGCTTGGTTTCATTAGAAGCTAAAAAAATACAAGCTAAAAAAAATCAAATAAAATATTGAAATATCAGCAAATTTTCCGCCCCAAGAACCAATTTTATTACAGTGTTTAGGATGAGTTTAAATGGCTTGGCCCACTACAAAGCTTACTGCAGCCATTTAATCAGCTACATATATATTACTTCATAGAGCAATTTTCCATAAGAAATACATAAATAATACTATCTGACAAAGAAGTCTGGAAGCAACAGTCGCATATCAAAAAGGCTCGTCACTAGCAGGCCGCCAAAAATTAGGCTTTTGTTGGAAAGAGGAGCGGCAAACCAGCGGGAGAGCTGAGCTCACCGCATGCCGCTCTCCGTTTAGGCGGCTAGCTTATGCATACGCTCGAGCAAAAGCACACCGTTTGTTTGTTTCTCTGCATGCCTGTCATTTAGCGTCTGCCAGACGATATGGTTCCGTCTTGCATCTGTCTTCCTCTAATCTGCGGCTCTTTTCATCTGTTCAGCTTCTCTGAGTCTATCCAGCTCCTTCACTGTCCATCTGTCCACAGCCTGCCTGCCTGTCGCCCCCTGCTTCTCTGACTGCGTCGAGTGTCAGTCTAACTTTCTATGTCTATTCTCTATCACTCTCAATCCAAGTTCCATTTTCGGCGATTTGACTATCCAAATTTCTACCCTAACCCTTCTTAAAAGTCAATTTTCTATTTGCATTTTTTCGGTACCCTGTCATGGCAGAGAGTCCGTCCATCTCTGTCTCTCTCTCCTTCTATCTGTCAGTTAGCCTCTTTCTCTTTTCTCCATGTCTATTTGCCTTGTTATCTGCTGGGCCTGCCTGCCAATCTCTCTCTTTGTCTGTTTAATCAGTCTGTCCTGTCTCTATCTGTCCGTCTGTTAGCCTCATTCTCTTTCCATCTTCCCTGTCTAGCCATCTCTTTATCTGCTCTAACATCCTGTCTGTTGGTTTTGTCAATCTGTCCAGTCTCTCTCTCTCTCCACCTCACTTACCCACCACCTTGTCATCTCCTTTTCTGTCTCCACACCAGTCAGTGTATAAATTATGGTCGGATTAGGCTGAAAGAGAAGCACCAGTAGACTGAGAGATGGCAGGTCTTAATCGGAAGTGTGATATCTGTATCTCAGTCACTCACAAACACTTTGCGAACATAAACAGACAGATGGGTGACTGATATCTGTTTAGACAGAAAATAGTGCACAAACAGCCATGCGGCCACGTAACAGTCTGAAATGCAGAGATATCATAAACAATTCTTGGGAGATGCCACACACTATTTTCACTATATATCCCAGGTATGCATCACCTCATTAAAGGAGGCAAACAGCAAAAGCAGACACTGCTTATTTTAGACGATCAATAAACCAGAGACTGCAGATGATTACATATAACGGAAAGCACTGAACGCAATTCTAATCACAAGTGTGGTAAAAAATCAATCTGTGAGAACTTCATGATGATGGTAAATACGTGCCATCCATGACCCACCTCTATAAAATACAGCAGCTCCATTGGAGCTGGTCAGCTGGGTGAGATACATAAGAAAAAGAACATCAGGTGCACCCAATGCCACTGGATGCTAGAAATGCACTGATACCAATACCAGCATCTGGTATTCTCCAATACCAAGAACCAATACCACTTATATGCAACATTACGCTAAGACTCAAAGCCAAGGCATTTTTCTCTTTTTTTGTTGCCCAATCAGATTTTTGCATCTACTGAGAAATCTGTTACCCATATCGGTTTGGTTATGTCTGGTTAGGTCACTGTTATTCTCAATGGCATACATACTGCCTTAAGTACTCATATTGGTACTTGGTATCGGCAAGTACACAAATGTAAGTACCGGTACTTGGTATAAAAAAAACGGCATTGGTGCAGCCCTACTGTATGTCATGAGGTACTTTAGGACTGTAGGGACCAGATGGAAGGAGGTTGCCATGTTATGAGTGACATTTTTAACAAAGGCATGGCTGTAGGCATACAAAGTGTGGGTGTGGCTCTACGGGGGAGATGGTGGAGCAGCTTGTGTTTATGCACAGGAGAAAGACAGGTGAGAGCAATATGGGCCACAGGATTGCGTGGGCAAAGCCCCTGCTGAAGTAGAGCTACAGCCAAACTCATACTGTAACAAGAATATAGATCAGCATTCCATACACAGGATTTTGTGGTGGAACTGGTAGAGGTTACTTGGCTCAATATGAGACACAAACAAGGACTATTTCCCCAACTTATATTCAGTGTGCTTGCAGAAGCATTCTAATCAACGAAGCCTCATTTTAACACTTAGCTAAGTTCTCGTTTTAGCAAATTGGAGAGCGAAAACTGCAGGTAATGTCTTAATTAGCCTTGATTGAGCTGTTGACTGGAGAATTTGACTATTCAGGTTGTTATGCCAAATATTTCAGCAGAAAAAATGTGCATGTTAATGATTTTTTTTGTTTTATCTGAGGAAAAGGTAAAAAGACAAATACATCGGGAAATCCTATAGCCCATAAAAGGAATACAGTGATGTTTTTTTTCTCATTTAATCAATGACTATTTACTCTACAAAACATTTCCTTAATTTGAGCATTGGGGAAGGAAAAAAAGAACATTAGTACCAAATTCAGATCAATCAAGTCCATACTTACTTAATTGCTCAAACGCATAGAATGAATGAAACATAACATGCATCCTCAACTAAGACATGATTTGTATCCTACAAGTCATTCAATTAACAGCTCAATAAAGGCTAATTATTAAGAGCTCGGCAGCAACAAAAACACCAAACACAGTGGGTTGCCAGGGATCAGGGTTAACAACAAAACCAAATTAGCTAAGGTATTACCACTTCTAAGAAACGTTGCAGGGGCATGAGCAAAGATAAAAGTCTGCCATTTTCAAAATAAGAAATGTGCTACACCTGCCAGTCATTTCCAGTTTGCCTGAAGCCAAGAGATCCTCCTATCAAAATGCACACTGTCATGTGATCTCCAGATTGTGACGAACACCATTGCACCAGTGGAGTCTGTCAAAGGATTTCCCAAGGTTTCCAGCCAATGTGGGCGGTGTATAAGGTACAGAGTACATACAACTGAACTGGGATGAACAACAAAAGCCATTATATAAAAAATATACAGAAAATATGGATCAAAGAAGAAACTACTGAGAAAAAATGAGATCCCAAAAAAAGCAAACCGTTACAGGAAAAATGTAATGAATTTTTCTGCAACTCTGAGCTGGGGAATTTTATTTGAGTTGGAATTATGTTCAGAAACAATCAATATTAATGCTGTTTTCAAATTCAGTTTGCAATAAATATTTGATAAGTATGAAAGAACTACACTTTCTTGTAATAGAAAAACACGAGAGCAAAGGAAATTAAATTTAATTATATGATGAACACCACAAAACAAATACTGCTAAGAGATTTTGGTCACATATCTCAAAATGAGGATCGACAGCGACAATACACGAATAATTACACTGTGGATACTGAAATTGTTCAAGTTCGCCGACTGAGTAAACAAGAGGCACGACAGCCTCACACCTCCAGGGTGGTGGGTCTGGTTCCGGGATGCCTTTAGATCTGGAATTATCTTACTGTGTTCATTTACATTTCAATTTTAGATATATAGCAGATGCTTTTGTCCAAAGCGACATACAAGTGAGGCAAATAGCACGTTGCAAACTGAAAAAAAGTGCAGCTAGGCTGAGCTTCCAGTGAATGCCCAGTGTAAGGAATATTGGAGCAGGGGTGACTGTACCGACCTTCAATTGTTTAAAAAACAAATGCGGAAATAAGATTATTCAATGACTAGAAGTGCAACATTAAGAACATTCAAGGAGGGACCCGGCTAGCAGAGAAATTCATGGAACAGATGGGTCTTGAGGCATTTCTTGAAGGTGGAAAGAGAGTCTGATGACCAGACGAGGTTCGGCAGCTCATTCCACCATCGGGGAACCACATGTTCATATGAGTTTCTTCCCACAACCCAAAGAGAAGTGGGTTAGATGAACAGGTGTCTCTAAATTGCCCGTAGCGTGTGCCGGTCTGCCCTGTGATGGGCTGGCAACCCTTCCTAAGTGTCTTCTGCAATGTACCTCGTGCTTGCTAAGATGGGCTCCAGGCTAACTGAAACCCCATTTTAGACAAGCAGTTATGGACGATGGATGGAGAAATATTGTACAAAATAAAATGATACATTTCATTTTAATTTTTTTTTTTTAAATCACTTGTGCTTTGAGCAGATGGATAAAGAGGGCATGCTTACCTCATATTCCTCCTTAAACCCGTATCCCTGTCCGCACTTCATCTGCGTGATGTGCTGCAGGAGGTCTGCCACCCGTATGGCCGGCTGGAATTGGCCAGCCTGGTAGGACATCTCCACGGACTCACAGCCGCCGTACGGGTACGTCTGAATGGTGAGCGTGGACTGGGCCATGTCCTTGTGGCTGCCATCTGGAACAGGAGGAGAGCACGTGAAAGAAGCGGTAAACGTCAGCCAAAAGGGAAGCGGTCGCCTTAAAGCTGTCTGACCACAGAAGGTACATGTGGGGGGAGGCGACAGTCCGCTCAAACTAAAATGACTCTGTTTAAATGACCCACTTTTCAGTGAGCAAACAAATCATATTGTATCACAACAGCATTTCACAACTGCATAGTTCCACTGCAGCTTTCGTGCAACGGGGCAGAAGTCCCACAGAAACATCACATAGCAAAAACCCGAGGTGCTCTCACACCACCCCAAGCAACTCGCCTTCACCATATTAACGGTGGCGCCATCAAAATGGATTCAGTAACTTGATAGCCCCAAGCCAGATTCCGCGGCATCCGTCATGCGATGAGTGCTCTCCCGCGCGCACCCTGTAGCCTCTCCATTGACGGCGAATGCCATGGAGCATTGAAAAGGGCTTCAGACAGACACTCCGTGTCACAATCCGATTAAGTCTAAAGGACATTTTTTGTAATTGACTCTCACAGCGATTAACACGTGAAGAACTGGAGTAGTTTATGCCCGTAAAAGAGAGCATTAGAAAGAGCGATAGAGAAATAAATGTCAGAGGAATTTCATATTACACATACTAAATACTTAGAGCGCCACTGCAAATGTGGTTGGGTGATCCTCCACCCCCCCAAAACGCTCTATGTTTTATTAATGTGGCTATTTGCAATAATTATCTGAGACACTTAAAGCGATTTGCCATTATAAAGTCTAATCCACTCCAAACGTGGCTTTCTGCAACATTTATTGTGAAATAATGCATGGCTTTGTGTGAATACTTTCATGCCACTCTTACGGTGGCCAGCATGGACTGCGGCTTGCAGTTAGAGCAGCCCAAGAAGAGCTTCATGCGGCAGCGGCCTGGATGCGGGGGCTGCAGCCTGCGCCCACAACAGCTGTGAATCCTTGGTCCTGATTGAAACGCGCCTCCCTAATGACACCCAGCTGGCCCTTGTTAAAGCAAGGAGACTGTAAGGCACAAAAGGAGCCAGTTGGGCTCAGAATAGAAAAAAAAAAACAAAAAAAGAAGTTGGATTCTTCAACTGGATATTATTTTTTAATCATTATAATCTTTTACTCTCCTGTACCTAATTGTATTATAAAGCGCATTGGGGCATGTGTGTTAAAGGGAGAGACTGGAAGCAAGAGTCCAGTTCCCTGTGGCTTCACGAGTTCAGCCGATATCAGTTAGGAATCCAAGTAAAACCTCATTACGTTCACCTTCTCGGTTCATCTTGAGGGTACTAATACAATCACCCCATTCCATTTTTCAGTCTGGGTGTGCTGTCGTTCCATTTGCCATCTAGCAGAACCAGGTCTTTTACAATTACTATTAAGTATTAGGTCTCCACCAGTTAATATATCTTTTGTTTTGTGTGTGTTACATGTGCCCTGCCATTGTATGACCTGACCTAGGGCATTGTAGAGTAAACCATTATTTGGTAACACAGAAAGACTGTACAGCAGCAGGGCCCTCCAATCAGCAGTGGTGTTTACCAGGACTCAAACCACACATTAGTGCAGCAGACCACAGACAGTCATTACACAAAATAAACCCATGTCTTATTTAGGAAATACTGACGCAGCATGTTCTGCTAACCAGCTACCAACGATCTTCTGACTCTAAAAGGTATTTATTTTGTTTCTGAAACATCTCTAGGGGGATGCAATAAGATGCCCTTGATATGATGAAAAAGGTACAATACACCCATAATGCCAAACCTACAGAGAGATACATTTGAATCCTTAGATCAGAATACTCCACCTAGGTACCCAGTATTGTAGGATGCTTCAGCCAGCATGAAGAAAGTATGCTGTGTAGATTTGGAAAGAGAATGATGCTTGTAAGCAGACACAAGTACAGGCCGTGTTAAGTACTGTTGTTCTAGTGTGCTGGTTCACGCTCAAAAAGATTGAGATCCAGTGTTGAGGTTTTCATTTGCTGTGGCATTCTCCGAAATCCACTGCCACCCCCCCCACCGGCTGGTCCCTCCCAGCGTGGCCTTAATTCATTATTCATGTGTTTTCATCTCCGTTGCCAGAGAAGCTCTTGGTACACTGGTCCAAAGGGTATATTACACTGTAAATATTGCCAGAAAAACAGAAAATCACTCTCATAATCTACAGAAATATTGAGCCACCAATGTTTACGGCTATGCCGAAGGTCAAATATCCATTTAGAAATTTGCAAAAATATATATCCACACTTTGCTGCTGGGTTCTAACCTCATAGATCAAGATGACCCTGTGTTAATGATTTGATTTCTGAACTTCTAAAGTAACTTATGTCAGCACATACCAAGTTCCATACCGCAAACTGTTATTGTCTTTACAGAGACTGGGACCAAGGTTTATTCCCCGATGAGAAGGCCACTGCATTACACTCAGAGGGGTGAAGTGGTTGCATTCTCCCTCCCCCTGCACTGTGAATGACAGATTAATACAGTGACCATAAAGATATTGATAAAAGGAACATAGCTCCATTGTGGCAAGATGTTTTCTTCTCTCAGAAATCCCAAATTTTGGTTGGGGTTACAAGAAAAGCAGGTCTTGCAGTGCCCTGGATAAAAAGTGAGGTCCTGGTACTTATCCTGCCCATCAATTCCTCCTATCCATAACTGTAATAGGAGAAACATGGCCTGCATACAAAGGGGAAATCTTTTCCTGTCATTAACAAGCCTTCCTACTTGTCAGACACACCTGGGGTCCGGTACCTTGGCGACCTTCAGAGACTTAAACACCATTTAAGGACCTTTAAACATTAATTCCATTAAGGTATCCTTTGGCTCCATATTCAGAGGTCCTCAGTTTACTGTACTTCACCTGGTCTTGAACTCACACAATGAAGTAAAAGCCCCAAGACAAAAAACTAAATAAAATGGCACAAATGAGAGATTCTAACCCAACAGGCAAAGAACACCATCTCGGTTCAGGGACTGCAGAGGCCTGGAAGCAAAGCAGCTCTTGTGTCCATGCTGTTAAGAGGAGTCCCCCTTATTAAGCCAAAACTTTCGCCCCACAATTCCCTGGGGCGCAGGGCAGCGATTAGTGCCAAAACATCACCGAGGTTAATTATTAGCAGCGCTACGCTATCGCTAAACAGACCGCCGCACTTCCTGCCATTAACAATAATTATTCCTCCTGCCAAAATATGTTTGACAGCTCGCCGGTACTGCAAACAGTAATGACATTTTAAATTGCCCTAATTACACAGGGTAAATATAACACTGAGTAAATATGTCATATTTCCCTTTTAGAATTTTAAGATCTGGAGAACAGAGAGAGAAAGCCTAAACTTCAGTAGCAAGAAAGTGGACGTTTTTTGGAAACTTCTCCCTTATGCAGAAAGAACGAATTTAAACCTAAACATTCACAGTATGAGCAGTTCATACTGTTCCAGCTCTACTGGCACAACAGTGGCATTGCCAGTGGCACTGGCATTATATATTAGACAAGCGAACAGTCAGTGTTTGAAGCGTATGGCAAGCGTATGGATCTGAGTGACTTTGACAAGGGCCAAACCATGATGGCTAGACGACTGGGTCTGAAAATCTCCAAAACAGCAGGCCCTGCAGGGTGTTCCCAGTACGCAGTAGTCAGTACCTACTAAACAAGATCCAAAGAAGGCCAAATGGTACACTAGCAATGGGGTCCTGGGCACCCAAAGCTCACTGACGCATGCAGGGAGCAAAGGCTGGCCCATCTGGTCCGATCCCACAGGGCAGCTACTGTAGCACAAATTTTGGAAAACGTTAATGCTGGCTATGATAGAAAGGTGTCAGAAAGCAGTGCCCCACAGCTTTCTGCGTGTAGTACTACCCAGCCGCAGACCAGCTACAATGCCCATGCTGACCCCTGCTCACCGTTAAAAGAGCACGGGATCGTCGGAGCTGGACTAAGGCACAATGGCAGAAGGTGGCCTGATTTGATGAGTTACATTTTTTGTTACATCCTGTGAACAGCCGAGTGGCTGTGTGTCGTTTACATGGGGATGAGGTGGCACCAGGATGCACTGTAGGAAGAAGGCAAACCAGTGGAGGCAGTGAGATGCTCTGACAAATGTTCTGCTGGGAAATCTTGGGTCCTGGCATTCATGTGGATGTTACTTTGACATGGTCCACCTACCTAAACATTGCTGCAGACCAAGAAACCGTCATGGCAAGGTTGCTACATTGTTCAGGAATGGAATGAAAAACATGTAAGAGTTCAAGGTGTTGACTATGTCTCCATATTCCCCAAATCCCAATCTGAGCATCTGTGAGATGTGCTGGACAAACAGATCCAATGCACCACCTTACATCATACAGGTCTCAAAGGATCTTAAAAAGATTTGCTGCTAATGTCTTGGTGCCATATACCACAGGATACCTAATTCTTGTAGAGTCCATGCCTAGATGGATCACAGCTGTTCTGGCAGCACGAGGGAGACCTACACAATATTAGGCAGATGATTTCCATGTTATGGTTAATAGGTATATAAGCAGTGGCCATAACAAAAAATAAAAAATATTAAATTTATCCTTGCTTTAGATCCTAGGTTTTTCCATATTCTCATATGTCTGAAACTGCTTGTTAATCATCATTACATTCACCCCCACCCCCCAGCTGTCCCCTTAAAAGTGTGACTTTTAAACAGGTACCTAATGTTTTTGTACTTTCTCTCCATGCTTATATTTCCTCCTGCAATCCAGAAATACGCATCAGGGAGCTAGTGTCTCAACTGGCAGGGGATGGACTGGCATCCAGTCCATGGGTCCCTGCCTTCGAACCTAAGCTTTCTGGGATGGGCTCCAGTCGGGGGGGGGGGGGGGGGGCCGCGGCGGGGGGCGCCGGCGCGGGGGGGGGGGGGGGGGGGGGGGGGGGGGGGGGGGGGGGGGGGGGGGGGGGGAGGA
>JABFDZ020000131.1:870396-883609 GCA_019775955.2 Pollimyrus isidori
GGACAAAATGGGCTGGGTTTGGATGGCCAACCTTCCATGGGTCCCTGCCATCCCACCCAACCTTTTCTGGTTGGGGACCAATCCCCCCCCCCCCCCCCCCCCCACATACCAGTGGCCCTGCATTGGATAAGCAACCGGATGAAAAAGGACTGTGTGTTCAGAAAAAAAGAAACAACTGAATCTTGTTCAATGACTTTTAGACCCTGACAACATACGGAGAGAAGACTGTAAAGAATTATACAGAGTTTTTCCCTGGGTTCGAATTTTCTGAGTGCATTGTGCTTATAGTAATTTCACATACCGCAACATAATCATCACTGAGGAAATGTGGTTTGAGGAGAAAGAATCTTTTGTGAGGAACCCTGGCTGGACTCTGCCATCATTGTCTTTGTATCTCCAGCTGTGACCTGGCTTTTCCTTCCGCTGGCCTCGCCTGGCCGTGCTGCTTTTCATCCAGGATGTCAGGTACCGGCAGTAAGCAGGAGCCAATAAGCAAATCCACGTAATTGGCCTTAAAACTGGACCATTACGATCCACGTCGCGGGTGAGTCACCGACACTGGGCCCAGATTTACCGGGGAGCTCGATAAAAGCCCCCCGCTGCTGGGTTTGCCGGCGCTCCGGTGTTTGCGGTAGGGATTGTGTGAGCTAAACGATAGCGATTCCCACCGTGCAATAAACTGGAACGTTAGTATGAACCATTGTGTCAACAGCAAGGCTTTGTGGGACACATAACTCCAGTCCGCTAAGGAAGGGGGGGGGGGGGTGAAGAAGGTAGGTAACCAGCCGCAGAGCCTAAAGATTAAGAGCTGGCCACATCAAAGCAGCAAACACCTCAGCCATTTTCAGACTGACGACGTTCTAGTCGAATTAGAGAACAGGCTGGAACGGGCCGCCTGCCGCATGCGTTCAGGCTTAAGGACTATGCAACGCTCCCCTTTATTCCGGGCATAAGAGAATAGGAGGATGAGAGCGCAGACTGAGCAAAAGAGAAAGGCAAAATAAACAGGCGGAGAGATCAAACAGAGCCATGTCGAGGGTTTTATGCGATACAGCAGGCACGCAGAAATCTGTCGGCTCAATGTGCTGATGGTTTGTTTCAAAACATTTCAACTGAGCAACATGTGAGCAGACTGAATAAGTAAATAAATGTAGGAAATAAGTAACATGAACACCCAAGCCAGAACATTAGCATTTCGGCGGGTCGAAACGCCAGGCCTAAATCTTCTGCCCGCGTTTATGAGTCAGACAGCAAGTTTATGCTGCGCCCCAGCCGAAATGGCACCGGCCCAGTCGTCAGCCCGCGGAGAGATGCTGTACAGCCATATGGCGAGTGGCGTCCGCTAACGGGGCAGGTGGGCCGAGCCAGCACAGGCGGTTCCGCTCCTTTAAATTCATGCCCTCCGTCTCCCGCGAGCTAGCAAGGGTTTGTAAACGTCAGGCTGCATCTCGCAGACGCAAATCCGGCCTGACAGGTCATTGTTCCGGCGCTTCTTGCACCGATTTTCCTACTTTCGGCGAGTAAACCGGGTTCGACGTTCAAAAAAAGGCCATGAAATGAGACACATGCCGTCTATTACCAGCTTTGTTCAGTATGACATTGTTCAGTATGACATGACCATGAGCTCAGACTACGAGGAGGTGATGGGGGATACTCACCCAGAGACGAACTTGCGGGGACTGGCTCTTTGGATACTAGAGCAGGTGAAAACAGAAAAGAAACACTGAACCATGTAAACACTTCAGCATATCTCATATAACAAGAGTTATATTATACAGAGTTTAGAACCACACAAAAAGGGACAGTGTATAGGACTAAATACAGTGTTGAACTGTACACACACACACACACACAGTTTAAGTATTCATATCTTTATGGGGGATTTTCTATGGGCCTAACCCAAATCCCAAATAAGACAAACCTAACCCCTACCCATAAATAACCAAAAGAAATACAAGATTTTTAGCATTTTTAGTCTTTTAGTCTGATTGCAGTCACAGATTTTTGTAGAATTGACTGTCCCCTTGTTGGGATCAAAAAATGTTTCCCATAATGTAAAAATAAGAGGTTTTTATCACATTGTGTTGACATTTGGTTCCCACAATGTAATGTATCCCTGAACCCCACACACACACACACACACACACACGCAGTCATTTGATATTTGTTTGCTTATTTGGCAGCCACTTTTGTCATTCTAAAATATATATCTAATGAGACATAGCGATTTAATGATTCAAGACATTCCACACAAATTATAAACAGCAATCATGCATCTTAATTTTTATAGTCTGCATTTAGAGCTTCCTTTTCTTTTTTCCACCACCGCAAAAGTCTGCTTGAAAGTTCCCCAGTGAAACAACAGGCAACAGAATTAGCCGCGTGTCATCCTGTCAGCAGGAGCTTCCTGAGAGCAGGTGGTGCTGTACCTGAGTAGTAGGAATTCAGGAGGGATTTTGTTTGGAGTGTTTTTCCCTGCACGGAGAAGGAGCACGGAGAGGGGGAAGCTGGGAAAAGGAGACACACGGACAGTTTAGAGATTTCCCCCATGGCCCATCTGCATCAACGGCATACATGGAAGAATCCTTCAACATGGTGTGGCACCATGCCAGTCCTATTCTGAAACCTTGTCCTGCCTGTTAGCTTGACAGATAGGATTCACCTTGCCTTCCACAGTTAAGAAAAACATGGAGTCTTTCCTTAAACGCTTCCATTTTGCATTCAATTGCCTGTTCAATTAAAGCTAAGGAGATAAGGAGACGCCTGCCTATCGCTCCCCATCAAACCCCAGGTTTGTTTTTTACACATTGCGGATGTACCCTTACACACCGTTGAGCTAATTTACGGGAGGAGAATGGAATTAAACGCCCATAGACACGCCTCTACAGTGTCTAGGTATTTTTTTCATGCTCTGTAAATCAGTAAACTAAATAAACTCCATTCTAGTGGTCATAAACCATCTCTGGTGGAGATGTGATTGTTGTCTTTTGAGGGGTCTGAACTTAAGAAGCGAGAGACACAAAATGGAATAAGAAACAGGAGACTATCTGGGGAAAAGGCCATCATACATTATGTGAGAGCTGATTGTGCAGAAGCCCTGAACTTTCAAATTAATCCACCCAGAAAGGCCACTGTGACATTTTACCAAGGAGAAGAAGAAGAGGAAAGGTCCATCCTAATTACTCATCCCCCACAGGAGGACAGATTCTGCCTTAAAGAAATAAAATAATGATCAAAATGCCATTTTCTTTTTTTTTCTCTTGGAAATAAAAGCTAAGTGAAATGCTAACAGATATGGAAAAGGCGTCTCTGTAGTGAAGCACAATGACATTAGCAATTAATGCTTACTTTGGTCAGTGACTTAGCTGCAGCCTCATCAGATCACCTCTGAGGAGTGAGTACTGATGCTGTAGGTCAAGGCTAGAACCAATTTGTATGGGACAGAAGCTGAGTACTATAATAAAAGGGCATGCCGGCGGGGGACCCAGTGTCCGAGGCTCCCGCTTCCATGACACGTCATCCCGCCATTTCATACTCTGCCTTGTGCCTTAACTTTTCAAATAATAATCTAACACCGCACCTATTTTTTAGGATTTATTTCCAGTGCTTCTTCACTCTAAAAACATGGGCCTGTGAGTACTGGAACAGTATATCCCCACACAAACAGACCCAATCAAGTTAAATGCATGAATAAGAGACCGTAGGCCCTTGTCTGTGGGCTTGAAACAATTGCACGCTGCTTTGGCAGGAACAGAACCCCTGCAGAGATGCAGCAATTTCCATTTCCTAGCATCCTCTCTTTTAACACTGAGAGGGCTCTGGGAGAAAGCATTGAGAATTTACAGTACAAAATACATTTAAACACATCAGCAAATGACTGGAGACAAACATTCCCTTATCTTGCAACATTGAGCTCCCTTCATTCTTATTTTATTTTGAAAGATCAGAGATCCAGAGAGGGGAGGATGAGAGTGAAAGTCAAATAACTGTAAGATATGTTGTGATTTGACATGGAAGGAAATAAAAATGAGCTAATTAATCTAATCAAATGTATTTTTAGTCAGTCTTAAGCAGGTAGCGTTACAAATGCGGTAGCATGTTCCAATATTATGTCAGTTGGCAGGGTCTCAGTTGGGGCATGGATACTCAGGCACATTCCGGGGCCCCAGCACCTCACAGGGGCCCTTGAGCACATAAAGTTATACTGTATATAAAATTTGGCAGGCAGCCCAAGGTGAGATTTTGCTAGAGAGCTGTGAGTTTCTGTGGCCCTGGCTGTTTAAAGAGTATTAATGATTTGACTAGAGTAGACTAACCCTGGAATGTCTGAGCTCTTTGATCATCAGGTGTATCATCAAGTACAGCAACGCTGGCATGTCTACGTGCAGGCCTCTTCATGCACGCAGGGGGAGGCCAAAGAAGGCGTCACCGACTCACGGAAGCCGTTGAGGTCCTGTGTGCTGGTGGCGAAGGGGTCGTCCTTGTGCAGGGTGCTGACTTTGCCCGTGCTCTTGTCAACTCCTCCCACAGCGGCCATCTCCCTCTGCGTGCTGCTGGCCGTCTCCTTCTGCTTCTTCGCCAGCTTCCTTTGGGCGCCCCCCCCAAAAACAAGCGAAAGGAGTTCACTCCGGGGCCGGAGGGACAGGAAGACAGCCTCCACGGCTGGTGAGCAGACATCGACGGGCAGGGGGAGTGGATGACACACGCTGAGGTGACATGGGCCAGTTGTGTGGGGTAGTGGTTTGACATCCAGACTCAATAGATTCTGGCCAGAGGATTACAGTTTCAAACACTCCATTAGACACTGCAGTTGTACCCTTGAGGAAGGTGCTTGAATTAAATTGATTTGGTAATTATCCAGCTACATAAAAGCGTAATATGCTAATTTTGCCAATGGAGGAGAGTCTCTGCGAGGTAATTATTAAAATATATCCACTCTAAAGACTACCTGAATATGACCATTTGGCAGCAGTCTAATAAAATATATGCAATTTATGCTAATGACGATAAACTCGAAAATTGAATTCTGTGAGAAACTGCCACTGGATTGTAACCTGTTTGACTCTCAGCTCAGCCCACTCGAGTCACGGTGCTGAATTTCTTCGTTAAGTGCTCTGGGCTAACTATGTTGCGAAGGGCACTATATAAAAATAATCTGAATGTGCAAAGTACTTGAAATCTCAGCTTTCCAGAGAAAAAAATAATGCTCGCCATGGGGAACAAAGCAGATCAGGATCTTGGATATTATGACAAAGACCCAAATTTACCACACACACTACACCAGAGACAGGGAAACTAAAGAGAATCAAAATTCAGCTTAAACTCGCTTTCCGGTCACAAGGTGAAGACCTTACATTGTCCCAACCGATCTGTGACCCTTCGCTCCCATCCCAGTTTCTATTAGCACTCACATTTCACACATATTTTGCATGTTTTATCCAGGAGCTCTGGATCTGAGACATTTGGTACCGGTGACTCTAGACGTACACACCAATAAGTATATGATCGGCTGCTCCTAGGAGGACTGGAAACCTTGTTTGGAACCCTAAGAATGGCAGCAACTCTAAATGGGTAAACAACAGAGGATGGGTATATTCTGAGGCAGTCAGACCCTCAGGGCACAAACGGCAGCTCCTTCAGTGACAAAACTGCAGCTTTGGTTCAGGCACAGAAGCACCTGTCAAGTGTTTCCTCACGCTCCATCGAGAGAGAGTCTGAACACATCTAAACACTTCAAAACGCATGTGAATAGACTGCATCTTTAGCAGTGTTTCAGTTAAAGGCCAGCTTGTGTCCACCCACAGATAAGAGCCAGGGAAGGAGAACTGATGCCAGGAAGGTGGGGCATTGATCCCGGGTGACCTTAGGAGTGGTCCATGTCTTATCCACACCCCCCCCACCCCCCACAACCCCCCTGTGTGAACTAGGGAGGAGGCTGTCAGAGTCCTTTATGCCAGAGTTTCAGCTCTTCAGCCTGGCTTCTTTCAGCAGCACCTTTGTTTATTGATCGACTTCTTGTAGAAAAATCCCTTTTATTTTCTAAGGGGCTCAAGGTAACACAAAAAAGAATAAAAATATAATCTACAAGGGAAGCTTTGAATACAAACACAGTGAGATACAAGGCAAAAAAGCCCTAAAGTGAGACTGCGATCCTGAACCTTCTTTTGGACAAACTATTCTTATTCGCCATAAAGTAGGCATTGAAACCTTGAACACGTCTGCGGATCCTTAATGGGTGGATGAATACAAGCATAAATCCTTCGCTATACAACAATATCTCAGCTGTGCAGTCCATATTTTTGTGCCTTTTTAATCTACCCTTTTAAAAGCACAAAAGCCTTAACTTGTGAAATCCCTGCAACAGGACCTGGGTGCATCAGACATCAGCATCACGTCCCTGCCACTCAAATTCATTCACCTTGTTCTGGCATTTTTTCCATTCTCTTGCTGGGAAGCAGCCATCTGTGGGTCTTCAACCAAAACAGAAGAAAATGGCTGTTTTTCTTCCCTCAGAAAAGTTAAAGCCCCTGCTGGTGCCGTCTCCCTAATTCGATGTTTACGACATCCAGAGCCGGATCCCTCTTTAACATCTGGCCCATAGTTAAATACTCATCACCGTCGCTCATTTCACTGCCTTGGAAGCCACTGTGAAACCACACGTCGCTATATGAGATCCCAGAGAATCCACCAGCATGACTCCTCAGCACGGACAGAGTGGAAACTAAGCATTTGTTTCCAACAGCTCTTGGTAGGAGAGCAGTTACCGGGGGTCAGAGGCTTTGTAATGTCTCATTTCTCATTGAAGTTATTTGACAGCAGCTCAGTAAAAACAAGAGGCCGGGTCCTAACCACTGCCGAATGTGTGTGTGACTACACCATAAGGTGGGGACGCTTGCTGTATGCAAAATAAGCTCTGTACCAAAATGGAAGGCACCCCATCATGTTTACGGACATGTTTATCCCCCATCACAAAGTGTTTTGAGCCGCTCTGCAAATAACATAACTCGCCGTCCCAGTCAGAAACACTGATGAGCAGGTAGACAGCGAGCAGAGATGGAAACTACGAAAAACAGAATAAGACAAAATTCCTGTTTCAGGCATTTTATTTTCAACTTTTAATTATCCCTGGGCAGCAACAGTGCTCTTTTATATGCATGTACACTGTAATCCTGTAATTTTGTATTGCTCTGACAGAATTAGCGCAGAGTGGTGATCTTGGTGAAGAACAGGCTCAAACCTGAAAGACAGGAAATTATTGACCAATTAAAAATAAACCTGCTGACGATATCAGGAAACGGACCAGGTTTAATTGTTTTCTAAAACTGATAAGAAAAAGACAAGAAAGTCAGGAGGGTCCAGCTGAAGGTCATTACGGAAACATAGTGTTCTGTATGTTCCGCTGCCTCCAGGAAGTGAAAAGGGCAATCACTGCCAATCAAAGTTCTGTCACTGGGGAAATCTCACTAGTCCATGGGGAGCTTTGGGCCAATGATATTAAAGAATGTCATCATTTTAAGTAACCACCTCTGATATGTGCAAATTATTGTGACTAAATTTCGTCTTTCATACTTAAGTGGGTAACACCCTCCGGTATAGCGTTAAATCGGTGTTCATATTCCTCTTCCTAGATAGTGACTGTAATATCATTATAATTATTATACATTATAGTTTTGGTTGATTTTTAAGTTAGTTAAAGAACAGAACCCCAATCTTAACTACTAGCCTTTTTACAAAAACAAAGAATGGTATTTTATGCTTGTGATTTCTGGTGAGTTATCCTACATGGTAAAGAAAACTGCAAGAACACATTTCCATTATAGGTCAGAAGTGTAATATAAGACCTATCTTATGGGGGGAGGGGCTAGGTGAAGAGCAGTATGAGAGGCAGGGTCTCCTCTCGGGTCCTGGTGGTGTTCATGCACACAACCCGCAGTAAAGCTGGGTAGGTCAGCATGGGGTCTGCTGGGGGGCACTGTATGGGCGTCAGAGGAAGCCCCTTCTCCTCACATGTCCACAGCCCTAAAGGTTACACGGCCTCTAATTACAAGGATCCTCTGATTTGTGCGGCCTACTGAACAGTCTCATCATGGGCTCATTTAAATGACAAATCCCGTGCATATTTGAAGTGCTAGTGAACTCGAGATAATCTGAATTTAATGAATGTCAAACTGCTGTCTAATTAAAATAGAGGTTACAGCGCTAAGGATCGTCCTCAGTGTCCTGTGTTTTATGGCAGTGGTGACGACGTGTTATTTGACGTGTGGACAGAAACACGGTCGTTTGTTCCCCAGATAAGTTAATCCGGGTGCTAATGCCACCACGCATACAATCTTCAATACAGGTGAAGTCACTTCATCCATCTTAATTGTGATATACATCCACTAATGAAGGAGATTAGAAGGGTTTCTGGGATTGACAGCCTGACCACAGGTGACTCTCGCAGCCAGATGGACGGTGCTGGCATGCAAAAGAGCACTGATGGATGCATGCTGGGAAGCTGACTTGGATGCTTCCTCCTCTCCGTGTTTGCTTACACATCCATGACTGGGCAGAAGGGAAAATAAAGCGCTACCTGGGGGAGGGAGAGGTAGCCTCCCCGTTGGTCATGACTCAGAAAGCAGTGACGAATCCCGGATGTTAACTCCTATCGGAGTACACAAGCTAATGCAGCATCAAGGACATGCTCCTCAAGAAAGCCAGACAGAACTTAGGGACAGTGACACGGCACAGCTGAAAGGCCCATCGTCCTGGCCATTACTGCAGGGCCAAAAGCTGCACACCAGTCCTGCTTCAGTTCTATAAATCAGTGTAATACAGCTGGATGGGCTCAGTGGAAAACCAGCATGTGAACTAATTGCAGATAAAAAGTTAATTTACTATTTATCTGCTACTTAAAACAGGGACTACAGACATCATCTCGCTCTTTGAATCACTACATGATGAGCACTACAAAGGTGTTTTTGCTAAAGTTACATACGAACTGATATGAGGGTGCCTGAAGATGCCGCGTAGTTATAACAGCCATTAAAGTCTTACTCTCCACACTGTCTGAAGCTCAAGCCTAACAGAAATGAGCACAAAGATGTTTTAAGGCCTAACTCTATAGTGAACAAAGATGATTCCCAGATAGTTCCAGGAAGCAGGAACCAGGCTGTGTGTGCACTGAGAAATATAGTTATTTCAGGCATAGTTGATAATCAATTGTAGAGATTGCGGACTGTGAAAAGTCATTTCTCAAGTTCAAAGAGTGGCAGAGGTTTAAAGCCATTTTATGAGTACTGCAGTACAATTTTGATTCCTGGGGCAAAAATGGCTGTTTGTGGACAACTCTGATAAGCTGGATCTAAAAGAAAGGCTGTTTTTTGTTGCTTGCTATAGCATGTGCTGGCGATAGCACGGGAGCAACAACGATACAACTTACTTAAGCCATGCACATTTGGAAGGATATACATTTACTCTCAAACTCACTCTTCTATGAGAAGAGTAAACTTGACAGACCTAGTAGAAGGTCTCTAGGCAAAATGTTTAGGTACTCAGCCTTTTTCAATGAACAAAAAGGACAGCAAGATTTTTATTTTTTTAAAAAGCTACTAGTGTTAGGTGACCAATTTCAGGCGACTAACCCTGGTGTGTGGTCAATTCTGTACAAATCATACCTATTTGTGGCATCACCAAATACAACAGGACCGCTGAACATACAAGCTGTGATACAGTTCTTTCATACGCTCCAATGTTTATTGGAGAAAAATACATATTAAAAGGTTTATTGAACAAAAACCACTACACTGAAGGGGGGGGGGGATCAACCACGCAATCAGTGGGTTGGTTTTGTTACTGGCAGAAAGGGCCACCATGTGTTTCCACCTTCCTGCTTTTTCGCTCCACCTGATTCTTCTGCCCAGTGAGCTGTATTTACTTTTGTGATCCCCTTGAAAGTCCTCTGTACATTAATTACTTTGTGCCAACAGCAAGGTCTGTTTATAATGTGCTTTTTTAACAAGACTGTTGTAATACACACAAAGACATTTCAGGAATCAAGATGGGTTTTGTAGAATACCAGAAAAAAATATTCAGAGCACCTCAGCTGCTTAAGAACTGGTGGGACACATCAGATCTCAAGACAAAAGCTCCCCTAAAATACGGTTAGATTGGCCTTCACAAATATAATTACACATATAAATATAACAGTAATGATCAACATCTGCTCCCAAGTCTTTAAGTTGAATTTCCAGGTAAGTTTTAGCAGTATTAACGCAGAGGCAGACTAGGGGCCCCATCAAGACAGAATTTCCAGAAGTTACATTTAAGGATATAATATGTACAGTATAATGTGATCATTCAAATTATTGCAACATGTCTCTTATCTGCATTTTTAGCAATGGGATTTCAGGACAGATAATGTTGCTCCCTGTACCGGCTGTAATCGATTGTTTCTAATTTTAGACTTCTTGATACCCAACTTTAGTAACACTGGAATTTACCAGCTGTCTCACTGCCAATCGAGCCAACACAAAGTAGCCTAACAGAAAAAGAAAACAGTGCAAAGATACTCTTGTGTCTTTGATAGAGTGTTAGAGAAATTGTGAATGGACGTGGACAGAACAATGAAATGAGCTTCTGCAAAAATTCAAGACTATCTTTAGCAATAGAGGAAATAGTTCAACTTTTTTGATTTGTCAAGCCATTGGCGCAATACCCCTGTGCCCAGAAATTTTTGGCTCCAAAAAATACCCCAAATGGCCTGCTTAGGGGGCTGCCTACCCATGTCGGCTGCCTACCCATGTCAGCCTTAGGCCCCCCGAGGAGTTGGCGTGTTCCTGTGTTAAACACAATGTAATCCACCATATAATGGCAGAAGGAGTTCTTCCTCCATCCGAAGAACCTCTGAAGCCGCACAATGCCCTCATGAGCATCACAAAGTAGTGCAAAGTAGTAGCATTGTAGTATAATAGGCTTCATGACAGTCCATTCCTAAGCTCGAGTTCCATAAGTTGGACGTTCTTAACTTGGGGACTTACAGTATATGAACTTTGAATGGGTGGCACTGTGGCTCAGTAAGTAGCAGTTGCTCCTCACAGCCAAGGAGTTTGAAACCTGCTACAGAGTATGTGTCTGTGGAGTGTACATGTTCTCTCTGAATTTTCAAGAGTTTCTTGTTGCAGACCAAAAACTCTGGTGCAACCCTTGGTTATGGACTCTTGGCAACACTATATGCTCTTGTATTTTGAACTTGTCTAGTAGGAACCATGTCTGCATGGCATTTTGATTTAAACAGCTCTGCTCTTACGTACCTGCTATATCATTGCATAGGCTGTAGCCTCATTGCCCTATGCATCATGGAATAGGCTGCAGATGTACTGCCTTATGCATTATGAGATAGGCTGCAGGCTCACTGCCCTATGCATCATGGGATAGGCTGCAGACGCACTGCCCTATGCATCATGGGATAGGCTGCAGGCTCACTGCCATATGCATCATGGGATAGGCTGCAGGCTCACTGCCCTATGCATCATGGGATAGGCTGCAGATGCACTGCCCTATGCATCATGGGATAGGCTGCAGGCTCATTGCCCTATGCATCATAGAATAGGCTGCAGGCTCATTGCCCTATGCATCATGGGATAGGCTGCAGACGCACTGCCCTATGCATCATAGAATAGGCTGCAGGCTCATTGCCCTATGCATCATAGAATAGGCTGCAGGTTCATTGCTCTATGCATCATGGGATAGGCTGCAGGCTCATTGCCCTATGCATCATGGGATAGGATGCAGGCTCATTGCCCTATGCATCATGGGATAGGCTGCAGGCTCATTGCCCTATGCATCATGGGATAGGCTGCAGGCTCATTGCCCTATGCATCATAGAATAGGCTGCAGGTTCATTGCTCTATGCATCATGGGATAGGATGCAGGCTCATTGCCCTATGCATCATGGGATAGATTGCAGGCTCATTGCCCTATGCATCATAGAATAGGCTGCAGGCTCATTGCCCTATGCATCATGGGATAGGCTGCAGGCTCATTGCGCTATGCATCATGGGATAGGCTGCAGGCTCATTGCCCTATGCATCATGGGATAGGCTGCAGGCTCATTGCCTTATGCATCATGGGATAGGCTGCAGGCTCATTGCCCTATGCATCATGGGATAGGCTGCAGGCTCATTGCCCTATGCATCATGGGATAGGCTGCAGGCTCACTGCAACAGTTCCTGAACTTTTAGTTTATTTATCACTTTGAAAAATATTGCCAGTATAATACAATGTTTCATTACTTTCAGAAAAATAAAGTACAACTCACTTCCCTATAGAACTATGCCGACAACTCCAGCAATTACCTGCATAGGCTGTGTGAAGCAGTAGCACAACATTAAGCCACATGAGGTGCGGCAGCTGGGCTTACAGGCCCACAGCGCTTAGCCCCAGCAGTGGCCTCCAATTCCCATTGGGACCAACACAATATTCAGCCAAGGTCCTGAAGTGCTTTGTCCACCATAGCGTTTCTGCCTGAGGAGTCTGCTCAGAAATCAAGCTCAAAAGAGAGAAGAATCCCAATATCCTTCCAAGGGATGTTTTTTTCGCTTTTTGTGTCTGACGCATCGGGCCGGGAGAAACACAGCCTGTTTAATCTTTTCCTCTGAGGCACAGAACAACAGTGGGGGAAGTTTTCCTTTTAAAGGCTTTTTAGGAGAAAATTATCAACAGAGGGGGAAAAAAACGCTGTCAGAAGAGACAAAAACTAGAATGTGGTGGAAGGACATTAATATATGGGATCATTAAAGATGGATGTTTTCTCAAGCTCTACTTACAGGTAATATGAGTAGGAATACGCATTTCTTCTGAAGCACGAAGTTGAGCCAGAGGGACATAATTGAACACCAAAAAAAAAGGACAAACAATCGATTAGTTCTTTTAAGAAATGAGCTGGTGAAGAGAACGTTACAGCTGGTTAACAACATTAGCCATTGCCTGGTAGGCTCTGCCTGAGCACAGGCTGCCCATAATGCAGCCACCACTAAGCTGGGTCTGCAGGCCAGCGCCGTCTGCCTGACTCCTAAGGCCCCGGAAGAGGGGGGAAGGGCAGGGGGCTTAGGGCACTCGGCCTTCATAATAACCTAGCTAGACACATGGTCATGGTAAACACAGCACACCTGGCTTCCCCAAATAATAAAAAGATACATAAAATTAAAATTATTTGGGGGGGGGGGAGGGGTGA
>JABFDZ020000131.1:883630-895228 GCA_019775955.2 Pollimyrus isidori
CCCCCCCCCCCCCCCCCCCCCCCCCCCCCCCCCCCCCCCCCCCCCCCCCCCCCCCCCCCCCCCCCCCCCCCGTGGAGAGGGTACTGTTAATCACATACTGTTCTGCCATTGTGGTGCCTAAAAACAGGAAGGAGACCTTTGGGACTGAGACAGCAGGCCGGCTGAGCGGAATAGCGGAATGCTCCCCCGTCCTCTTCCTGGCTGAGGAAGGACGAGACCTGGAACATTCCAGATCGAGACTGGACTCGGTCTGACAGCAAGGCTTCTAGCCATGCAAGTGGCGGCCGTGCGAAATCCATTAGGCCGTAGGTACAGACATCTGATCGTTAGCTAATCGTCGGGCAGAGCTGCTAATAAGCGCCGCTCCTGTCTGGAGGGTTGCCCAGCGAGATTCCTTCTGCATCTGGCGCCAAATTCGTTCCTGTCAGGTGTGGTCGAAATGCGCTGCTGAGCTGAGCAATGATAAAGCCCAAAACACACATTCAAACATGCTATCTGCTCCATCCACGCCACAGAACAGCCAGAGCCCGGAAGCAGGCCCGATGTCAGTGAGCGGATATGCTGCATTTCACCACGTGTGAATTCTTAAGCAATGTGCCACCTGCGACTTTCAGCCTGTGTTCACTGGCTTATTTACACACGCACACAAGTGCGTGTCAGTAGGCTTGCACCAGAAAACTGATCATTTAAATTGTAAATAATTTTAGGTAGCACTTCTAAACTTAACACTTAACCTTAACAATATAACATGATGTCCAAGTTACTATATAACAAATATTTAATATTTATTAATAACCATGCTGAGATAGTATTATCACCAAATCCAAATCCCTTCAAATGTTTTGAATGTCCTGTTATAAACAATTCCAGGACATATTCATCATTTAATTGACTCATTATTTTGCAGCTTCATGGCTTAGCTAGTACCAACAGAGCAACCTTCCATTTTTACCTATTTAAAAAGGTTAAGTACCTTCTCAAGGGTACAGCTGTAGGGTCCCTCCTGGGACGTGAACCAATAACCTGCAAGTCTGCACCTTTAATTACTATGCAAACTGTGACCCTTAACTCTAACGCTCCTTAGTACTGAATACTAATTGTTATTATTAACAAAAATGTTTTATAAACACTTTTTATAGAGTTCCGTTTTTAAAATTGAAAGCATTTCATAAAGCTCATAAAGGCAACAAGCTGTGGCGCCAGACTGTCATACAAAAAATACATAGAACAATTAAAAAAAAAATGGTGGGAGCCAAGTTAATTACAGAGGAATTGGGGATTTCGGGAAAGCGGAGCCATTTAGCAGTCCTGTGATTAGCATGAATTTACCAAAACAAAAAAGGGATTGGACAGGATTGCCAGGACCAGCCACGATCCCTATGCAACTCCCTATGCAATATATTTTATACCAATGCAATTTATACCAATTATATATTTTATACATAAAGATTGAACTGCATGTCCCATGTTTGGGATTTTTTCTCAAGCAATGCCCTGTAGTGAAGGAGCTGCCACAGCATTCTGATAAATGACCCCCCCCTTCTGCAGTGCACACACGCCACTGTCAGAAATGCCAGTGGTGGGAGGATCGTCTGGGGGACCTCCGTTCACCTCAAGGCTGGAGCAGACGGAGGCATAGAGTGCGGCCTCCCATTACAGACAGGTGACGTGTGACTTGTGCCTGTTTCTCCATTTCTGTTTCTTGGTTCTTTTATCAGAAGTACCGCTTATAAGCATCAGTGACTTGTTTGTCAATGACATTTCATTGTTCTGTTACGTGATTATGCTTTCCGAGTGGCTGGCATGGGAGAATCTATGTTTTGTACATATTATGCTCACCTGAGCTAATTCCTATTGGGTTTTACTCCAACTTCATGTGACCTTTGACTTGACTTGTATAACTGTAACATATTGCACATCCATCTTCAAAGTTGACTGTGATGATGGAGCTAAATTTGGCTCTATTAGAACAGCTAATGCTGTCTATGCTGTTATATTATCTTTTAATTTGCCATTGATATATCTATTTTTTGCTCTTACCTTCATAATAGAGCTGCTGACACAGCTCTCATGATATTAATAAAGATGACTGAAGTCTGAAATTACAGCCATAAATTTTAATGTACTCAAACCGCAATACAACCCTCACTCTTTGGGCCAAGAATATGGCTTTATTTTCTGTCTATCTACACTTGATCATAATTTTGTCACAAGACGAATCCCCAATACACAGAGAATCCAATATCCGAGATGATTTTACAATAACCCCCCTCTCTGAAGAGAGAAATGAAATGCATTTTCGGCAAAAGATTGAGGGGTGTTCCTGAAAAATTTAACAGGCAGAAATAATTCAGGATTTATCACCCCAGCCTTGCACGCAGAGCAATAACTGTCGCCAAACTGCAGATTTACTTAAACTTAAGTTGATTTAAAGATTATGTGGGTATGAGAATGAGGTCGCACACACACACACACACACACACACACACACGCACGCGCACACACACACACGCATGCATGCACATACTGTGCATCTATGTATGGCTCACGCACATACAAATACAGCAGGTTCACATGCAAATGCATGCACTTTGTGATCATGAGGATTCACTTGCATATAGATGCAGCACGTGGCTGTGGCTTATGACCCTGCTGGCAAGAGTCCAAACTGCCGTTCCTACTCCTTACAAGACATGCGACATTAAACCTAAGGATGTTTAAATGTCACCTACAAAACAAATAAAACGCCCTCTTCCCCTGGCCCAGAAAATTCAGTAAATAATTGACTGTCAAATGACGGGCTTGACATGGAGCTTCAGATGCTGTCAGAAAATTAAGGAAAACAGAAATATTAATATGTGAGGAATATACTATACATCATAATATCCTTTATTTCATCTTATGTGCTGGGACTGACATAAATGGACTGGAATAACTGTGGGTTTTCACAGTGTCTTGCTATACTTGTCATTCTGGGTTGGCAGGCTGAATCTGTTCTCTTGCAAAAGGCAGCAATTCATTAGATTCAATTTTCCTCTTTTGCCACAAGGGTTTGGGCTCTGTGTGAACAAAGCAGACCCTTGACCCTCTGGCCTACTGGGTCCCCTTTGCCTCAGAGCCACGTTTGCATCCCTGCCTCTGCAAGCTTTAACTACACAAACACGGCAGCCATCCCGCACGTGCTTGTGAATTCCACATGCTGATCTCCGGTCAAGCTTGAGTGCCTCAAAGACGGGGGAAATTCTGTGGTTTTAGTTGCCCAAGATGTGGGCTGCAAGAAAGACTTAAAGTATGTCCGTCTACATTGATTCTAGTCTAGAGAGGTCAGGGCCTGTCAATCCACCCATGCTCAGGGTCTTATACAGCAACTGATGAACGCTGAAAGTAAAATTCAGGCAGTTGATAGATCTGAACTACTTAACATGTAGAACAATTTTATATAGTCCGACTGCTTAGAATCACCCACTGGGCCCGAAAATGTACTGTAACTCAAATGAACTCTCTGTTAGCCTTATAGGGAGTATATACACATTATGTATAATTTTCTATGGGGACACAAACTGTAGTAGGTAAGTCATTTACTAAATTTCCAGCAGGGGAAACTGAAAATCGTTGCCCTTGGAACTAAAAATGGGCTACTGGACACTGTCCAACCCCCAGCCCCCCCCCCACCAAAACCACTGCCTATTTGTACAATGAAGGCTACATAATCAAGGCTAATAACAGTACACATCCGCGCAAGAGCAAGAAAGGCAGGCTGCAGGGATCAGGGCTACTAGTACAACGCCAATGTCCAGTGCATCTAGCAACCTGAATTCCTGACTTTCTCCGGTCTGACCTGTGGACGGGTCACACAAACTGATACATGTAACAGGGAGCCCATCCGTTCTCAGTGTGGCTGTTTCTTCTCACGTCTTTAAGCAGGGGCCTAGAGCCCGTGGGCTGGACAGGCCTGGTGGCGACAGGAAGCACGGCTCCTGAGTAACAAACAAGCCAGGTGACGAGAAAAACTGGTGCGGCATTGAATGCTTAATGAACCAGCATGCTACTCAAATGGGGTTGTGACATTTTTACTGGAAAATAATTACTAATTTGACACTGTATGTAAAGCAGCATTTTAAGTCCCTCTCAGTGGATGAGTGCAATTAAAGTACGTAAAGAATGGCTTCAAGAGCATTTATTTGCAGCCAGATTATGCAAATAAACCTTAATGAACAGTTCACTAACCCTGCAGTGCATTGGATGTACTTTTAGAATTTAATATGTTAATTTAAAGTCCTTATGTGAAGCAGCCCTGAAATGTCCCATATACCACGTCCAGAAACCACTACACCATTCAACTGGTGTTGAAAAAAGGGGCAATGGGTATGATGGTTTCGCTTCTGACATTTCGTACAACTGTGATGCACTTGAGACAAGCAATGGAAATTCAAGTCGGCAATGCTGCCGGCATGGGAGATGAGGAGGTGGAGGTGTGGGGATCTGAGTCGCCTGTCTCCAGCACACAGATCAAACACAAATGGCATATAGGAGCACAGATGAGCAGGGCGCCGGTCAGACCAGAGTCGAAATGTGGAATTAAAGATGCAGTACCCCACGCTCAGAGTTCTCCATGTGTGAATTTCCCTAGCAGATGCGGTTCCAGAAAAGAAAGGAGATAGAAGACAAGGTATAAGACTGAAATTTGGTATCTCCACAGCAGTGAGAGCACAAATGTCAACTGTTACTGACAATGTAACTGACAGATGTGCAAATACACGGGTCCATATTGAGATACATTCATTATGACATCATCACTCAGAAAAGTAAATCTTTCAAACAAAAATTAAAAGAGAGGAAGGCAAAAACTGACCCCTTGTCTAGTGGAATGAATTAGCCTGAGCAGTAACGTAATTCTGTGTGTAGCATCAGGGGCTGCCTACAGTAACTTCACATTTCTAATCGCAATTTGAGAAGTGCAAGTCCTTCCAAGAGTCTTAAACAATTAACCTCTGAGAGAAAGAAAATGTTATTTCAATTTCTTACCTGTTTTAACACTTTTGCTACTCTATGATTAGTGAGAGTGAGCTCAAGTTTTGGTGAGTCTGCAGTGTTTTAGGGCTTTTGTTCCTGCAAATGCTCTCGTGACAAAGAAGTCAGAAAACTTTGAAAAATAAAGTTTCCTTCGGCAGTCTGTCTGTGTTGTTTTGTATACGTCAAGGAGCTGATTTAATTTGATTGCAGTTCTTTCACATTTGGAGCAAAATTCTTGTTTATTCTCTATAATTCTCTCTATATTCCACTGTGGTATCTAGAGTCATACAGTATTATAAAATCGTTGTGGAATAATATTAAACACAAACAGAAAAAAACACAGGTATTATTCTTATTATTTCACCATAAGCTTTGGTAGATCAATTTCTATCTGTTAACTGTTGAACTGACACCTATCCCAGCTGATGAGTTTAGATTTTTTTTTCCTAAGATTGTACCACAGAGCACTAAAAGGCAATGAAACCCACACACGCTGAGGTGGAGCCACAGACCAACACAGGACTGAGGGTCAGTATCTGTCCCTTTTCCAGGTCTGAGACCAGTGCTAACTAATAAAACACAATATTGAGTGATCATGTCAAGGCTGCCTTATAATTACAATGTGAAAGGTTGCCAAACAATCTTGACAAACTAGAAAGGTAATATCCTAGCACTTCCACAACCTCTTTGACAAAACTGGCCGGTGGGAGAGATTCTTTCACTTTACAATAAGAGCAAATAAAACCAGACCTGCAGGAAATGTTTATGGTCATCCTAAAGTCCAGACACTTACTGTCTTTGTTTGGGGATGACATCAACCGAAGGAGACATTTTTGCAGCACAGTCAAAACATTTCTAAGAATGTTTCATATAAGCCTCCTTGAATTGTAACTTTTGTTTTTGACACTTTCAATAACATCCAAGGACATGAATGTTTTTCTTCAGTTTCTGGGTATAGCCATTTTCTACCAGTTTTCTTCTGGCTATGAACATCTCTTCAGGCCACAGATGCTGCAGGTTAAAAGAAGGTCACCAGGGACTGTAGAGTCGCACTGATTAAAATGACAGACTTTACCCTTCCGTTAATAACTGACCATGTAAAGATGTTCTGAGAAGGTCAGACACTCTAGTTACTATGATGGTCTTTGCAGTCACAGGACTCCACATTTAACAGAAGATGGAAAAAGATTGTGCTTAATTTAAAACCAACATCCAGTGTAGTAGATGTACTGCCTCAATTTCTCAAAAATGATCATTATTAAAAAGAAGATGTTTGGTAGAAGTGGCAAAAAGAACACAATAAATGTGCTATAAGAATTAAAACACAAAAAGCATAAATTTCACATTTAATCCTAACACAATGTAGCTAGGCCCTGTAGCTGATAAATATATTCAACCAATTATACATTAAATATTTAGAGGACAGTTTACTTTCTTCCACAAAGCACATTCCTACTGATAACGGAATCGGACACTGTTAAAATCTGTCATTTCTGAATGACTGTTTTGCTTGCTGGAGTAAAACATCATTGATTCACTGAATGGAGATGCTCAGGCATATTGCTGGCCTAGGATTTTCCTTGATCTTCCCATCTGCGCCATACCTGTGCCTTACCTGGCACACTCTGGCGGTCGATAGCCGTCACTATTTACTGTTTAGGAGCCCATACCCTGGCAGCCATCTCCAGCAAACGCCCACAGACTGAGAACCACACCAGGCACCAATTCCTAAGGGATCCCACATAATGACATCGCCGGTGCTCCTGAGGGGCATCAGGCTGCTGGTGTGATCCCAGCCCAACAAAACAAATCTGACCCTCATGCCTTAGAAAGCATCACGAGAACTATATGGATAAAGCAGTCACATAGTTTCTTTACATATGACAATCATAGCGAACTAGTACAAAAAATAACGTGAGAATATCTGTTAAAAAAAGAAAAGAGTTGATAACTGTGCAGTTCTTAATAATAAAATGAAGAAATTTCATCGAAGACAACTTTCTCTGTGCAAATTCTTGTGAATTTTTAACTTTGAGTTAAATCATTTATGGCATATATATATATATATATATATATATTTAAATAACAGTCATTCAATTAAGTAGGTTAGTATAAATCCTACTGCCTTCTTAGGGTGATAATGGAGTACGGAGAAAAAGGTTAAATAAAAAAAGGCTTGTAATCCTTTTTTTTGCTACAGAAAATGGCATGGGCAGTATGTAATTATGGTATTTACAGAGAGAGAAAGGGAGAGAAAGTGGAGGGAGAGAGAGATGCAATGAGAGTCAGCCAGTGTGCATGTTTACACAACATACAGGAAGTTGTGCAATGCCAAGTGCTCCCCTCGAAACCCTTTTCTTCCTCTAATTCTGTTAAAATGCCAAAATATATCTTATCTTCCAAAGAAATCCCAGAGGAAACAGGAGCTAGCATCCGCAGTGCCCCAGGGGGGAGGCTAGTATCTCGCCGTCCGCTCCTTTACCTTCTTTTAAACGTCAGCACCAAGCCCAGCAGGATGATTACAAACATGAGTATCCCGGCAACGACGCCCGCCATCTTGACTGTGCTGTCCACCTGCTTCTCAGGCTCGACCGCGTTCGAGTTCTGGGTGGATGCTCCTGCAGGTGGAGGGGGGCGGGGCATAGTGGGGAGCACAGACACATCACAGAGAGGAGGAGGGGCTTTACTGCGGGCAGCCACTGCCCACTGACCAATCTCTCAACACAAAAAGCAGACGGTGCTACAACGCATATCACAGAACGATACACGGGAAAAAAAAAATCACAGTGGTCACACAGGCATGCACTCAAACACTGGGGCCTTCCCAATTGCTGTCTGGTATCCAATCTCAGTCATAACTTAGGCTTAGGAGAGGGGCATCATGTTCCTCCTAGAATTCAAATCTACTCTAAAATGTGTAAACAGGCTGGCGGGCTAACATTTAAATTTGCAATAATAACAATATGGTTCTTCCATCAGGGAATTTGCAAACGCGGGTATTTTTTCGTTGGTCACACACAAAGCACTATGATTTAACAAAGCGTGACACACAGAAATGTGCCATAGTAGACTAAACTCGGCATAAAGGCATGGTCGTCATTTCACATTTGTTTCCCTGACAAAACCCAAGGTAATACTCTGACAAAATTTAAATCCACACAAATGGAAACGACAAATGGCGATGCACAAGGTAATAGCAGGTAGCACATGCATAACAAGAAAACGACAATAAGTTAAGGGGCTTTTAGAAATTATGCAGATAAAGAGGCAGATCCTAGCAAGCTATAGTCAATCATTTTTCTGTACTTGTATAACATTTAAAATGGTTGAGAGTAGAGGAAGAAAACAGACTTTTACTTAATTACATTTTAGCACTCTAACTACATTTTTTTCTTCAAATTTATTTGGTGTCACTGCAAGGCTGTTCATTACATCTATTCCTTTAAGCAATCAAGTATCCCCACTACTTTCACAGTAGATCAATAAGAACATATGTACCACATCTTATAAACAGAGTGACATGGACACCTCACTGCAGTGACGGATAGTGTTTGGCATTTGGAGTAGTCCATGGATAGCTACACGGAGCATGCAAAGTCTCGTCTTTAAGTTCTGCATGTTTTCATCGGTCTATTGCAGTTACACTTTTTATTGAACTACACATAAGTTCACATCTCATATTAACCAATTCAAGAAAATATGAAGTTCTGATATATTTGTACAATAATGGTATTGTTTAGTAGTTCCAAGTCACTCAATGGTTCAGAATAAAACTTCACATTTGAGTAGCATTTTCACATTATGTTGCTGTTACTTTTCTGACTATCACTCTCTTCCGAAACCGTAAACTTCAGATATAAAGCACTGGTAAGATCCTATCTTTTTTTGCACACTAGTTGCGTAAAATCATAAACAAAGCAATGGATTCAAATAAAAAAGATCAGCACCAGTGGGTAGAGAAGGGGTCTGCTGAAAGCTCCAGGGGAGAGCTTGCGTATTATATTTTTCTGTGATGAAATGCTGTCACGCACAGCGGATGTTTACCAAGGTGAATAATGAAATGGTCCAGCAAGCACGATGAGGGAAACTGAAGCGAGACACAGAAAAAGAAATAGCATGTTCCATCATCCCACCCACTTTATACCCCTTACCAATCCTCAGCCAATCAAAACGGTTGCTCGTTTGTTGGCACCGAATAGTCTGAGATGATAATTCTGTTGCTTTCAGCTAATTAGGATGATGACTCAGGGTTTGTTAAAAGGCATTATGACTCACAGCTCATGCTGCTGCCTTATTTTTCATGACTTGCTCCTGTACCTTTGGGATAGTTCCTTTACCACATATGTTAATCACATCCTATGAATATCTTTAAACATACAGTAAAGGTCACTATCACTGAAACTACTTAACTTGCCCCAATCAATCAGCCTGAGGGAGGCAGTATACATGCTAATCTCCCAAAGATTGTTTCTGGTTTTCTTTCCAGCGGTATTTCCATCTACTATTGCACAGAGTTCCAGAGCATCTTCTTAAAGACACGCAGTATACATTACCTACTGAACCGCTACTGCCACATTGTCTTAACAGACATAGTTATACCCCCAAATTTTGAAAGAAAAAGCTACAGAAGTATCTTGAAACAAACAAAAAAATCCATAAAACCAAACGAAGACAGGAAGTTAACAATTTTACAAGACCCAGGTCACCCAACATGGCTCCAACTCCTAATGAAAATGTCATTTAAATGGCAGCATGGCTTTGCTTCCAAATTAGGAATCTTCGACATTAGGTCTAAAGTAGCCCTGACAATATTTTAAGGCTTCCCTCTGACATCTCAATCCCATGTAGACATACTGCAGTATGATACCATTTAAGATATTTTCTCACAGTCATACAGATAACTACATTTAAAGATTCTTTCCCAATCCACCCCTGAGAGTTGCTTCTTTTTCAAAAAGGGGTCAATTCTTTTCCGTTTCAATTTGTGATTAGCCTTGATTTTATTGACACTTAGTATAATACAGAGCCAATTCTAATACCGCTGTAGTCTTAGCAAGCATAAAAATATTACAATTTCAGTAGCAGTCAATCACATCACATTTAGGAACTAGTTTGTTTTGCACATGTCTACAAACAGGGCTGCTCAGAATCAGTCTAGCTGTCTAAATTAAATGCTTGACCTGAGGCACAAATTTCACATTCCTGTCATTACAGTTAACCTTTTTTTGTTCAATAGCTAGAATTTGCTGGGTTCAGTTTAAAACAAATGAGCAAAAAGGAACATAATTCACAAATGAGTACAGTGTACTAAAAACATACTTTGTTATTTTTTTACTGCTATCTTTGTTTCTCTCTTAGTCTTATTAAGAAACAGCTGAGTAACACAATGGAAAGCAGCTGTAATTTATTTAAGGTTATTGTATTATAACCTGTGGAATGTTTGTGCAGTGTGGACAGTAGTGTTGTCTAAGCCAGCTTTCACTCAGAAGTGGCTGTGTGTCAGTGGTATTTCATGCGTCTCACAGGTGAGTCAAGGTCAGCCATGCATATCCCACTGCTATTCCAGCCTAAATCAGTGTCCTTTGATTGGGTTCAGCAGTTCACGATGTAACAATAAAAGTCCATCTGGCTATCTACCCCTCCACCCCATTTGGTACCATGGAAACCACACCACAGATTGACTAAACGGAGATCCGACCATGAACTCCCCCCAGTTTATCTTCTTCAGCAGGTTGCAGACCGGAGGTAGAGTCTAGAGAGATAGTACTTTGGCCATGAGATTTTCACAGGAGATCCATGTAGCACGGACAGAGTTTGCCCTCTTCCTAATGTACTACTGCATTAAATATAACTAAAGGAATTTTCTGGAAAAGGAACAGGGAAGACAACCCTATTTTTGGTCAATTTTTAACAGGACAGGTTGGTATTGGGTTTATCACTTGTTTGGGGAGATAATATACCCATTCACCGCCATCTCCAGAGTCAGTACACATTTAAAACCAGTGCAGCAGAGTCTTTTACAGTACATTTATAGATACGCTGTAGGTACTCTGGTTATACTGGTGACTTACACCTTCTTACAGAGTGACTCAGACCTCCTTATATGCAGCACAGTTGTGTACTCTGCATAGGGAAAAATACAAACAATTAAATTCAACCAATTAATAGCAGGAATTAATGGTTCTTCAGCTGAATCTATATTTGATAGGAAATAATGGGACAAAACTTTCATCTGACACCTCACCTTGCACTATTTATCACTATTTGCTAGGCAAATAATAAAGATGGACTTTTGGGAAGTGTTTCATATTTGGTCAACAGTGATGTCAGATATGTCCGTAAGGAGTACACAATGTGCAGCACAAGTTTACAATTTCTACATGTGATGACATATTGAGAAATCCAGCATCATCAATAAATTGCAAAATTGCCAAACTTGTTAAAGCTCACAGCTAACCTATAGATACTGTAATAATGTAACATTACTGTTACACTGTTTAATTAAAGTGAGGACACACACTGTAAATGGATACTGTAATCATGTACCATTAGTGTTACACTGTATAATTACAGAGAAAACACACA
>JABFDZ020000131.1:895937-906465 GCA_019775955.2 Pollimyrus isidori
CCCTTCTCGCCACCCCCCCTTTTTGCTCTTCTTTTCCTCCTCGCGTTTTCGTGGGGGGGGGCGCGCCGCCCCCGCGCGCGCGCTCCCCCCGCGCCGTTTTTCTACGCTCCCCCCCCCACACCCCGGGGGCCCCCCCCCCCCCCCCCCCCATCAATACCCAGGTCTTTTAATTGTCTACCAGCACTCTGTCTCTCATACATATTCTTTTGAGTCTTTTCAGGAAATTTTTGTGAGCCCAGTAGAAATCAATGCTCGAAATAATTGAAGGAATTCCATCCCGCAAATATATTATGAAAATCACAATCTTGCAACAATTAAACACCATTTCCTTGAAACAAGAGAATTGGCTACCTGCCAGGATAAAGTGGTCTTTTTTCTTAGATTTTAGGGTAAAATTAAGTAGCTAAAGGGATTACATGGCTAGAACTGATGTTACATATCTGAACTGTAAACAAAGCACTACACTAACACTACAACATAATCCAGACTCAGGAATTCCACAAAGACCCTTGCAAGTTTATAACAAAATCTGCAAATAACATATGAATGTATGCATTCGAATAATTATCATTATAATAATTTTATATAAATAGCAATTATTAGTATACTCAGATAAATAAAAAGCAGGAGCGGGTTAATATTAACTGGCAATATGCAAGAAAATAAAACTGATTTTTGTTTAATGAAAAAAGAAAGCCACTTCTTATTTATGGCACTCAATTGACAAGCTGCGATTCGCACTCGCATCGACGGTACGACAAACACACTGCAATTATAGTACGGCAGCTCTGCTGCCTACTTTAGTTTTCAGGCTGTAGAGGTTCGCAAAAACCCTTGGAGGTGAGGGGACAGGGTAGAAGTTCTAAGGCCACACAGCAGACGGAGGCCCCCGTCATATCAGCTGCCATTCTCAGACTGAAAGAGCAGGCATGCATTCATGATAATGGTATTAGGGAGCAGAGATGGGCTGCGAGACATCACCTGAACACAGATCTAGCCACACGCAGACCACACGGCTTGAATGACATCTATTCCACAAGAGGTCATCGCTTGAATTTGCACATGAACACAAAACAAGCTAGTCACCACTCAAACACCAACACAGAAATACACAGACATTCAAAGAAAAAAAACTGGACTTCTGATTCCCTGAGGGCTTTTGCTGAATACACAGCATAGTAGAGCTTAAATTGTTCTCAGAAATTACCACAACAAAAGCCCTTATCTAATTCAGCAGGGAAATAGGCATTTCCCAGTGAAACACACTGTTACTTTGAGAGATGGACACTTTGAGAGCTGTGTCATCAGCAACAAATAAAGAAAATGAAATACTTTCAAGGTGCACAATGCATTATGGGTGATATCCCTTTAAAAGGGAAGGGTTTCTGGTGTAGATAAAAGTTAGTCTATGTCATTATTTTTTAAGTTTTGCTCAGAAACTTGTTAAACCTCACACCTAATCTGTACATTAATGTGTACATTTGAACTTAAATAGCATTTTTTTCTGTTTCAAAAACTGCCACACATTTTACAGTACTAGGAAGTTATAAATGGTCTTCCGAACCTTACGTCTGTTTACATTTTTTTTTTAAATAAACCCCACATTCAATAAGATTTTTTATTATTATTGTCATAACATTTTCATACCAAATGATGATGATCAAGAGCAAAACCAAATATCCTCAATTACAAAAAAACCTTTACTTGGAACTTTCACATGAAGATATAATCATTGCAGTGACAGGGCCAGGATTTGAATTTTCACTGAATCAGAGGTTTCAAATGTTAACCTATATGTGTAAACTTAGTGAATGGGGGGTGGGACTTTGTTGAGACCGATCAAAATTTTAATCAAGCTAAACTGGATCCTTGCAACTCGCTTGCCAAGTTCCCGCGTTGAGCCTGTTCTACGCTCATCCAAGACAACTATCTTCTGTCATTCAGAAGCAAGACTCTGAGCAAAACTGTCCATAAATTAAAATACAAGGATTTTAAATAAATAATAGTAATAATAATAGTAATAATAACAAACAATATGGAAATAAACAACATTAGGGCACCAAGATCTTAGTAGCATTAATGACATAAAAAAACTACACTTTGGTTTAGGATCAGACATGCAGCCAAATGCATTAAAAGTGTAGTAAAGAAAAAAATGAAACAGAATACAAACAAATGGGAAATTAAGTAATTAATAGAGAACAGAATGCAGAAATCTGTCTATGGAGCAATAATCACCTTCACTGGGGATGACAAGAATGTATGGCGTTGTTATTTGCCCCCTACCTATTACCACTAAGAACAAGGTTTATCGTTCCAGGTCGGCATGCATGAGAGAAAGGAAACAAAGAAAAAAAGTCTAAAAACAAAATACTGCTCCATCATCAAGACTTCCGGGTCTTCACTTGAATTGCAACAAATTAAAGGTACAGCTGTGAGCATAAACGTATTCAGGGAGATAGTAGGGCTGACACCATTTCTCAGTACTGCGGGGTCCACAGATATTCACAACTGGGTGTGGTGAAACCAAAAAAAAAAAAAAGATTTGGAAGCTCCATAGAAAAGGAGCTCCTTCATGGAGGGATCACTAAAGAATTTATGTGGTTGTTATCAAAGGAGAGAGAAGTAGTAGGGGCATTTAACATGGCTGATGTTCAGAGATTCATTTTTAAATGAATCTACTTCTTAAATCTTAAATGCACTGATGTCAATCTGTAATTCTGACTCAGAAAAATATACATATATATGATATATGTATACACAGGAACAATGTTATAACTTTGTGGCACAGTTCAATAATTTTATTTTTTTATTATTTAAATCTGGGTAATAACAGCAAGCTATTATGCTGAAAATTGCACTTTCAATTGCAGTCCTGCTCTACTGTGACTGTGTATTAATTGCTCGGCAAAAATATAATACAAAATACAAAATGCCACAAAGTTGAAAGCATGGCTTTTCAGAAGCAGACACACAAATGGTCCCTCCCACTCTAAAAGAAAAGACTGAACTCATGAAAAATGGCAGACAGACACAAAAGACATAAATATAATTGGTTCATGTTTACACAGATATTAAAACTGATGTTTAACAAAATGATGACATGATTCTGAGGCCTAACAATCCTTTGTGTCATAAAAAACAAATATCTAATATTGAGATTTTTAACAAATGATATTTAGAAATCATATCTGAGAATATTAAAATACTAAACAAAAGGTGATATGAGAAAAAAATGTAAAAAAAAAAAAAAGAAAACATGCATATTTGAGTTTGATGTGTTTGCGAATGGTCAAAATAATATTTTTAAAGTTTAAATCTGATTAAATGTCTATCCTGGCTTTTATAACACAGGACTTATATATAATGCCAAGCTTTTTGCATTGTGATCAGCAATGAACAGTATTTAATACCCCCAGGGACAATCTGAGCAAAATTACCCCGAAAGAGGCTGTAGGTACAATGGGGCAGCAAACGAGCCCCTAACATTCATGTTCACATCATTATTCATGTAAATAATGCTACAAAATTATCATTATTACTTGGACGAGTTTGTATCAAGCATCAGAAGGAAATAAGGGGATATACTGAGCAAACAGAGTCACCCATTGTACCTACATCTTTAATAACAACAACCTCCAGATAACATATTACAGGAATTTTCAGCTTTTCTTTTGGTTAATTAAAATAGCATGCAGAAACATCACTGAAAATAGCATACCTTTATTAGCCAGTCGCACACAGTTGATTTTTGTTTCCTGTAAAGAGAAATGAAATAAGTTTTAAAAAATGTTAATGAAAAAACTTTGATGTGCACTTTTAGTAAAGTGCATGAGCTACATGACACACTATTGCATCAAGTCACGAGGGAGCACACTAGTGATATAGGAGGAGTCAGGCCTCCAGATGAGACGACAATCGAGTAGCTGACCTCCTGCAGCTGTCACGTTATCGTGCTTGTAGAGAGCACTGATCTGCCTGAGTTAATTGCTGCAATATACCGTAATCAGGTCATGTTCCCTCGCTCCTGTCCCCTAGGCGCTGGCCTAGACCCTGCTACCCTCTCAGCTGGAAAGCTCCCATGCCTTTCAGGATACCCTCCTCTCCAGTCCTATTCACATTGCCGCGTGGGGCCTCCTGCCGTCCCGAAACCCCAGAGACACCATGTTTGTGGTCAGCATCCTGACCAGTGATGACCCTGGCCGGCCTCCCTCTGCCCACAGAATGCAGGCAGGTCCTGTCAGATGCACATGTGCTCTGCTCACACGCATTCCCTAAAGTCAAACAAAAATCTTACACTGTCTAACTCCCTTTTACTCTCTGCACAATGGTGGTAAACAATATGAGGAAAATATATCACTATACCCCAATGTAAAGTATTAATGCTTCTTTAATTAAGAAGGAATACAACACAGAATTCCAACATTATTACTCTTAATACACCTTTGGCTAGTGGGTGCAGAATCTGAACCCTCAATTCTGAAGGTGGGAGCCACTACGCCACAAAAATAATAACTATTACTATTGTTATTGATTAGTAGCAATAGCATAATACTTGATACCAGCCTCCACCAGAGGTCCACAGCCTGAACATTTTGTGGAAGTTTCCCTAATCTCATGCAGTGTCCTAAAGCAAACTGAAGGCATTCACTCAAGCTACTTAATGCTGCCAAAGATATTATAATGCAGGAAAATCCTCAGGGCGAATATCGTGGCAGCTCTATCAGTCAGCATCCCTGGCAAAGGGTAGCACAGTGCTCACACACAGAGAACACAGTTCTCCCTGTACACATCCGTGTGTGCCCAGGGGGTACATATTCAGCTAAATGCATCCATGTGCAGTCAGGGGGTACAGTACATATTCACCCAAACACATACTGTATGTGTGCAGCCAGGATGTATATGTTGACCTAAACACAATTGTGTTAAAGAACAAGATTTGTGACACACAGTTTTCAGCCCCAAGTCCTGCTGTTAAATGGGATAGGAGTGCCTCCCAAATCTATGACTAAATAAAGAAGAAGAAGAAGAAGAAGAAGAAGAAGAAGAAGAATACAACCATAAGCTCTGATCTGGGAGAGAGGCACACTGATCAATTCATTTAATTTCAGCAGCAGTCCATATCAGGTTTCAGCATGCTACATAATTAATTTAAATTAACCTGCAATATTGATTTTCCCGTCACCACTGTTGAAATTCTGCTATGTAAGGATAGATCTCATCTAGCTTAGGGAGAGCACTCGTTTCACTGGTGATGGTGTTTTCTGATACTTCATTCGCATGAGCCAGGCACGCCAGGCCAAAGAGGGGTTCCACAGGATTTGGGAGAAAGGACATAAATATAAGGATGAAGTGCAAAAAAAGGAGATATTCTGACACAAGTGATAGCGCTTGATCCAGTAAACAGGGCCAGTCGAAAGCCATGGTTTCCACTGAAAGACTTCCAGCAATGCAAAATGAACTGAAATGATGGGGATAAAGAGACAGGCGATTTGTACTTGGCCAGTCATGGTCACCCCCCCCCCTTCTGATAGGACTGGGCAGATTAAACTGTCAGAGTTTACTCAGCATCACAAACAGCCAGCCCCTCCTCAGGACGACCCCAGCAGCAGTCCTCTCTTCTCCAGGCTGGTCAGTAAAGCGCAAAGCCAGAGATTCACCTGACACTGCAGTGACACGTCAGTCTGGCAGCTCTGAGCGGCATGATGCCAAGCTCGCCTCTGGGAGGATACAGCAGCATGCAAGTCAGGCACAAGCAGAGTCTCTTTTTCTGACAGCGTCCTTCCATCTGCCTTTTTTAAATGCATATAATACTTAGGACATGCTAGTCTTCCCGAGTTTAAACTGAAAATCAGTGCAAGTTCAAGCCTTTGAGGCACTGCTGGATACAGCACTTTCAAAGAATAGACCACCTAATTTGTATAGAGATTAAGTCATTAAATGAAACATTTATAACAACATCGGGTACTCAAAGTCAAATTTTTTTTAACTTATTTGGTCAGTACAAAGTATAAATATTTTTTTCCAAATATGCTAATATTTGACTGCAAATTTTGAGACACAACCAGTAGGCAAGATAAGGACCTAAAATACCCAGATGTTATACATGACCCCACCCCGAAACACACAAACAAACAAATACTCAATTCATGAAGGGAAGAGCTAAAGCAATCCATCATTTTCTTCTCATACAACCTTCGGGCACCCAGCTGCACAAACACTGAAAAGGACAATGAGGGATCTCCCACTCTGTACATCCTGCTCTGAATCGCTCCATCATATTCAAAAACCCCCATCTTTTCAAAACCATTATTGTCCTCCCGCAGAAAACCGAATCTCGTTTTGGTCTGCGTACTTCTGAGAGGGGAGGAGGGGCTTTATCAAAACCACGCCACACTGCCAGGTTCACCCAAAGGGAGAAAGGTGACAGTGCCCCCCGAATGTCAGGAATAAAAGAAGAAAAATCATTTAAAGGAACCAGCAAACAACAGGAAGCCAAGAGCTGAGCAGTGAAATGGGAAGGGGGATGGGAAGAGTTCTGAGAAATCAGCTGTGACTTAAATCTTCTGTGCAGCATCTGACTTCATGAAATGTCAGCGCCACCATTTCAAAATGCATTCAGAGTAATTTTTTTCCCCCCATCTTCTGACGATTCATGTTGCTCTTAGACGAGTGACATTTACTGCACAAGAATGTACACTGGTAATGCCTGTAGCAATTCGGCGGCTCTGAAATTTTTGAAATTTTAATATCTGGGGGAAAGTATGCTAAGACAGCGACAGTGCTGATGATGGGTGAGGTTCTGTTTACTGTCGTATGTGTGCAACTCCGGCCTGCTTTTCAGAAGCTCCCAGCACAGTGAACCGGGAACTTCCGCACACTCTCCACAGTTACTGTAGCAAAAAGCAACTACTGCAATCTGTGAAAATCTGCTGCGCCTTCTGAATCGCTTAGGGAGGAGGACAGGGACATGCCATCTAGCTCAACTGCTAAGGTTTTCTAGGTATGACATTTGTGTTAATCTGTAGGGGAAAAAAACAATAAATCACCACCTATTTTGCCGGTAATATACGTTTTATTTGTATCTGGTGTTAAAACTTTTGAATTTACTGTCCTTGAATGGAGGTGTCCCTCAGCACAGTAATATACAATGGGATGCTAATTAACTGTTGTCAGAAACAAGTAGCGGCAATGCTAATGAACATTAATTCTAATTTATTGCAACACAGCACTAGAAACTCTGCAAATGAACGAAGGCAGCCTGGAAGGGGTGCAAAAGCAGGTCTGCCCAAGAGCAGTTGCTCAAACTGTTGTCAGTGACAAGAGCCAGAGGTGAATACCAATATATTCCATACTTGTGGTCCCTGGTCTTCTGGTGTGGCCTGGGGAACCCAGACTAATAACAACCAAATCTTAAAAAGAAAAAATGCCCCCCCCCCCACCCCTCCCAGTCCCCTCCAAAGCTTCTGTTTTTATTAGGAAGAATGGGGCAGCTTCAAATGTTGGCTGCTTGCTGATTGAAAGAGTCTAATAAGCAACAAAGACAAACAACAGAGAATTACCAATAAAAATATACCTGCGGCTGGTGCCTCTGAGACGGATAATCAAACAGCTATCATTAGATGTTAAGAGCCAGGTCATTCCTGGCTTTGAAGTCCATGTGGGACATGAAAATAAACCACTTGACTTTTATAGGTTGTAATTGGCCACAAAGAACTTTGCACACTGATAAGACACAATTTAAGGTAGCTGAGCAATAAACAATAAGTAGCAGACACAGATATAGGTTGCCGGTGTACAGCAGTTTCTGCCCAATTAGGCTACTTTGGTGTACTACTCCCTAGCTATTGTACTGGAATAACCTACCAACACTACTGACTCCTTGCTGTTACCAGAGGTTTCTACCCACCAAAAACCACACTAAACAGTGTCATATTTCATATCATTCAGGTCTTCAGGGGGAGTGGTGTATTGTCTGGTGGCACCAATGAGCCCAAAAGAAAGACCTCAAATCCATCACCGTATTTTGTTGGAAAGATTCCTAAAATTTCTGAGCTCCCCAAAGCCTGACTGGAATGCTGGAACAATAAGAGGAATCAGAGAGGGGTCCTTATGGGCGGTACGGTATGTGTGCAGCTTGCTATTCTCCCCGCATCGTTATAGGGTTTCCTCGGGATTCTCTGGTTTCCCTCCGCAGTGCAAAAGCATGCTGAGGTGAATTGTCGTTGCCAAATTTTATGTAGGTGCAAAATGTGTTTGCTCCGGGATGGGTTGGTGCCCCCCACCCTGGGTTATTCCCTGACTTGTGCCCATAGCTTCCAGGATAGACTCTAGTCCCCGGTGACCCTGAATAGGACAAGCAGGTACAGAAAATGGATGGATAGAGAGCGGTTCCTGTGTGATGGCAAATGCCCCACCCATCCTGGTCCCGACCATCTGCATCACTAATGGGAGACATCCACTCAATTCCTGGTAACTCAGCATAGCCAGCCATTCAAAGTCTGATACACGTGTTCTCCACTTGCCAAAATACAAAATATAAAAGATATCAAAGCCAAGGTGTGCTTGAGAGGGCTGAGAATGCAACATGGAACCAAAATCAGTAACAAATCTGCACTAAAAACAGCATTTTAAAAATTCTCAAAGGCAGACGGTGTTGCTCATTTTAAATCTGAACCTTTTACTTCTTCTTGGAAAATCAATTCTTTTTAAAAAACACTGTATTTATTACACCCTGTAGGACATTTACCACATCACATGTACCATTCATGAGAATGTGTTCATTGTTTATAACAGCACTTTATGTATCATGAGAAATAAGAATAATATCTTACAAAGTGAAACGGCTTGTAAGTAACCAGTGGAAATACATAATTACACTGCTAGTGTAAAATACATTACAACCCTGGAAAAAATTAAGAGAGCATGGCAAAATTTTTAGTTCCATTCATTTATCAATTTAAGGATACGTGCCTGTGCAAAATATACATATTTTTTGCACAATTATCTCCAGCATGGCTCTTTTCAGCTTCTGACTGACGAAGGACTTCCTCCTTGCTTTACGGGACCTCAGTCCTGCTTCTAGGAGCCTGTTATGAATTGCTCTAGCTGTGCACTTCACACCACTTAATGTTTCCCATTCCTTTTGAAGGTCACTTGAGGTCATCCTCCGATCTATGAGGCACTGCTGGATAAGTTGCTCGTCATCTCTGGCATTATAAAGTTGCTAAAAGTCAACAGTATTCTAGTCATGCTACTTGGACAGGCAGGTATAGCAGAGAAGCTAGCAATAAAACAATAAAATATAATTTCAGCTATTTATTTAAGTAGTCACCTCATTATTTAAAGAAAAGCTATCTTTTTGCAACATGCACAAAGTTTAAAACAGGTTTTGCAAGAGTACAAATTCAAAGAATTGTTTTAGAAATGGTAAAATTAAATAGTTAATGTCACAGCCTAGCCTAAAATATGGTTCTTGCCAGATCTGAATTTTAAAGAAGTTTTAAGAACATCTGCATGAAACACACTGAGATGATATGGAAATCTCACTTGAAGCTACAGGTACGGCAACGATTTTGAGTCAGAAATCACCCAGGAAAAGAGCCCCGAGAGAAAAATTTAGTCAAGAAACAACATTCAAAGGCCAACAGAAAAAGAACAGGTTTAAAAGTAAACCCAGTATCATCAAAGGCGGGGGGTGTGGTGCCCCCTTGGTGTTGGCGCCACCCTTCCGGGCGTGCCTTGCCTGGTGCCCTCGCCTATTACCCCGCGCCCCCCACCCCAGCCCATATCCACCTACACCACACATAGGTAATGGGGGGTGATCAGCTATTTACCCCCCATCTCTTTTAATTACACGTTAGACACCAAACCAAGACACCACACCACACGGAGGGGAAGGGGAGGGGGGTTGATTAGCCACTCTGCCCCCCTCATTATTTGAACTGCATGTTAGACTCACATCCACGCCACACCACTTCTCCCCACAGGGCCTTGGAGGGTGGGGGGAGCTGTGCAGGTCCTGGGTCGGCGGCTTCGGCAGCCCACAGCTGGACTGTACGGCTCCCTTCCATAAATAAGGCTCCCCCATATTTTAATGACACCTTAGTGCACACACAGGTACACCATCAATGATCAAGGTGGGTGGGGTCTTCGGCATGGCGAGGGCGACGGGCGCTGGCGGGTGGGCTCTGCGGGGAGGCTGCATCTGCAGGGTGCTGCTGGCCTCCGGCGGGGTGCCTGCCTGCTCGCGGTCTGGGGGGTGGGGAACATCCTCTGGGGCCGTCCACTGGGCAAGTCCAGGGCATCTGCTGCCGGGCTTCAAAGACGAGCAGGTGACTGAGAGTGTGTATGTGTGTCTGCATGGATCTGTGTGTCTGAGAGTGTGTATGTGTGCATGCATGGATCTGTGTGTCTGACAGTGTGTATGTGTGTCGGCATGGATCTGTGTATCTGAGAGTGTGTATGTGTGTATGCATGGATCTGTGTGTCTGAGAGTGTGTATGTGTGTATGCATGGATCTGTGTGT
>JABFDZ020000131.1:906565-918273 GCA_019775955.2 Pollimyrus isidori
CTATCTCCTCTACTAACTTCCCCTGTCAGCTCCGGCTTTGTGGCGCAGTAAACTAAAATGGTCAATAAAGAGTATACTTCAAGTAACAAGAGGAGCTTAATTCGAAGCTCCACTTGACAAAATAAAATTGTTGGCACAATAAAGCACCCAGAGCAACATCCTGCTGGCTAAACTGCTGGACACGACAAGTGGAAAAAAAAAAAATTTAAATGTGTAAAAAGCAAAATAGAGATTCTAATATCAAGTAAGAAAGACAACTTGACCTCTTTCTTATAAACATAAATCTAAAGATCACATCTTTTACACTAAGTCCAGATATAAAACATACAAAGACAGAGGTTATAGTAGCTTATAAATTTCTATTTTACTCTTTCATCATAATCAGAGAGGTTTTCATAATTTGTGCAGTGGATTTAACGAAAGATTAACATCTCTAGATTTCTCAGTCTCCTTGGTTCTGAGGTATACCTGCTCCCCAAGCAGATGACCGGAATGCTCAATCGCCCAGCCAACAGGAACGGCATGGCTGGAGAGACTGTGCTCCGCACACCTGAGGTGGCAGATCAAAGTTATTGATGTGACCGAGCAAAGCCCTGAAGATGACTCTGACTGATGGTAGTACAGAGGTACTAGGGAGACAACTTACACCCTTGTTTCTAAAAAGATCCTTAATGTTTTTTACGGGAACATCTAAAGTGGCAGAATACACCATCTGGCAAGCCAAAGACCCCCGGCCTCCTCATTATCCCTTCCAATGATATTGCCATTGTCCCTCCTTCCTCCTGTCCTCTTTTCCCTGCTCATGCTCCCCTTTCTAGGCCTCCCTCAGTTTCTTTTGTCCCCTCTCCTCCCTCCTCTCTTCTGCTATGTCCATTTTGGTGATTATGTATTCATAGGTTAATATACAGTCTCCTGCAACAGTCCCTTTGGAAATCCAATGGGGTATTTAGAACGACTCAGAGAACCAAAAGATAACTCCAGTATGCGAGTAAACCACAATGAAAAGGAGGAACGGGAGGGTGGGAGGTACTATTCTGGTTAAGAATGTGCTTTTCCTGTGCATGCAGAGCAGTCCTTCTGCCTCTGTTCCCAGATCTGTGGGGTATTTATTAAGATTCACCATGTAAATGAACAGAAGCTAGTTAAGCCCAAAATTGCCAACTGAAGTAGAGCCTTCACCACGTCATTTATTTTGAATTTGTTTTTCCTTATTTGAAATACATTAAAGCCATTTGTGCAAAAACATTTAGAATCTTCAGTTTTGTTTTTTTTTGCTTTTTAAACATTAGATTTCAGTTCTCTTACTACATTTTTTTTGGGGTGTACAGTATTTCATCTGCACTCGTTTATGGTCGCTCGCTGGAAGCTTAGCCTAGCAGCTCTTGCACTATGATTGCTTGTTACGTGTTATCAGCCTCACTTGCACTTCAACTAGGAGAAGTGACCGACAACCAACCAAGCGAAATAAATAAATAAATGCCTGCCAAAGAAATGCAAATGTTAATTTCAAAATACTGCTTTATCATTTAAAATAATTAGACTTGCTGATTGGTAGACAAGTGCCTAGTGCAATCAGAGCAGAAACAAATCCTGCTTCTGTAGAAGAGTGGATCCCAAAAAAAAAAGCTGCCAATGATATTTCCTTTCAGCCCCTTTCATCATCTGCTACTGAACAAAATTAACTCAGTATCATTTTGGATCTTTGTTTCTGGAAGTTTGCGTGAGTTGTCGATCAGTATATGCTACACTCATAATAAAGTGAATAATTAACAGAAATGTGCATTGGAAAACGGTGGGACCTTCAAATAAAAATGACCCAAATTCCACATTGACACATTAAGGACTACAAAGGCAGAGCCTCCAGTCTACCAATGACATTCTATACTTTGATAAACCCTTTTCACAACATACCTCAGGGAAATACTAAAATCAGGATTTCGTTTAGGCATTGCCGAACAACATTAATAAAGAGAAACACAAAATCAAATGTTTTATGAAATTAAGATAATGTTCAATCCACATAACAATGAATGGTTTCTTCCCACTGAAATTATGCAGTTATGCAAATAGCAAAGCTCTAAAAAGAACACATTACATGTAAAGGGGTAGCATTACTCTTCAGAAATCAATGCAGTGTTCTCCACTTTAGCACATATCAGGCAGTAATGTGTACATTTCGGTGAAAAAATTTTATTGGTCTGGTAAATCTGTCATTAGGAGCTGTTCGTTCATTGACAAGTCTATGCGATAAATGAATGCATGAATAAACGAACAAATATATAAACAAATAAATATTTGTTTATTCATTCAAATATGAACAAATAAATGAATTAAACTTTTCTTCATTAGACAAAAACAGAGTACCCGGCAACTCCTTTTTTCCTGGATAACTCACTACAATACTGGTTCATGACATCACAGTATTCAAGGTCAAAGGTTAAATAAGACGATACAGCGAACTCACCCCATTGGCTTTGCTCAGAGCCTGAAAGTAAATACTGTAGCTCTTGGTGGGTGACAGCGGGGCATTCCAATACCCGTTGTACGTCTTGTTATCGCCTACTGTGAAGGGCTGCACGAAAGACAGGTTGATGGGCAGCAACTCAGCGGCAAAGTAGTGCGCAGAGTCCAGCACAGAGGCATTCCTGAAGCTGACGGGGACAGAGAAGCACTCAAGCACTTCAGCTGCGCGGCGGGACTTCTGCTTCCGCTCTTCTTTCACTACTAGCTGATAGGCACTGCAAACAGGAATGGAGGGCACAGATCAGTGGAGACCCCACAACTGCAAGGGAATGAGACCGTAGCTCTTTGCTGAATACTGAATATGTGAACACTGTAACACTGTGAACTTTGACCTCATGTTGCTATTACTGTATGAGATTCAATGCTTTTAAAATACCCAGTTCAGTATATCTAAGCATAAATATCGAACAGATGTGATTATTAGAATTTCTTTGGGTTTGTAAACCCCTGTACAAGTCAAATATATTATTATCATTATGAAAATATCTGTCTCATTGTTTGCTTTCTACCTCAGCAGTTCATTAAACTCAGCAACCAACCCAAAAGGTCACTTTGGGTGCTTTTCCACCGCACTAGGTGTGGTACTTTTGGTACTTCAAAAAAGTACCAAAAGTATGGTACTTCAAGGTGTTGGTTTGTTATGTACAAGCAACTGTCACATCACAAGGAATGCAATACTGATTTGTATGTGATCAGGCTTTTTCATAGTTTCATACTGTTCAAAAATTACGGATTTAATTTTAACTTATTACAAGTTTAAGTTTGATCACATTGTTTTCTTTAATTTACGCATTGTTTGGATACATTTATTTTCTTACTTTACAAATTGCCGTACTCTTCTTGTTTTATCTCTTGTATTATTCTGTTTGTGTTTAAATGCTAAAAACACATTTAGGTGTAAGTTTTGGGGGCTGGGAACCAATTAATTGGTTTTCCATTATTTCTTAAGGGGAAAATTCGATCAGAACTCTAACTTTTTAGGATTCGAACATGAGTTCTGAATGGATTAAGTTCGAGAACTGAGGTACCACTGTATTTTGTTTGGCTACTTATGGTTAAGGTTAGGGCTGGGTAGGGGTTAAAGTTGTCATGCTGGGACTAGAATTTTCCCCATAGAAATGAATACAGAGTATATATATTTGTAAGAAATAATTTTGAACTCTTGTTTTTTGTCAGATCTTCTTCTGGTTCTTCGGACCAGATATCAATTAATGCTTGGATACCTTCCATTGCTCACACATACATCATTATTACTTTTTCTTTTACTTTATCATTGTTTTCTAAGTGTGTAACTTTTGTAGCGGTTGTATTATGTTACAGAGACAGGGTATTTGAATAGCTAATCAACAATGAACACATTTGCAAGTCCAACCCAAAAGTACTGGAACTTTTGGAGGAGGTACTCAAGCAGAAGTCAAGGTACCAAAAGTATGGCACCTTCTTCAGTGGAAAAGTACCCTTTGAGTACTTTTGTTAACCAGGATTTTAATGCACTGATCATTCATCATGCCCCCTGTATGGAAGTTGTAGGTACTGAGATATGATCTTTAAACTATGGAGGCTGATTCTTCGAGCCTGTTCCTGATCGGGTGAAACTCTGGTGTAAGACTGTAAGTAGACCTTGATATAAACAGTTAATGGGATATTTCAGTCCAGTACCAGCAGAGGGAAATCTAGTCCTGATTAGCAGTAGTTGAGACTCTCTCTCATTCTGTCTTTGATACCATTAAGGGTAGGGAGTTGATGGTTCTCCATAAAATGAGATGACTGCACCTTTGTGGGTAGAGCTTCATGAATGAATAAGGACACTTTTTGAACTTACATACTAGAGCAGTAGTAATTATTGTAAATCTATGTCAAGAATATACTTGGCTATTATATATAATTAGGAAAATTCACATTTCTCTGGTGTACTATGGCAAATTATCCATTCCTCTTATTTTGCATCTTTTATGTGATGTAATTAAAATAACCAAAAAGCCATGCTTCCTCAGAGAGGACACGACTTCACAAACGAATGTCTTTCAGGGCACAGCATACACGTGAGCAGATACGTGTATGCACCAAAGATGGAGTAATCATGGCTGCAAAACATGAAGAGAATATTTTGATAATTATGAATAATTTTTTCAAAGCCCACAGTAGTCAAGAAACAAGGATGCTAAAGCTTTTAGCAGAATTACCATACTGCCAAATTCAGAAATGTCTTTAAGTTGAATCATTTTTCAGGATTTATACTAAATGCTGGGGGCAAGATTAAAGGTATTTCATAAGAGATTCTTCTTCTCCATTATGGCATGTTCAACACATAATAATTAGATCTTGTAAAATTACACAGGACAGTGCAAAGCCACGATCGCTTGGTTCCGAAAATGTGTCAGTGTGTTGAATATGTAAATTCATACACATTACACGAGTGCAGACACACACACAGAGCATATAATTCTACTTAGAATCGACTGGGTGTCATTATGTTGTACTTGGCATTTATAAAACTTCTAGAATCTGCAAATCGTATAATATTGATAGTCTCTTCAAAGTAGGTATATACAGTGATGGGGGACGGAGTATAACTTTCAAAAACACTGCAATTCATATAGAACATGTGTTATTTCTAGAGAAGCTCATCAGCTGTGAATGGCTACCACACCAGGTAGTAATTTAGGAGCAGCTGAAACAAAAAATGGTTACACACCTGCTATGTAATTTAACTTTCTATTGCCTGGGAAAAGTGTTGAACTGTTATCAATATTTAATCCGACTCTCCAATTATTTTATGGGAATTCCAATTCCCATATTTCTAACAGAGGTTATAGTACAACAAATTTCATAGAAAATGTTATTATCGTATGACTGGGTAATTCATAAACAAAAACTTACTTCACTAATGCAAAATCAAAGAAAACACACTTTACACAAGTCACCCACGCAGCATAAAAACATTATTTAAGTTGGCTGCTTTAAGACACCGCAGTGCAATATTGATGGGAAAACACATAAAACTCTTAGAATAATTATAACCTCATGTTTATACTGGAATTGGAGTGGTTTTTAAAGATAAACACCAGTTAACTTATTTTGACACGATAGTTAAAACAATCAGTTAAAAACTCTATTATGCAGTATACGGTAAATGCAGCAAATCCAACTTAATCCTCCGGACAAAATCGCCTGATTTAGCAAACACATACTAAACAAACCCTTCTGTGCATTTGTTCTTTGAACATAAAGGTTGGTACTTTCCATCACAAATCAATAGTTTCAAACCGACAAAACATTTGTATATCGTGTCTCTTTTCCCCCTTCTTTTTCAAGGCGTTTATTTCAAAAGGAGAACTAAATGCAGGGATAATTCAAAAGAGACCGTGTTACTCTAGCAGCTACAATCTAAATGGAGTTTGATCCCCTTAATGTCTTTGCATACAAATTGCTCTTATCTGAATGACTGCATTTAATGCTTCAAAATATCCACTGGACTGACAGTAATTCTCTTTTTTCATTTAGCAGAGGCAGTGGACCTTGCGGAAGCGTTTTTTTTTTTTAAGTCGCAACTCCCCTGCCCGTTGTAGGAAGGGCCATAATATTTTATTTAAGTGAAGAGGTTCTCCCTTTGTCCTTCTGATTGGTGTCAGAGGGGAAGCAGACCCCCACTGGGTTGACGCACGGAATAAATGTAATAAATCTAACAAGCGCCAGAGGTCTGAATTACAGGTTACATAGTCGCAAGTGAAAGCTCCAAATCCATAAAAAAACTTATTCTGAGCTTGTTGACCAGGTGGCTTAACGCACAAGTAGGGTAAGTGAGAAGCGGGAGGTGCAGTACCTGACTGGGGCTCCTCGGGACTGCGCCGGCTTCAGCAGCACCGTAATGGTGGTGTCGGTCTCGTTCAAGGGCGTGTCGGTCTCGTACTCCGGCATGGAGGGCGCTGTCGCAACAAGTAACAGAGCCGTTATAGTGGCTCCTTATTTCGCCCTGCTACATGCGGACATAGATTGTCGACAACTTTTACTGTTGCCTCCTCCACCACGTCTAAAAGGGGACCCCAACACGTCTCCCAGGATTCATACTGGTTTATTATACTATGTTACTGTATTCAAGCCACAAGGACTAAAAATTTCCACAAAATGATCTCTGCGATCTCTTTTCAGAGACACCTTTACTGCCCAGCTACGACAATGGGTAGTGTGAAAAAAAACTAAATTAATTTTGAATGGTAAAACATACGTTTAAGGACCACTTATGTTCAGAGCTGGGCTATGAAAATAACCGTCCGCCGCCGAGGTAAGTACGCGGCGCGGTCGTGCACGTGCTGCTGCTCTCTGCAGAAAATGCAGATGATCCTTATCCATTAACGTGTTATGAACAATGCTGATAAAATAAAATCGCACAAGAGAAGATTTGTAAATGGCATATCGTTCCAGGATTAAAAGGAATCTCTGTTGACGCTCTAGGCAGCGATTTAATCTTAACACTTGAAAAAGATGTTTACCACATATTAAAAAAAATCTTTCATGCTGTTTAAAAAAAACTATACAGTGACTGAAAATTTTAAATGTAACTTTTTTTACCTTGTGTGAAATTATTATTGAAAATAGATATATCATGCAAAGCAGCATGCTTAAACCATGGACGGCACAAAGTTCTCCATAAACTGATAAAAGCACCAGATCTGTTCTGTTTTGTTGAGTAACACATAAGCGAGATGAGAAGATGAGGTTAATTGTTCTGCTTCTCCTGCAGCGAATTCCCCCAGTTGAAAGAAAAACAAAATCACAGCAATATTTGACACAGAGTGGGAAAATTACGGCTTTTTAAAAAAACCGCTTCACCAGCAACATCAATGGAGCTCAGCAGATGATTAGAGCTGCACTGCATATGGCGTAGCCTGAAATTTTCTTTGTTCTTCACCCACATGTCGATGTATATGCCACCATTTTCTCAGCATTGTAAAGTAAAATGCAGCAGCCTATCATCTCAAGTGTAATAAACAGACAAGGTATGTGCATATCTTGTGGCTAAAACGCGAGGGTGAATGTACTAAAGGTATTGTCAGGTATTGTTTATTCAAAACAGGGAAATGTTAGTACTCAGATTTCTTGACATAATAAAGTGAGTGTTTTTCACACAGCTGTAGGCACCCAGACGGTAGTAAATCAGCATTGGGTAAACAATATACCCCAGTATTTAGAAGACAAATGCTTCTCTCTCTGTGAAGCTAATACGGAGGTGCTGTGCTGGGGCGATGTACTGTAGTGCACTGCGTTAGCAGCGATTGGAGCCACACTCAAGTTAAATAAAGGTCAAAGAATAATGTGCATGTGTAGGTTAATGCCACAGAAACACAATATGTCATGAATGTGCTGTAAACAGCATGCATATCATACGGGAAACCTAGTGGGCAGGTGACCACAGATCGGGCGCTGGCAGAGATGTCAATAAACAAGGGGTGATCTTTTTAACTATTCAATAAGGGATTTTCTCGTTTCCCTTGCCCTCACCTTCCACACGAATGGGCATATGTTTCTCTGGAGTTTACAGTGGACTACATGATTTTTTTTGACAGTATGGAAACTCTAGTACACAGTTGTGGTTAGATGTCTTCAAATTACAGGCTCAACTCCCTGCTGTTTGAAAATATAAGCAAGGTACGTGGTCTAAATATCCTCACTACAAACAGTACAGACAGAGCTAAGTAAACTCCTTTTTTATGAATTTCTCCTCATAATGAAAACGCAATATTGCAATGTATATTTATTCATTTACTGCAGGTGAACAAGACGTAGTCCTTCATTCATTCCCCAGGGCAAAACAGATTGTCATAAACAGTGAGCTGGAACTCTGAAAACAAGTAAGGTCTAGCTGACCTGTGTTTGAACTGAATGACGAAAGTGAAAGGAGGCAAGCCAGGCTGGTGAGAGAGGTGTGGCAACTGCGGAATGCAGATTAAACGTGGATAATTGGAATGCTTCCTAAAAAGAATCTGCCTTGCTGACCACAGGAAACCACTGTCATGCTTACATTTCAGTCCTGTTAAAGCTCTCCTTTCCTCACCTCGTCATACAGGGATTTTTCAAGGGGCAGGGGTGCGCCCCCCCCCCCCCCTTGGCAAGTAATGTTGGTGGGAGAGGTTGGGGGACTAAAGCAAAACAGAATTCAATGATCATCAGGGATTGAAAAGAGGGGGTCAGAAGTTCAAAGGGGAGGCACTTTCAGTCATTTTGGCAAAAGGGGCAGGTGTTCAGGCCTATTGCCCCACTCCCCACCCATTCCCTCCGCTAGGCATGCCATTGCTCCGCACCTCTAGATATCCATTATGTTGCTAAGATATTGCACTTTGATTCTTCAATATACTGTATACATTGTTGCTGGGTTTTATGTAAAAAGCTATTATATTTAGACCTATTATCTTATTATAAATGATTCTATCATTGTACTACTCTGTACTATTCTGTTTTTCAACTTTATATTTGATGCATTAGTGTTATGAGTCACAAGACACATCTTGCTATATGCATCCCTCTGTGTACTACAATGTCAAGCTGAACTGAATTGGATTTTTTAAATCTGTAAAGTGCATGGCTGGAGAGTGGAGGGGGTGGTCCCAACCTGCAATCTTTGTGGCGATGCGGCTGGTCACTGGTGGCCCGAACCCTTTGTTGGTGCTGGCCTTAATGGTGAAGAAGTAGGTGGTGCCTGGGTAGAGTCCCACAAAGAGGTGGTGGGTCTCATTACGGAGCTTGAAGACACGGCCACGCTGAGTGGACAGCTCTGCGTTGGGGTCCAGGGAGCTGAGGGCCTTGTAGGTGATCTGCGTGGGAGTGGATTTTGTGCAGAGAATAACCAACACCACACTGCAAATACCACTGCTGAGAATAACTTTGCTTCCAGAGAAACCTGACTGACCCATTTACCCAGGAATGATTATTGACTGTCTCCATTAAATAAGAAAAAAACACACATTCCATCTTAACCTCAGAGGTGATCAGCAACACAGACTGTGGGGGTTATAAATGCACAAGACTAATTATAAAGTATAAAATGAAATTCTTAAATAATAACCAGATCTCTTCATTGCACTTAACATCTCTTCAAGGTCATAAACAGACCTTGGAAGGTAAACAGCCTCACTGTTGATTCAACTGAAAATGACCTTTTAACTTGTCACTTGGTATGAGAGTAGGAAATTAATTGTATAGGGGCCACTTAATCATAATACTTTATTAATCCCTGTGACACACAGACAGGTTATAAGTGAGAGGAAGCTTGGTAGCAAAGGACAATCACAAATCTGAGACTTAAGGGCCTGGCTCAAGGGCCCACAGACATGTGACTATCTTACCAAAGCCAGGCTCAAACTGGCGGCCTTCCAATAACATGCACAAAGGCTTAGGTCACTGAACCACACAATGCCATGTGAAATTTACTGCCAGGGGATATTAAGAAATGAATCAGATTTTAAAAGAGCTTAGGAGCACAAATTGGCAGGTAAACAAAACAGGGAAAAATGCTTCATGCCTATGCAATTTTAAGGTGACCCGGCAGCTGACAGATCTGTCCGGATAGAAGTTTAAAACATAGTACAGTATCTGCTTGGTGTAGGTGGTAGCTACATTGTAATTACTCATGGTGACAGACTGACAGTATTAAAAACAATTTTGTTTATAGACATATGAAATAGGAATTGTTTGATATACAGTAAGTATTACATCTTATATAATGAGTATGATTTAGGTGTCTGGAAGAGGGTGGAAATGTGGCATTACAGCTTCAGGTTTGTGGTTGATTCCTGTTCCCAGCTCTGTATGTCTAGTATTTTCCTATTTTTGCTGTGATGTGCAGGTTTCCTCTTACACCTCAGAGACATGCAGCTGAAGTGAGTTTGTGTCATGAACTTATAGTGTGTGGACACTGATTGTCTGGCATTCAAACATGGATGGCCCATGTCTTGTGTACTGGGATGGGCTCCGAGTCCCTGAGTTTGATAAGCAACATAACCTGTTCTAGATAGATATTGTGGGGACTATTTTTCGGGTCCCCACAAAGATCTGTGAATGCAATCAAAAATGCCAAAAGTCTTGTACAGTGGTACCTTGGTTCTCGAACTCACTAGAACTCAAATTTCTTGAAAGTCAAACAAACCAGTTTGACCTAGAAATTGATCTGAATATCATAAGTTGAACCGTGAACGCTGACCCAATATAAATTGTACGCGGCGGGAAATGAGTCATACTACAATGCAATTCTTACTTGAATGCCTTCTTCACAGGCTGGAAAATTAACCAAATAAAGCTGCTCAACATTACAGTAACTAACAATAAAAAAACCACTAACATACATCTACTATTAGAGCATTTAATGTCATTTATTTAAACTTTATTTTACCAGGTAAATTAATTGAAAACCAGTTCTCACCACTCTACAAGATATTCGGGAAAAATAGCAGATTACACATCGGAACTGCCTGGGATACAAACTTCATCTGTGTAACTAAACTCTTCATCCAATTAGGCCAAAGCTGTGTCGTCACGGTGGCGGTTCCAGCTTGTGCAGCCGGGTGAGAGGTCGCAATGCATCAAACTGAAACGCAGACTTAATACAGAGGACTAATGGCAACAACCAGAAACAGGTAATCACATGGGGATCCTACACGAGGTTAACGAGGGGGCGTGGCACACAGAAGGAGCTGAGGATCAGGGCAGGACAGGGGTAATGTTAGGATAAGATCTTTATCGTTTTGGAAGGCATTAAGATAAAAATGCTCTTCTTGTTTTATCCTGTTCGTGTTGTGTTTTCTTATGGGAAAAATTTGATCAGAACTCGAACTTTTTAGGATTGGATCCGGAGTCCGGAACGGATTAAGTACCAGAACTGAGGTACCACTGTATTTTGTTTGGCTACTTATGGTTAAGGTTAGGGCTGGGTAGGGGTTAAGGTTGTCATGCTGGGATTAGAATGTTCTCCATAGAAATTAATACAGAGTCCCCACAAAGATATGACTACATTCCTGTATGTGTGAGTGTGTCTACACACACACACACACACACACACATATATATATATACACTGCTCAAAAAAATTAAAGGAACACTTTTTAGTCAGAGTATAGTATCAAGTCAGTAAAATTTCTGGGATACTGATCTGGTCAGTTAAGTAGCAGAGGGGGTTGTTAATCAGTTTCAACTGC
>JABFDZ020000131.1:923982-945873 GCA_019775955.2 Pollimyrus isidori
CCCCCCCCCCCCCCCCCCCCCCCCCCCCCCCCCCCCCCCCCCCCCCCCCCCCCCCCCCCCCCCCCCCCCCCCTCTTAGCCTGGAGGCTACAGGCACAAGGTAGGGAACAATCCAAGATGGGGTGCCAACCCATCACAAAACACACTCTCTCTCTCACACACACACCTATGGGTAAGTCCAATCAGCCTCAGCATGACTTTGGACTGTGAGGGGAGGGGAACTGGAGGAAACCCCATAATGACACGGGAAGAACATGCAAACTCAGCACACATGGGAGACGGGCAGAGACTTGAACCCAGGTTCCAGAAGTGTGAAGTGAAAGAACTAACTACTGCACCCCTAAATAACAACAATAATTATGATAAAAATAAAAAATAAAAGTTTTTAATACTCCTATTACTGAAATAGACCTCAGGGTGACCCTTGCTTTATGTCCTATTCTTCCTGGAATAAGTTCCAGACTCACCCTGGTCCAGCACTGCACACATAGTTAGAACATACGTGGATGGATAGATGGATGAAACATGCCTGCAACCACTTCTTGATCTTTTTAATCCCTTTACTGGAACTGCAAACGTGCCACCAGGTAACATTTCTGTCATAACTTGAATTGGACCCTACTGCTGCTGAAGTGCTGTCTCTGCAATGCAAAGACTTGAAACCCTGCTGGATTATTTAAAGCCCCCCATTTACCATTAACATTTAAATTGGACACTTCAGCAGTCTTGTGGTACCACGTAAATCCAATAATTGCCTAGCCTATCAGTAGCATGTGCAATTCTTACCCAAGATAATGCAATAAGTCCATATATCTGTATAAGCCTTAAGCATTTTGCATTTCGACCCGGAACCCAAACATTCTGGCAGCTCGGTTCATTTATTAATTGCCAGCAGCCTCAAAGTAATAAACGGGTAAATGAATAAACATACAAACCAAAATCTATTCAGGCAACATTGGCTGCTACTGGAGTATTTCACCTGGATTTTATGTTTACATGTTTTTATTTAACGCACACCACGCAATGGCAAAGTCTCAAGGTACATTTCTAAGAAATTCTGTCGATGCAACTAGGCTACCAGGAGCCAATAGTGAATGCAATCACTGTATATATGCATGTGGTTTAACGCTGACTTTCCTTTGCAAAAAGCATATTTATGTGGCAGGAAGCACGGAGATCGCTATCTGGTGAGTGCGGCGCCCGATAAATTAAGCTGCCCGGGCGCTGTCAAAAATGGTCACCATGAAATAAAATAATAAAAAAAAAATTAAAATCAGTAAATTACGGAAAGGTAGGAGGCATCTTCAGGTACTGCCCAAGCGTGTGTCCTTGCAAATCCCTGGCAGCCGGATGCCTGCCAACATGTACCAGACGGAGGGGGGCAGGATCGCCCCTGTTCCCGGCTCTCCGGGGCTTTTTCACGCCGCCGAAGTGAGCGGAGAATCGCCGCTTCATTTAGCGCGTTTTCGGCGGAAATGAAAATCGGCACGGAAGTGCAGACCGGCCGCCCGCATACCCGCGGGTGTTGCACCGTCTCTTTGTCTTCGTTAGGCAGGTGGCACGTCTATAAAACGGCGCCTTAACAAAGCGTTTATGGGGGTGCTTTAACCGCTTCTAGGCAGATCTTATTTTCTAAATAAACTTAATTGTTGTTGCCGTCCTGTCTCAAGGTCTATTTCCCAGTTTAATGTTCTGGCGCGGGGAGGGTCCACATGTCTGCCAATTCACAACGCTCTCATGCCACAAAAAATCACTAGCCTACAGCTCTCAAAAGCACAGGACCCTAAACCTTTGTATTTTGCTTAAATAGCTCACAAGACAAAATCCAAAATCAAAATGGTGTGGCTGACTTTATGCACCTTCTTACAGGGTTCAACAGGAGTTCCTACAGCCATGGCTATAATCCATTTCAACCCCAGCTCTTAATGCAACAGCTGTTAAACCATCACATTAGATAAGCAGCTGCCATTTTTCCACCATTATAGGGTATATTTAGGGTAACACGTTACAATGAGACACAACCAACAGATACAAGAATAAAGGTGGGTCAATACTTATAATTATACTTATAAATATAAAAAACAATAAATATATCCAGAACCCTGTACAATACACATGTAAAGAATACATCTATTTGTTATCCTCATTTAACCATTTTAATTTAGTATTACATGGAAATACTTTAGCCAAATGTCTGTGGCGAGGTTTTGTATTTATGCTATTGATTAAACATTCATAACCAATGACAATAAACTGTTAAAAGACATGATTAAGGTGGCACTGGTATTTGCTTCCTGTTTGATACTGTCACCTCAAAAGTATTATTCAATTTAAAGCTGATTAGTTAACAACTGTTTTACATGGGGCTACTCCTACTGCTGTACGAACTGTCAGTCGAACAGAGACATGAAGGACAATTAAGGCATCAGCGTTTAACACAACGTGGATCAAAGACTCCCCATGCTGGTTCAGCGTGTACAGGACACGGATGAGTACTGTTCCATCCTCACTGATGTTTATTAACTTGTATGATGTCAGGAAATAACATGGGAATTGAGTTGTGCCTTTAATTATCTTTTTGTCAGGCAGGCAATTAACTTCCAGAACAACTTGATAATACCTATGCCACCGCTCAACAGATTCCCTGTTATCAGGTCTTCTGCTTGGTTATTTATGATTTTTGGATTTGAAAAGCCTTATTTCCATTTTTTTCCCATTCAGGTTATGATTTGGGTCTCGCCGTCATATGGTCCCTATGGGTTAACACGGCCTGCTGGTGTTTTGTGCCTGACCAACCACACCGATGCAGAAACACCTCTGCTTGATTTGCAGTTCGGTCGCCGTTAGCACCTGGAACCAAGCCCTTATGCTCCATCAGTCCCCCATAGCCTCAGGACAAGGCGGGATTGTTCTAACGCTAATTTGCCTGCAGCTTTAACATAAGAAAAGAGGGTTATAGTCTCTCAGATCACGCAGATTATGCCACTGGAGGACGAAGGGGTGGGAGGGTTAATTAAATCAATGGAAGCTATTACGGCAATTACTGGGGAAAATGAGAACACATTGTATGGGGCTCAATACATTTAGCAGATGCTGTCAATCCCACGATCAGGGAGAGAGAACAGAGTAATTTGCCTCTAAATTACAGTCACAGGTAGGGGTAAGGAACAGCAGGGTACTTCAGAGAGTGTGTATTCTCCCCCATGGACCACAATCCTCCTCCCCTTACACCACGATGCCTACACCTGAAGACTCAGCTCAGCCCTCAAGCAGAGATGTCAGCAACATCAAAAGAAGTGTAATTATTGGTTTTCTGAGAAAAGGAAGCAACACACACACACACAAACACACATGCATGCTCAGCGCTGATGCCTCACAAGGAGATGCTCAGAGGACGTTTTCCAAAAAATGGAGGGAAAAGTGTGGCACAGTCAGACAGTGCTCCAAAACAGCGAAAGAGCAGTGGTTAGTGTGTAGGATTATGTTTTGTTTATTTACCACATACCTACAGGAAGGGCTAGGTGCACAAAGGATTCTTCAAGCATCTGATGGGAACATACCTCAGAATTTTTATGTGCCTGCTTGGAATTCATATGTCATTAATAAGATCTGACCGGTTCATAATTAACTTTTAAATAAGCGTAAGGTTTGATAGTCTTGCCCCTAAAAAGTGAACAGTACCCCTTCAGACATTGAATTAAAAAGTGTAAGTCAGTTTTCATGATCAGGAAGGAAGACAGAGAACGAGGGGGGGGGGGGGGGGATTATGGAGTACTTTCCTACCACTACCACCATAACCAAAATGTAGGGTGACCATCCGTCACCTGGGTACGCCCTTAAATCACCCACTCACTGACTCACTGCCCGGACCCTATGGACCTATCTATCACCACCAGTAACATATCTGTTAATTCAAAACCAAATGACTCACATACGGTAGGTCGACGCCTACTTCTAGTTTCTGCTTTGGCAACATCTTTAAACTGTAGCTAAACAGTTGGCCCACAATTGAGCCTGTACGTCCAAGTGTGTTTGGCACTTCAGCAGATATTTCATGTCAGGAGTAATTCCCAGAGGGATGATACTGTACCCTCTTCGTCAGCTTGGACATCCTATCGATTCTTCTACTGAACTACGTGTGCTGGTTTTAGACGTCATTGTGTAAGTAGAGTATTTTTTCACCGCTATTGTGATGTTAGCTCCTATTAACAAATCCTCTGGATTGGCTAGCTCAGGTACGCAGTTAATAAGGACAGTGAGTCTAGATTGGCCAGGATCTCAAAGATCTTGTCACTTGAATTGAGGATGCTAAAGCACTGTTTTATACATACTTAGTCCACAAAAGCAAAAATAATCGGGCCACAAATGCTAGCTATGTAGTCAGTTCATTGGTATTTATATAACTGCTTATCTAATGTTCTTAGCTTATGAAATATACAGTTATTTTAGCTAGATCAGTACTTCTCAGTTGATTTAGCCTCAGGTTAAATCTTGGCCCAAATGTAAAAAAAAAAAAATGTAAACAAAATTGTTTTCCAAAAAAATAGAACAGGAATGGTAAATATTATATAAATATTGCAGTGACAGTAGTAGCACAATGTGTTCATGCACTGTTAAACAACAAAAAAATCCAAATCCAGATTTTTTTTAATCACACACTCTGCAACCCACTTTTGAGAAATGGCAAGCTTGATAACTCACTGGAGTAACACTGGAAACACTACTACAGTATAGAATGTCTGGGACTACAGATCTTGAGCCAGTACTCTACTACTGGTTATAACCAAAGGCATTCTACAAGTGTAGCGAGTAGCTGGGATTTTGTACTTGCTAAGAGGTGTGGATTTGAACTGGATTGTTTGTTGTGGATTGTGAAAGATCCTTGCCTGGAAAAAGCAGGCGTAACTCATTAGGTGCTGTGAGATGGCGGACATTATTTACCTCATAAAGTGTGATGACCCCATTGGTCTCATTGGGTGCCTTCCACTGCATGAAGATCTTCTCTTCATATGGACTGTTCTGAATGGATTCCATGGGAACAGAGCCGGGCACTGAAAGGAGAAAGATGAACACACTGAAGTCAGTGCACAACCCGCAACTGGGATGGTCTGACTGGGCATCCAACAGCTGTGAGGCCACATATCTCACAGGCATTGTGGGACATCAGCTTGTCGTAGGAACATGGGGGAAGGTGGCTGTCTCAGCAGACATTTTTATGCAGGCAAAAAGAGATGAAGCCATTGAAAAACAAACCACTGGGACTCAAACATTATGCTGCCTGGCTCTCCGAACCCCCCTGGGTCCTGCTAACGATTACACACCAGTTGACACAAGGGGAAAAGAAGCCAGTCACCATGAGAAGCAGAAAGAATTAAGCTTCATTTGCCTAAAGGCTGACAAGAAGCGACCTGTGGGCATACCTCTGAACCACCTCCCGTCATTGGGGAGACGCCGGCTCCTTGGGGTCTTCCTGCTGGGGCCATGGTCATTTACAGTGGCGTAATGAATTTAATTCCTCACGATCGGAGAATGTGTGATAACGGCTTTGTTAAGAACCAATTTACCCAAACTTAACGGGCATCTGTGGCTTGTCCGCTTCACGTGGCTCTTAAATTAATTGTGACGGTTGATGATGTTGTGGAAGTGTGAGTAAAATTAAATGTGACAGAGTTAGGCTTGCAGATTTTGCTTCAAGTTTTTGTGAACCTTCTTTAAGCTCCCACAGTTAGCTATCTCTGTGGTCTATAGTGCTTGGTGATAGACTGGTGTATCTCCAGTGTTTAATCTTGTGTATCTCATACGACGATAAGCGTTTAGGTCACATTTGGATACAGAAATGTGACTCAGCATCGGAACTCACTGGTCTGGGAAATCATATTCAATTCTCGAGACTATGGGAATGAATTAGATGTCATGGTTTCCTGCATCTTATCTGCGTGCATGCGTGAGGGCGTGCGTGCGAGTGGAAGGGAGACGGGTTTACCGCAAAAGATAAATGGCCATATATCATTCTAATGAAAACTTGATTAACTTCTCGCAAAAGACAGCCTGAGTGACATGTTTCATTAAGCAGCCGACTCATAGAGCATTTCTTCATTTTACCCCTCCGAAGCGATAATAATTCCCAACTCTTGGGGCCAACTTCCCCCAGTGAGAAATCCACGCTCCTCACAGGGTAGGTGGATGGTGTCTGCTGAAGGTGCTAATCATTAATTGATAATAACGACGTTTGTTGTGCTTCTTACAGCTTCCACTGCACCTGCCACACACAGACCCACTGTCCAGCGTTAATTGGCCTGCGTGATCAAGAGGCATAAACTGCTCACAAAATTGTTGATGGGGGTTCATATTACATGGCATTGCAATTCTTACACGAAAGGTGTTTCGGGTCTTGTTGAGGTTAGTCTCTGTGTGTGAGCATATGGTCTGTAATTCACCTCATACCAAACCTCACCCTCTCCTTATGGGGCTGGATATGAGTAACATAGTGAAACACCTGGAAAGCTGTACTTGTTATGTTACCTTCCATTGTCAATGACCCGTTTCAACACTAAGAACAGAAGTACAGTGGACAGTAAAAAAATAATGTCATTCTTGCCCCACTCCAAATATCATGCATACATTGGTTGCATCCTTCCCTAATGAGACCACCCTCTATGACTGGCAGTGCCTGGACGGCCTCCATTTCTGATTGCGCATGATTGTATGCTATGTACAGAAAATGCCCGTATCAAAGTTCTTCATCATCTGTTATAGCAAAAACTGGTGGAAAATTGTACAAATCTTAATATATTTCTGAGACCCCTAGACCCTTGACCATGACAGAAATTAAACTGCTCATATAAACATATTATGTTCTGAGAAGCAATTCTGCTCTACAGCAGAACAGCAATAATACAGTTTTGAGTAGACCACACTAGCTGAAGGTCTCTGAATTAAATGCAGTTGCATGTCTGCTGATGCAGTTTATGTCTGTTGTATAACAAAATGGGGGATTGATGACATTTTATTTATTTGTGTTCCCACTTGTTTATTTTTTAGCAAAACATTTACACTAAGATATGAGTTACTCCAAAAAGGAAACCCACAAACCCACATGTAATATTGAAAGCAGAAAAAAAAAAAACCTAACAACCATTATTTATGTTGTATACACCGTTGTTTCTCAACCTAGGCCTTGGGGACCATCAAGATACATTTTTGCTCCCTCCCAGCTTCCAATATACCTGTAACAAGTATCTTATGTTTTTGCGAGTTTATTTTGTTCTTGATTGTTCATATTGGGAACTGGAAGGGAGCAAAAACGCAGACAGTCTGGGGGTCTCAAAATCCTGAGTTGAGTATCACCGGTGTACGACATTTATGTATTTTTAAATGTGCCAAATAAATGTGGAAGTCATGGCCCGCGGTCACAGACCGAACCCATAAACGCTGCCTCTCCTGAAACGAATGGGGTTTAGCATTTCCCAAGCGTTGCTTAACAAGAAGCCGCAACAATTAAAATGCTCCAAGAATGCTGAGCACGGCAAAACTCGAAAGCCGCCATCAAAAGCGCCAGTGCATTAATAATCTGAAGTTATGCTACTTATTCTAAAATTGCAGCCACTGTGGGCTACAGAGTTTAGGGTTTTAAAGAAAAAAATGTAATTTAATTGGAATCATAAGTACGGAATGTAGTATTAAAAAAATGAAATAAACTACTCATAATTATACACCAATTAGAGGCAGAAAAAACAATATACACACTGTGTACTAATTACGAAATGACTATCCTAAGATTAAAGTCTGCTTAATCAAAGACAATTAAAATTTTCTAGACTAGGTATAGTCTCCCATTCACCAGAGACTTCATTTGAAGTGTATCTGTTTCTTCATCTCACTTCACTGCAGTGCATCTGTTATGATACATAAATCAAGCCAAGTTTTTGACTAATGATTTTGACAGTATAGAAATACTTTTTTTAAAAAAAAAGGAAAAAATCAATGCAACCCAAAGGATGTAAATTTGTCTTTTTCCCTTATGTGCATTAAAAGTAAAATATCTTTCCTTGATTGAGTGCCAATGTGGAAAGCTGCTATTAACTTCAGACACTGTTAACAAAAAATATGTTTTCATCAAGCCTTTGCCCAGTATATGTGTTTCTCAGCCTAAGAGGTTGTTCTAGGTCTGTATTTCAGCAGAGTTTCTCATTTACTGTTTTTTCTTGCTATCAGGTTAGGACGCTACATGAAAAAAATGAATCCCCTGAACTGATTTGTAGGTGAATATAAAGGTGCTATTGGTAGCTAATGACCTGAGGAGAATGTTTTAGCTAAATTAAGTGACATTAAGGCAAAAAAATGGGGAGGAAAATACCAGATGTGCCATAAATCTCCCACCACACCACCTTCTGATCAATGTTTATGCTTGTGGTCGTGTTTTAGGGTGGAGTTAATGTGACGGGTGTGAATAAAACACCTAAAAGCATCAAGCGCTGAATGGACACTCGGTATACAGGCTTTCCCCAGGTTACAATGGTCTTACGTTCCGATCAATTTATTGTAAGACGAAAATATCGTAAGGCAAAAATGCATTTTAATGCAGTACACCTACCCAGCCTTCCTTAAACATGCATAGAACACTTACATTAGCCAATAGTTGGGCAAAATCATTGAAGCCCTGTTTTATAATAAAATGTTGAATATCTCATAATTTATCGAATAATGTACGAATTATCATATCATGGACCATAACTACCCTGGGAGGGGTCTGTATATGTGCTTCTCCTGGATATCCCTTGATGTTCTAGTTTTGGTTGCCATGGACATGTGGTCATTTCTATCCTTTCCGGAAGCAGCGCACGTCACGCTTTTCGCTCACTGACCCCCAGGGCAGCGTTTCACAACCCCGGTCCTCTAGGACCCACAGTGCAGTCTGTGTGGGTCCCGTATTTCCCGCCAACTGAAAGTGGCCACCCTACCATCTTCCTCGGTCTGCTTGACGATCTCCTCGCTCTCCTTGCGGCCTTCCGGGTTGGCCAGAACCAGGCGGAGGCGCACGGTGACGAAGGGCCGCAGGCCTCGCAGCGTGTAGTGCGACGATGTCTGAATGAGCTCCTCGGCAGCAAAGTCCTGCTGGTTGAAGGCGTACTGGTACTGCACTGTCAGGTTGTAGCTGTGGCAGCGTGTCACGGCGTAACCGAAGGTCTCCCACTGCAGGGTCAGCTGCCGTGCGCGGATATCCACCACGTTCACGTTCTGGGGGCCGTGGACCGGATCTGCAGCGTATGAGGAGGGAGAAGCCAGTTGAGCGACTGGGACAGTTTGTTCATTCATATCAGGCTTCCTGGGAGAGCATCCACCCTCTGAAGGCTCATCGGTATGCCACGTGTCTATGAGAGCCTCTGCAAGGTAAAGAATTCCTGTGACATTGCTGGCAGGAGGCACGTGTACCGGGGGGGGGGGGGTTTGACGGACAGCCAGGAGCAGTTAATACCACGGAGGGATGAGGGGGCCCTTAAGGTCTCATCCACGTAATCCGTGCCACAATAAAAACCTCATAAAAGATTGAGAAATACTGGACGGTCACCATTTATTGACATATTGACAGCATGGTAAAATATATAGACGTTTCCAACATTTCCTTGACATTTTTAACTACCGGTATACCAATATGGATAGGAAAACCCTTCAGTAAGAACTTTATTTGAAAAGTAATAAAATTCTGGGCAAAAAGAAGGCAGAACCCTGGCTGAGTAGGTGGTCCTGTTGCCTCGTGCCTCTTGGCTGAGGAGTCCAACCCCTAGCTGTGTGTGTGTTTATATGTTGTACCTGAAACAATGTCTTTTTCTTGCTTATTGTGCTAAGAATCTAAGCTGTGGTGGACTGACAAAAGTGTGCCCCTACCTTGTGCTCCGTGCTGTATCTGCCTCAGCCCCACCCCAGCAAGTGGGATAGTAAAAGACAAACAGGGTCCCTTGTGCCTGAGAAGGCTTCACTTTTTTGATAGTCGAGTAAGGATCTTAGACACACTCTGCGTGACCTCCAACGCACCTTGCAGGAGCTGGATATAAAGCACTCTCTTTCAGGTAAAGCATGTCAGGGACAACTGGCAAGGTCGCCAGTAAACGATAATCCGGCGCACAAATTATCATCATCTCCTGCCGGACAGGGAGCGACTGTAAGAAAATAACCAGGTGGGGACCTCAAATGTAAATGAAGCCAACCTGGGAAGATGACATGAGGAAAATCGAGTCAGAGACAGGCAAGCAAAATAAATAAATAAACAGCGAGGGATACGCTCGAGACCTAGTCGTACTTCAATTGACACACGAGAAATAAAAGCTTTGTAGCCACATCTGAGATGGAGCCATGGCAACCAAAGCAGTTTATATGAATTCAATAGAGCATTATGATGATCAAGAAGCTGTGTAGTTTCGCTAAGCGCAACTAACGTTAATCTTGAGTAATCTGGGCTCATGTTTTTGGGATCGAGTTTAAGTTGTTCGCTTATCCAGGCCTTTTGAATCCAAGTCGGGCAACTGACTCGCTGACAGAATCTGTCAATTTTTGCCAAAAGCGGCATGTATGTTTCGTGGGCTTGTTGCCTGCTGGTGCCAAAACTGAGATGTATGTATCGCATTGGCCACCCAGGCTAGTTCTGTGAGCATTTCTACACTGTCATTGTCTCCCATTCCCGTGGAGAACTAGGAGAGTTGCGGAGGCCATTGAGACTGGCTGGGGTGTGTGGGGGGGGAACGTGCCAAGGGCGGGACCAGCCGGCACCCCCTGTGAGGGGGTGGCAGGGATCAGGACTCCATGCGGCGCCTCCTGATCGATGTGCACAGCGCCAGATCATTAATCCAGGACTTCAGGGAACTCCGCGGAGGAGAAAGCAGGACGGAAATCAATCATCCCGTCCCTGCCCCCCCCGCCTCAGCACCCCTACCCTTCATGCTGCCCCCCACCACATTCATCACGCCACACTCCGCAAGCAGGCAGGAATCCACGAGCAATAAACATATCAATGGCCACCAAGACAATTGTCACCCGCTTGGATTCCCCGAACAAAGCGATCTGGGAATGAAAGAAACAAAAAAACAGATATACAGGATAAGTCAATGTCACTCTCCACCAGCCTATTCCCCTCCCTAGACTCCAAGCACTGGAGATTATTTATCCAGTTCCTTCATATTGTACCGGAACTTAACACTTAAGGAAACACTTCCTGACACAGGTGTGATTCAGTAAGTTCTGATTATAGAAGCATGTTCTTTAATCTATAAATTGGTCGCACCCAATCAACCAAGCATGGCAATTCTGCGTGCTCTGCGAGTTATAAAAAAAAAATAAAAAATTTCAGCAGTTTCAATATGCAAGAAATTTATTTAGATTTTTTTTTTCCCCCAGACAGACTAACTAGCATGACAGATGTTAACTGTATTTATTTTAAATGTGCACATACCATCAAGTGTGTCTTAAGATATCATTATACTTCATTATAGTCATTGAATTGTTCATGCTTTAAATGCATCATCCATGACTTTGCAGGACAGTGTTTCCAGTGCCATATACTCTAAAGTTAAACTCCAAAGTGTTGACTGAATTTTGTTTAGCACACATGCTACACATTGGGGTGACACTGTGGATAACATGCGGCATAAGACCACAGGACTGGGGGTCTGCTTTCTGCCCCCACTGTGCCCATCTTGCCCTTGCCGGTATGCAAATACCACTGCAAACATGTCAGTAGTCGAAGCCTAGATTTCAGAAACCTTGATGACCAGCCACCGTGACGAGATGTTTCAGATGACCGAAACTGAAGCACAACCATGGCTGTACTACGCAGTGGTGTCAAACGTGGCCTTTATCAGGAAATTGTTAAAATGCCAAGACGGCCGTTTGTGGCAGAGACACAGTGGCCTGTCAGCATCATCCTGACTCCACCGACAGTGGCATGAGCTTCCCTGAAAAAGCCCACGTTACCACAATAAGAGCAACCCTCCAGTGGAAATGCATGTGTGGGCAAATGTAGCAGCCACGACGCAGGAAACGCAGGGCATGGGCATTAACAGGATGTTTCATTCTGCATTGGCGTGTTTTGCTGTGTTTTCCTCTTCTCACGACAGCACGGCTTTCAGGTAGGCTTTGGGCCCTCAGCCAAATTGCACAAGGCCAAAATTGACAGTGGGGATGACGAGAAGCTTCCCCCCAATGAGGCTCTTTCTGACTGGTCTTTCTTCCCTGCCCCAGCTAGGCGGGTGATTGCAAATGAATTCGAGAAGTGATGATGGAGCGTGGCTATCACTTAGAGGCAGCGATGGCGTAAATGGTGCCACAATAAATATCCCCTCTGGTGCGATGCCTGATTGCATTCTTTATGCACACATTTGCTGCAGGTGCAATCTTCCACGTTTTCTACGAAATATTACATCGTGACCATTTGTTTTCAAGTGAAGCTCAAGAAAAAGAGGAAAAGAGGAAATGGCTCACATCACATAAGAGATATTATCATAAGATTATTCTGACTAACTTTATACCTTACATGAGGAGCTTTGCAGAAATGACTGGAGAACTGACTTTAATCACAAACCCTAAGTTCGATTTTTTTTGCCTCCCCTCCTCAGTGCTACCTTTGCTCCCCCAACTGCGCCTGGGGGATATTAGTGGATTAAGTTTTCAGAATAAAGACAGAAGACAGGCAGCATGGAGCAAGTCATCACCACGCATTAGGAAATTGGCAGATCCAAATTCAGCAGATCTCAGATTTTGCACCAGAATTTCCCCAAAGATCTGTAGTTCAGTGATTCTGGTCCTCGGGGACCCACTGATGGTCCATGTTTTTGCTCCTTCCTGGCTCCCTGCCAGTCAGTCCACATTTTACCTCCCTCTCAGCTATGGGTAAAACCTGGACTGTCTGTGTGTCCCCAAGGACCGGATTGGGTATCACTTATCTGTGGAAAGCATTTAGAAACACAAGCCAGAGCAATTCCAGAAATGACTCCCTGACCACTTTTAAGCTGCTCATTCGCAAGAGCTCCATTGTACATGTTCATTCTCAAAGGGCAGGTCCCCACAGAGGAGTGACAGACAGCCTGCAGGGATGACATTGAGCAGGTGCTCCCCTGTCGTCCTCTGCTCTCCTATTATCAGGACGACCAGTTGAAGGCCCCCTTTTCACTCCACATAAGCAACATCGACCCCTAGGACCAGCTGCAGGGAGGACAAACGGCATTGGGGAGCCACAGACCTTACAGCGACTTTCTCCTGGGGAGGCACACAGAGCCATGGGGGGACGGGAGCACAAAAAAAAAGGAATACGGGGGTTGGGGGGGGAGGGAAACTGATATAAAAGAATCAAAGAGAACAGCTTTGCGTGCATTAACCTGCTTATATCATGGATTCTACACATTCACAGGTACTTTTGTACCTTAAGGTATTATATTCATGTTTGAGAACTGAAAACACATTAATTAGTAGAACTACTTCTGCCAATAATTGAACGTTGCTGTTTAGTTTCCATTGTTTTCAGATTGTTCTCTTGATCTGCAATTTTAAAGTAATTTAGTTAGAAATAAAGAGTATAATAGTGCATTGATCTACTACTGTGATTCACTTGCCTGGCACTACGTGTGGTTATAGAAAACGAATCAACACCTCTCTGACCAATCAGATTTGAGAATTCAACCCGGGACAATAATCTGGGGGAGCACAAGTGCCTCTATCACGCATCAGAAACACTTTGGGATGAAATGGTACCAAGGCACCACCATTCTGCTGGTCACAGTGTATGACCTCATAAATGCAAAGACAGCAGCAGCGTAACCCTTTTGGAATTACGCTTCCTTAGCGAATATATCGTTAAAATGTGCCAGAGGGGATCCACCCCATTAAATCTCCCAGAGGAAGGGTATTACCATCAACTGAAGGCTGTTTCCCTTCTTATGCTTCTTTATTACTCAATATCCAATTTTGTGTGATGCTGAGCGATTCACGGCGCTTCATAAAAGGCCTTTGGAAAATACCGCGTGGCATGAGCTCATAAACATGCATATGTATTACAATGCATCCCCATTTAAGGGAACAGTGTCTATTAAAAATATACATTTATGTGTAGGTTTATGTTTACAACTTTTATTACAAGAAGGAGTACAAATAAAAGAAAAGGTTTCAGTCAGTTTCCTTGACCGACAAATTCGGTCAATTAAAATTACCTTTCAACACATCCCTGTTCTGCAATTTCCAGGCTAACTAACCACAGGTGAGATAAAGAATCACTGCTAACACCGTCAGTACAGGCCCCAACACAGGTAAGTCATCCTCACCCACCTGCCTGCAACGACGCCAGGCATTTCTCACTGCTGTCCACACCCAGGCACAGATCTGACCCCTGAAAACACAGTGCAATTAGGCAGGCTGCTCACCGATGAGGAACGGACAACAAACGGGAAGCTAATTACCAGACAGGAGCATTTCCCTGCGGCTCCCAGTCGCCCAGCTGGAAGCCCTCACTTTAAAACCAAGCCAAATCGATAGCCAGATCGACGTGCTCACCTGTGTTGTTTATGATGTATTTCTGTTTCAGAATAATAACCATCTCACTTTGTTATTAATCTGAACAAAGAACAACTGCTGAGTTTCCATCTCCTTTAGCAAATAAGAAGTTCCTTTTTTTCCTTCCTACAGCCAGGGGGGGACAACAAGTGGGGGCGAAGCACAGCAAATATCAGCCTGTTTCTCAATTCACTTCAATCACCATTCTTTGGTAGGGTCACAGGCTCCGGCCTTGTGTAGGGACATTGATTAACCCAGCCACGATAACGACAAAAAATAAATAAATAAACTGGTTCATGATCAGTCAGATAACTGCTACTAACAAAAGCAGTGTTTCCGAAGCGCTTAATGTCCTGTTCCGTGGGGTTTTCAAAAATCGTAATGCTGCATCTGGATCCTGAGGCAAATGTTTAAAGACGCTGTAAAGAGGAGCGCTGTCCGCCACAGAGCAACATTAATAAGAAGAAAAAAAAAGAATCGGACACAGAGGCAGTCTTTGCTAGACCTCCCCGAAACAGGCGGTGTCGAGAGATCCTTCTTGTTCTTATGTTCCCCTCACCAGAGGCTCGGGCTGAGAATGCAATCACCCTTCTGCTCAGAATCAATCAGACCTGCACTCCTTCCAATAATTTAGCCCCACTGGTGGAAAACAACGTACTCACCCCCAGTCTGGGTAATGAGTTCTCAGGGTCCACAGCGAGATTTTCAGGTACCTTCTTAAATTCCACAAAATAAGCTGTTATATTCATGGATCCAGTCTTGGTTGGGGGTGGGGGGCATGTTATGTATACAGTGTGTGGGGACCTTAAAGGAACACGGTGGCCAGACAGAAACCCTTCATCAGCAATTAGCAACAGATGTCTGTCAGCCATATACACCAGGAAAAAGTTCCCTGAAAGCTGAACAGTTAAAAAACTAAATGGATATGTTATTTACACCTGGTCAACCACTCACATAGAAGAAGGCATATTGTCAAAAGCTTTATTGTAAATATACATATTGTAAAAGCTTTTTGGTACACACTGATGTGCGCTAAAGTTTGCAAGCAGGGGCGCAATAAATTCCCACTCGATACCATTAGCACAGAGCAACGTAGAGCTAAACGTAACCTTACACAACCAAAACATGTTAGCTTGCACTAAAACCGCAGCTGCTGCTTTTCATTATATTTATCTATCTAAATTGCAAAAAAAACATATAGTTCTTAATCGTGTTGTAACAAGCAAAAAAACTCAATGTTCTTTAAACTGTGTTGTTCATCCAGTTAATGCAATCAATTTTCAATTTATGTGACGATAATGTCACTTAAGGGCTATGTCTTTCTGAAGTTAATTTTAGACATATGATGTAATGAGATAAATAGCTATGAAATTACAGAGGCGAGCCATTAAATTATTCTGTGGAAATGTGAACTCGTCTAACATTTTCAAAGTAAATTGCAAGTGACATTTTAATTAAAAGTTACAAGGGTTACAGACTTGTTATTCCGTCACCACCCAGCATTTTATTTATTTGTTTATTCATTTATTTTATTTGGTTTAACCACTAGGGCCAAACAGCATCTTGTGTTTCCCCCAAATTTGTCTCCCAGGCAACAGATATGTCACGGCAAGGTTTCTGGATCATTTGCAAAGCAGTTAGTTTAGCCATAGTGAAACAATGTGAATGCTGCAAAGCATTCTTATCAAAAGTGAGCTATACAGAGCTCAGCACCACTGACCTCTGACGCCCGCAGCCTTCCACCTGCTGCCGAGAGGAGCTCACAGCTAGACTGGTTCAGATATTTCACTACATGCAGCAATAGCTTGTCCAAAACAGGTTGAGACCATCAGAATGCAAGGAAGCAGCTCCATGAGAAGAAGACCAGCTCTGGATTATTTCCAAGAATACAGTATTTGGGCAGCACTGAGTGCAAACAGCCAGAATTACCTGGGGGAAAGTTTACATCTGCTGTGGCACAATTTAGATGCATAACATGTTTATCTATCCGTTTATCTTCTGACTGATTATTTTGGGCTACATCACATGGGGGTTGGGAGCCTATCCCAAGCAGCACAGAATAGTACTGGAGGGGATCCCAGTCCAGCACAGGGCACAAGGAGGGGATGCCAGTCCGGCACAGGGCACATGGAGGGGATGCCAGTCCGGCACAGGGCACATGGAGGGGATGCCAGTCCGGCACAGGGCACATGGAGGGGATGCCAGTCCGGCACAGGCCACATGGAGGGGATCCCAGTCCGGCACAGGGCACATGGAGGGGATCCCAGTCCGGCACAGGCCACATGGAGGGGATCCCAGTCCAGCACAGGGCACATGGAAAGGATCCCAGTCCAGCACATGGCACATGGAAAGGATCCCAGTCCAGCACAGGGCACATGGAGGGGATGCAAGTCCAGCACAGGGAACATGGAGGGGATGCCAGTCCGGCACAGGGCACATGGAGGGGATGCCAGTCCAGCACAGGGAACATGGAGGGGATGCCAGTCCAGCACAGGGCACATGGAGGGGATGCCAGTCCAGCACAGGGAACATGGAGGGGATGCCAGTCCGGCACAGGGAACATGGAGGGGATGCCAGTCCAGCACAGGGAACATGGAGGGGATGCCAGCCTAGCACATTTAAAGATCCTGATTAGCCTTACTGGTAACCGGAAGCCCCAATGCGACGTGGGAGAGCAAGTGAACTCCACACACGCAGATCAGAGGCGGGAAGCAAGCCTGAGGCATTACTGCGTGTGGAGCCACTCTGCCACCCACAATATGTTCGAATTAAAGGAAACATTTCAGAGATAACTTAATGTTCATTTTCCCAGCATCAGCAAAACTTTGACAAAATCAGTAAATGGAAGACACCATGATGCTCCGCCCAGATGTGCCCACCCCCCCCCATCCCCACAGACAGTACAGACAACCCACAGGTGGGAAAATCCGCATGCCACTTCATCGTCTTTTCTCCGGTAGTTCCGAAGGTGCCTTCCACGGAGTCCCCTTTGATCACCCCGCATAGAAGACATTTAGCCGTCAGCTATGAGTCAGCCCTTTATCCTCGGTGACGTAAATCGACGGGCCATGGAAGTTAACCATTTACCACTTAACACCCAATGCAAAGGCTAGAGGGCGCTGACATACCCAGGCTGTGCATAAAATGCTAAATAGACTACCATAAGTAAGTGGACAAAAACTGCATGTGATACTTCCATTAGTCTGGAAGCCATTTCTCTTTCAAAAATAAATGTATTCAATGATTTGCCAAAAAATAATAACAATAAAACAGACTCAGAAATGGGGCCAAAATGCCATTTTGTGCAAGGCAATTATCTAATCCGGTGATTCATGGCAATGTGCTGTATGTTGTCCTTTGCAGTTTTAGAGGCTAATGGACACCTTCCAAAGAAATCACCTCCGTTTTGTTTATCTAGCTTCCTGTTCCCCAAGGGTCATGCCCTTTTAAACAGAACAGGTTCAAATTCACAGTGTGTGAAGAGCATTGCATGTTTGCATCAGCATTCGCTGCAAACACAATGAAACCAATATGCAGTCCTAAAAAACATTAGGTGGAGAAAAACATTTTTTACGTTTTAATTTACCTTTAACACAAATGATATTTTGTTTTTTTTTAATAATGAATCCTCAGTTGGGTTTATCTATTTGGTATCAGTATATTACATTAAACCGAGACCCTTTTCTTCCAACACTGACAAAGACAAAAAAAAAAAAACAGCATTACAGCCTGTTATTGATGTACCCGATTTCTCTGAAAATTAGGCCATTAAGCATTGCAATTTGCAAGGCCTCATCCTAAATGAGACACACTCCGGTCGCCGGACTTTTCACAGCTCTAATGAACCAGAAATTGGGTTCTGATAGTTTCAGGACAAAGGACCAGAGTAAGGCAACGTATTTGAGACCAAATTAGAAAACATTTCCTCTAATAAAGACCCATTATTCATCAGGGGCTAGGTGCACCACGAGGCTATCAGAATGACTCTTTGTGCCTGCGAGATAAAAGACTTCCTATCGTGTCTCCAGAATCTAACACTGCCTAGATTGCTGTACCCGGCATTACCTACAGAACGGCCGGGGTCTGCAATAAAGGCTCGTTCACGGAGACAGGCCATCCTCAATTAGGCAGGAAAGTGCCTTGTCTGGGGGCAATGGTGGCACTGAGGTCCCTACTCAAAGGTACCAGAGGTGATATGGTGTTTTGGGACGGTGCCACATAAGAGGCAATGTTTTCAGAAGGGGAGAGCAGATCCAGAGCTAAGAGGCAGTTAGTGATGAGGGAAACACTACATTAGACACCACAAACCTGGAGATACCATAGTTTCAACCTGATAATGACAACATGAGAACACAGTTGCCTAGTCATTCAGGGCTCGTTTGTAATGAAACCGTGTGCTTTTCACACTGAAATATTCATTTCTCAATTATCCTTTAGTAATAAATTATTATATATGAGGTATAGCAGAATTCACCTTGTTTGTGACATTACTAATCCCCTTAAGAATGACATCCACTTCCATGATTCCATAACAATTATGCTCATATGACATTGCTATATTTTCCCTCTGATTTCACATTAATCACTCATGCAAAAATAAGCATGACTTGATGCAGAATGTTTTTTAATATACACAAAACAAATAGTCTGGGTTGTTATGGCTAATCCATGAGACCTTGAATATAAAATATTGTTTTAAACAATTTCATTTTTCATGAAATTCTGCATGCATGACAGTTTCTTTTAAACTACAAGTGTGTTGTGGACCTCAGAGCTAAATATGGTCATGGATTATAAAAATGTGTAGTTTTAGGAGAGGAGGTCAACATTCATGTATTTGGAACTACCAGTGAACCCGCAACCTCACCCCTGCTGGTCAGGTGTATTCTCCTCTGTCAAATGACAGGAAGCCCAGTAAGCAATAACCTATGTATTACATTGAGCAGGGCATGGACCAGGGAAGCAGGAGAAGGAGATGAGGGTTTGGGTAAAAAGACTTTTAATGGGTGCACGGAGAGGCATACAAGACAGGATTGTGGAAACAATACAATGACAGAACAAGGGAAACAAATTCTGACATGGACTTAAATACACTGAACTAATGAAAACAATTCAAAACAGCTGGTAAACACATGGAAACCATACAAGGTGAACGAGGGGGGCGTGGCACACAGAAGGATCAGACGAGCGGAGTATGACACTATGTACTAAGCAGCCCCAAGGGTTTGTTTAACTTTTCTTAAAAAAAATTAAAATAAACATCACCTCACAAAAATTAAATATCTCCTCACAAAGTACTTACTAATAAAACCTACAACCCACAGGGGATTCCTGCATTGACCTTCCAAGACAGATTGTTCATTCCTTTATAACAACAACAATAAAAATAGATTATAATATTTTATTGGCCCCGTAGTTACAGCTTAAAGTCAAATATTGTTTACATGGCCCTACTCTTTCATGCCTTCAAGATTTGATTATCTAAATACATTTATGTGCCTTTGAATTCTTTGTTTAAATTTACACACTGACAGGGGGATGCATTTAAATCCTCAACAAAAATGCACGGATACTATTATACGGATAATATAAATGCGAATATCCTTAATCTCTTCTCAATCAGTGGAATTCATCAAATTCAATCAGTCTGTGTTAAATCCTTATTTAGTCTGTCATGCATTGTTAGACATTTTACAGAAAGGAATTGCCAATGGAAGCAAAAAATATTTTTCTCAAAATTGGATGATATGAATTACACAAGGGATCCTCAGAATTCCCCTAAACAGGCAAAAAAACATTCTCACAACACAACATTGCATTTCTGAACAGGCATAGAGCTGCATGTTCTTTGAGCACTAGAAAAGAAGGAAGGCTAAAGCAAAGCACAGGAGGCTGAGGTTGACTTCGAACGGAGCCGTGAGAGATATTAAAACTATCAGCCATGCACAGAAGACCTCGAGAAGGTCATTTTATGTAGTGAGCTTCAATTAGTAGGAATCATACTAGGTGTATCGAGGCTGCTTCAACTCCAAGAAAGGCCTTGGATCAAAAATGCATGTTTTTTCCTCTGAAAGGCATGAAGTGCACACACCGGCATCAGGACACCAAAGCCAGCATGAATCTTCAAATGCCTACCGTACCGCACAGGGTATCAAGGCCTCCCCCCTAGTGTGGGAACAGACATGGTGATCAGATGGCCTGAATTTCTGACCTTGAAGCCAAAGAGGCTGAACCTATGAGGACCCAAAGCCAGGAAGACATACTCCAGACCTGGGGGACGGTTTGGGGTTGGCTGATCTCACCCACGTCTATTTTTCAATTTTATGGTACTCAAATTAAAACACAAAAAAAACCAGTAATTTCCAATTTAATTGGCTTAATAGAAAAACGGGGTAATTAGCAACCACAAATGGGACCTTTATTTCCATCCCTTTTGACCAGGGAGGATGTCAGCAGGACATGGATGGTCTGGTAGGCAAGCAGCCGTCTCACAGGGCATTTTGAAATGAAAAGGCAGCCTAAGGAAGAGATCCTCTGATTTCTGGCCAGCAGGGAATCATTTGTACAAATAATTGCCATTCCACATGGGATGTTTCTCTGAGAGCAAGGGCAGAGGGGCGTAAAAAAAAAAAGAAAAAAACATTAGGTGGCTTTTTTTCCCAACGATCATTTAATTCAGCATTCATGCCTGTTTCTGGTGGGTGAAATTTATTTGAACTTGAATATCTTTAGCGCCACATTCAAGTGCAATAATTCCAAGAGTATCATTCCGGATGCGTACATAAGGACAGGACCTGGGATATCTCTCCACATGCTTAGCTGTATAACTAAGAAGAAGAAGTATTTTAGAAAGCAATACATCTAAAGGCAGCTTTATCTCTGCAACCACGAGAGAACTACTTCTAAATTACATATTATCACTTCTCCATTAGTTTCTGTCTATTTTAGAGGGAAGATGAACAATCCATGTGTATCAAAATATCTAGTGATGGGGAAGTAACTTAAAAACAGATAATAATCTGTTCAAAATTTCACGCCTCTTGAACACTGGAGCATAGTTTTTTTTGTTTTTTTTTTCTGCCATGCACCTGAGACTGTCAATTAGATCTTACTCCTGAAATCTTCATTCCGGGCCAGAATCAGAATAGTACAGCGCTGTAAATATGGGACGTGAATTGAAAGGCAAAACAGATAACACAGGAGGCAAACCTGCCTATTTATTTTTTTACCTAAATTTTAAAAACAGGTATTTTAGAAAAAACAGCTATTGACATTGTAGGGACCATTTTTCAGGTCCCCACAAAGATCTGCATATATACATACACACACAGATTTTTTTATATATATATGTGTGTGTATA
>JABFDZ020000131.1:946148-956944 GCA_019775955.2 Pollimyrus isidori
TTTTTTTTTTTTTTTTTTTTTTTTTTTTTTTTTTTTTGTTTTTTTTTTTTTTTTTTTTTTTTTTTTTTGTTTTTTTTATTCTTTTTTTTGTTTTATACATAATACAAAAACACACACACCCCCCACACCCCCCCCCCCACCCCAACCACACACCATAAAAATCTACCCCCACCCCCCACCCCACCCTCCCCCCCCCCCCACACCCCCCCTACCACCACCCCCCCCCCCCCCGGGCGGGGGGGGGCCACAAGCAGGGAACTCATAACATATTATTTCCTTCATCTTCAGGCCCACACAAGTGAAAGAGATTTATTACAAACTGTGGGGTAGGACAATAATAATAAATCCTGTTTAGTTTGAGAACGAAGTGAGCGTCTGTGGTCTATAGATCATTTATGCTCAAGAAAGAAAGGATCATTCCCCCTTGCTAACAAATCTTGGGTGCTGTGGTTGTGAGCTGAGAAAGTGTGTCAGCTAGAAGAATGACGGGGGACATTTTGGGATGCCGAGACAGGGAACGGCGCGTCCTCAGCCTCTCCTGTTTAGTGACGGATAGCTGTCACTGTAACACATTGGGAAATACACTGTCCTGTAGGCTGCTTTCCAACAGTCAGACACTCAAGCAGGTTTAACAATTAAATGTGACCTGTTAGCCTGTATAAGCTGGCAAGGACTGCTATGCCAAACGAGCCCAAGGAACAGACCATCCATCGCCGAGCTGTCTATCCAGTAAAGGGTCACGGGGAACAAATGAACCCTGCGTAATTAAGTCAAACATCATACTCTAGCATTTTTTAAACAATGTTTTTTGGAGATGTGTTAAAAGTGGAGTGCGAGGCAGAGGAATTCCAAATACACAGAATCTGTCCGGCCAAAAACATCTCGCTATATGACACACCATGTGAGATTTCTGAATCTTGTGCAAAAGGGTTTTTAATACAGCACCATGTGCCCTTCAAGGGCCTCCGCTTCTTGCTCTTTTAAAGAACAGATTACACTACCAACTTGGAATCGCTGGTGTCCCTTTGACGGCAAATGGTGACCGAACAATGTTCCCGTCAGCTTCCAGATCACAATGACCCACAGCAGCCAGGGTGTCATTGAAAATAGATGGATCCTCTTCAAAGGATAGAAAATAAGAAAGAAGATGAATGATGCACCCAGCCAGGCTGCAGCCCGACCGATGCATCGCGGGATGAGGAGCAGATGACCCCTGGGTAAACATCCTCCGCGAATGGATGGAAGGGCAGTGCACATGCTCACTGATGCGCACCCAGACTGCTTGGGATGGAGGGCAGGCCTTCGCCATTCTCCTTCATGGGCGACGGCAGACAGTTGGACTGAGTCCAAGGGCAGAGTGACTCCCGCTGCTGTTCAGGTGGCGCTACAACTGCCAAACAGGCTGAGGAACAGCGACTGACACCCTCCCCCCCTTCCAGCCAGAAGCGGGACGTGCCTGCCAGCTCCAATCTGCCCGCGCCCCCTTAGCACCGCTGACAGCCATACAGTGCCGCTGATAGGGGAAGAACACATGTTCTTCCTGCCCAGCTTCACACTGGCACATGACTCTCCTCCGCTTCACCTCCATCCCCGTACCCCCCCTCCCCCGGGCCAGCCACGCCGCCCACCGATGTCTGACATGATGAAAACAGGCAAGTGCTTCCCATTGAGCCTCTGCAGTCCATCAGCAGACACTGCAGCAGGGCTCCTCTATATATGTCGTCTTCCATCTTCAGTTTCACCCAAGGCGTATTAGCCTGGTCTGCCTCGCATTATGGCAGCCATGTTTCACTGCTGGTGACACTGTTATTATACTGACTTCAGTGTGATTGTTATACTATGGTTATGTGTTTTTCAAATTCCACACAGTGTGTGGCTCTGTGGCCTGAGACACTGTGCCTGTGACTGAAGGTTGGCAGTTCAAATCCCAAGGTTGGCAAGAGCAATTTCACCAGTAGGTCCAGGAGCAATGCCCTTAACCCCCAATTGCCCCAGGGACTGGTTGACCATGATTTCTCAAGTGTATATCGCTTTGGATATAAGGGTCAGTTGAGTGAATAAGCTGTATTACCCAGAGAGGTTATGTTGCCATGGCAGAGATATGTCCATACTGGAGAACAACAGCAGCTGTTTAGGTTCGTGCGCAGTTTCCATTGTGATTGGAGATATTTGGCCTTGAAAAGCAGGTCATGTGATCAATCAAGAACCTTGCAGAGTAGACTATGGGTTCCACAAATGGATGTGCAACATCATTCAAAAACTGCCCACAGCAGGCCTAAAGAAGGATTTTACAGTGAACATCTACATCTGGCGTCTATGAACAAATGAGACATCTTTGTGAGCGATGTCTGTGCGACCCACAGGTGGCGCTCTCCATCATGCCGCTCCCACTCAATAGGGTGTGCTTACATGACATGGGGCTAATGACCATACCTGCTTCCCCAGCAGGCACACGATGGAGGGCAGATCGGCTCGGCGTAATGGGAGTCAAATCTGACATCCATGTCTGGGCAAGTCTAGCCTGGCTGAGAGCCATATTGAATTGTATACTTGTATTGCCCTGGGGGAGGGGTGGTCAGCAGGGGGGGCATATTGCCTGGTCACAGCAGGCCCCCAAAGATCACAGCAGGCTCCAGCTTTCGTCCATCTTCCTCCTCGCACTGTTTTCTGTAGCGACTTCGGCTTCCCAAATTCCTTTCAAAGTTCCCTATCCCCTAAATGCCTGACAAAGTAATTTTTGAAATCCTTTAAATGTTTATTTTTCTCACGTTCATCAGCACAACATGAAAGGCAGGATGGGATAGGTACGCTGTGTGTGTGTGTGTGGGGGGGGATAACCGCCTGCCCTCACACAGAAAAAGCCCACAGCCTCCGACGCCTGTTTCACCCGGTGGATGGGAGCCTCTCTGGGGCAGGGATGGGGGGGGCCTCACCTGCTCTGCTTGATTACCATTCCCATCAGGGATAAGGCCTATTCATCGCACGTCCTGTCCCAGTATTTGTCAGTTTGTGAGATGAAGTGCGCCTTTCCCCCGCGTCTTACCCACTGTGTAAATAATTACAATACAAAATTGCTCCCGACGCACGTCTGCAGCCTTTCCCACTTCCTGCAAATTTCAGATGATCAATTATCATTCTGTTTGCCAAGTGCACATTGCACACAGGGACATCTAATTAGCAAGACATTTTCTTATACAAATAGTCATATCTATCTATCGCCCCTGCTTACCTTAATTGGAGGCAGGGGCAGAGAGCAAAGTTATGAGAGAATAAACCACTGAGATGCAAGATATGGGCCACACAGGGGATTCTGGACTGTTCCAGAATCTGATGGGACTATGGATGCAAGTTTCTGTAGATTTAAATAGTTGCCCCTATCATGTGATCATATAGTATAACTGCAGTGATGTGTCTGTGAACGTTCAGGATTTGGAAAAGTACTTCTGTGGGAGCTACGAATGGGTGAAATTTTCCAGTTCCTCCTTCGGTTCCTTACCTGCACACTTTGTGCGGGTGATGAGGGGGGGTCCAGGTGGGCCAGTGCCACCCTCACCGGGTCGGGTCAGCAGAACTTTGATCTCATACTCCACATCGGGGTCCAGGTGCCACAGCTTGTAGGTGGGGGCATCCACAATGTGGGTCTCGGCCCAGTTGCCGGTGGTGGTGCGGTATTCCACTTCCTTCAAGATGATGGGCCCATCGCCGATGATGGAGTTGGCATTGGGCTTGATCCACAGGTAGGTGGCGCCTACTGCAAGCAGTTCAGGGGGGGCGATGGGAGTCGGTGGGGCTGGGGGGGGGAGACATCAGAGGTTCAGATGTTGCTGCTTGACGGTTGTCAAGAACATCTCTGTCATACACATACAGTACATGTACCGATATATAATCAGAAGAAAAGGTCAATATAAAACAGCAATCTACCGCAGAAATGCTTTTTACGCCAAATATTTCAGACTTGGAAGATCAGAAAGATAAGTGAACACTTCCCTGTGTTCTCCAGATGATTTACCTATTGGGTTTTCACTGAAGTCACTGAACCTATTGCTTTTTGTAATGGCCGAAATGTAAACACATGCAGCGGCAGTATAATGCATCACAACACAACTGGTGTTCCTCAAACACGATCCTAAAATGATTATTTGTCATCGAGTCGAAGTCCCCTGTGATTAAGTCACTTATCTGGCCCTGCTTGGGGATTCTGTGCACAGTGCCAACACACACAGCATCAATCTCATGCAAATTTCCTGTAGCGTTTCAAAGGGCCGATTGCAGGTCGCTTTCCCCTCGCGTCAAAGCCGGGTCGTCGAAACACAATGGCAATGCAACGGCCTGGAACACCAATTCCAGAAAATGAGATTTACTACTAATGGGAATATTAAGTGGTGTTTTAAAATGACATGGCTACAGTTGGGGTGTGAAAATTGAGTTAGACACAAGCACATGGCAATCTGAGGGAGACAGAAGGGGCTCTTTTCCACTGCACCAGGCACCTGAGAAGGTACCAAAAGTACGGCACTTCAAGGTGATGATTCTCCACTGGTGTAAAAACTGTTACCTCCAAATAACATTCAAATCACAACTGGAGGCGGGGTATTCCGTACGGATTTCTACAAAATTACTGTAGTATCTTATAAGGCTGGACAATGTGCTACATTAATAGCAACAGGGCACGTTGTGCACATGCAATTCTTACATCGCTAGTCAGCTAGAATAAGATCAGGCTTTTTCTTACTTGCATTTCTTTATTAACATTATGGTGCAGGGGGTTAAAATTATGCCAAAATATTTTCACAATGTTATAGGAAAAAAACTTGGCAAGCTTTGCCATTTTATTTATTTTTTATAGATTTTCTAATATATGTTTAAAAATCAGTTTCAAGTTTTACCTCCACTACTTTTGCATGAGCGCTGCATTGGTTTTCTGAAACAGTCACAATCATTTTCATCCTTGCTGTTTAAAGATGAGTTCGTAGGAAATTTATGAACTCCTTTTATACCTCAATATTTATTACAACTAAATCACATTACTATATTTACAATAAAATCACATTGGCAGGACAGCACGCTATATGCTATATACATTATACATATCCTGTCCTAATATATTAAACAAGACTGAATTTGAAGGCACTTCTACACATGCTTTTTGTGACTAACCTAAATAAACGTCTTGCACCCTGTCCTAGAGAAATGGCTCCTTCAGCAGTAATGAAGGTTAGAATCTCTGATTTTAATGTCTTCAGGATCAGTGCAATAGTGAGAACTAGTTATAATTTTTGGATATCTTGAATCTTCTTGCACATTAAGTACTTGTAAACTTTACTGGAAGTTGGTGGGAACACTTACAGCCTATAGTGTACAATGAGTCGTGCTTCTGTGACATCATCTGGATGCTGGACTGTCCATGATAGTCCCAGGAACACGTAGTTCACAGGATATAACCAGGAGGATGCACCATGGCTCAATGTTCCAGCCAGTGTATTACTTCCCATGCAGGTAAAGCTGACATTTACCCTACGAGTGTCAACAGACGTCGCAACAGATTAGAGCAACCCTGCAACCTGCCAGCTGGCTTATCATCAGCGGTGTGCCATGTCTCCTGCAAGGACAGGTCACAGGCCAGAGGAGGACTCAACCCAAGAAGCTGTTGATCATAGTGCCTACTATCTTCTGAGACAGGCTGCCATTTCTGTTCTTAGGTCAGAGATACCGATAGACACGTTTCCCTACCTCTCTGGGCCTCCTGAGATGGGTTACATCTTCCCAGAAATGTTTTTTCACCACAATCTCCCTGCCAGACTCTCTGCCCTCCAAACCTAGCCCACTGCTGTGGGACTATATGGATGGGACCTTCAAAAGCATATACACTACACCTAAAATGGGCTTTTCAAAAACGCCACTGCAGTCATACTAATTTGATTCATTATCTCCTCATATTTTTACAGGCAGAAGATACAGTCCAATTGTTCACCTCAGCCTGATATGTATCCCAAAATACTTCTGTTCGCAGCTTGGACATGTCCAAGAGCTCTGAAATGTGCATTTCAAGAGCATTAGCAAGGTATCTCAGGGCTTCCTGCAACCTGAGGGGAAGGAACTAATACATACGGGGAGACCACGGGAACGCCAGAACTGCATAAGGCCATCCTCACATCTGATCTCAGAACAGCCACGGAGCCACCCGAGACCAGTCTGTAAAGCAAAGTGCAGAAATTCCGCTCCACATTCAGCAAATACCCAGCTGCTGTTGGCTTCGGTTGCACATGAATGGTTAGCGACTGTAATTATTGCACCAGTTGGCCTGGCTGATGCTAATTTCGATCAAAATTCTTCACTCAGGTGTGCAATTAAATCTGAGCAGCCGGTCTGAGCCAAGCAAGCTTGATTTTTTTTTCCTGTATAAAATCCTTTTAAGAATGCTTTAAAACTATAACTAAAAGTTAATTATCCTCCATTATACTTGGTTAATGTCTGAAAAAAAATTAATATATGTTTACAAGGTATTTAGTTGCTTAGTTGCTGTTTTTTAGAGATAATTCTATGGTGTAAAATTTCCTAGCCTGAAAGTAACAGATTTTATTGAACAGTGTTTCACAAAGAAAAGATTGGAAATTTCATTGCTCAATATCTCAACGGGAAGTGGGAGATTCTAAATCTTCCTGGAACAAATCGAATCTTGGTGTTTCACTGTTAAGAACCTAAGTTTCCAAAAACATGTTTTTCATTTTTTTCCAGCAGCAATGAGGACAATTCCAGGGTCCAGAGACAGGGGGCTGCCTTCCATTGCTGAGACATTTAGTATGGCAACCGACTCCCACCACTCAAGCTTGGGGGGGCAAATGAGAACATTGGTCCAGCCTAGTAATTTTAGTCTTTATCACCTGCAGTCCGAGGGGAGTTTTTAAATCTGGGGATTGCTGTGAAGCTCCGGCAATCACAGCCTATCAGATTAAACCCACTGGGCACAGCAGATAGCAGGAAAGGGAGGAGATGCGCACCATAAAATGGGAATTTGTAACGGTGAGACAAGAATTACCAGAATAAGTCTGTGTTCCTCTTTAATTGCAAAAAAATCTCTCCACAAACGCACATATGTATATATAACATATGTAAAATGACATTTTCATGTTGTAGTTCATATATATAGTATATATATGTGTGTGTGTGTGTATATATATATATTTTGTTTTTGACAGATATGAACTCCAGAGCGAAAATGTTGTTAAACCTACACAGGCTCCCAGCACTGTTGCAGCAGAGCCCTATTTTTCAGCTCATTGAGTTTGTCGGAATGGACACTCTGCTGTTTTTTTTGTGCACTGCGCTAAACTGAACGTTACCCAGGAACCGGCATTCTTACAGATTTTTTATTTCCTTCTGGTTGTTTTTAGGGTATGATTTTCCCCTGGGGGGCAAATGACATTACAGGTGGCCGTTACCCCTTGGAGGGGCTTTTGGAAGGACTGTCTGCATTCTTGACAATCCTCTCAGGTATGGACTTCCCTGTCCTGCTTCTTCATGGGCTCCAAATCATGCTTTAAAAGGACTCGGTCAAGCTATCTGTGTGAAATGAAAAATAAAAATCGCTTCTCTCTTTGCATTCCATCTGTCGTGCTGTCACTGTCACATGACCACTTCTGTATTCCCCCAGTCGTGTCTGTCACTGTCACATGACCACTCCTGTATTCCCCCAGTCGTGGCTGTCACTGTCACATGACCGCTCCTGTATTCCCCAAATTGTGTCTGTCACTGTCACATGACCACTCCTGTATTCCCCGAGTTGTGGCTATCACTGTCACATGACCGCTCCTGTATTCCCCGAGTCGTGTCTGTCACTGTCACATGACCACTCCTGTATTCCCCGAGTCGTGGCTGTCACTGTCACATGACCACTCCTGTATTCCCCGAGTCGTGGCTGTCACTGTCACATGACCACTCCTGTATTCCCTCAGTCGTGGCTGTTGGGGAATCTTACAGATGAATACTGAGGTGTGTTTCCTCTAGCGGATGAATTCTTTGTGTCTCCATCCAGAACCACACTTGCAAAAGAAAAAAAAATCTTTTTTTAAATGAAAGAGCATAACATGCTTTGGGAGTCGAAAGGAAAAAAGGAAAAAGGCCAAACTTTCAAAAGGCAACGAACAGGCAATGGTCCTAGGTACAGCCAGGGGGGAAAGAGGCGCTCCAGGGTGGGGCTCAAAGGAGGTGGTCACTCGGTGCCTCATTGCACATGTCCCCCCACTCCACCCACCCACCCGGCAAACGTGCAGCTCGCTGGCAGTAAACAAAGACAGAGCAGTGATTAACATATGTGGACGGTCCATGGGGGGGTAGTGGGTTGGTGTTTTGGTCAGAGTAGCTGGGGTAGAGAAGGGGTCAATGGACTGGCCAGTAAGTAACAGAGATAAATAAACAACCGCACACAGAGAGCTAAATAAACCAGCACAAACTGTTTGAAGTGTTAACTCTCTGGGTGTTGCTTATCTTCCTCTAAAGTATTAGGGGGCTATAATCCATCTCTGTACCCCCCCATCTCAACCACACAGTCCCAAATCCCCTGCCTTCTTGCAGATAACGGAGGGGGGGGCTCTCTCACTTCACCATGACACCTCCTTACCCCAGCCTGCACCCCCCCCCCCCCTCCTACCCCTAGTCTGTCCACCCCGCAGCCAGCTCAGCATTGAATTCATCAGGATCATTGAAAGTCCCCCCCCCCCCGGGCAGTGCGGGCTTATGAGGAGCAGTCGAATTAAATCATCTCATAACCTTGGACAATCTGGATATTTCCTGCCTTTAAGACCTAGGCTGAGACCTAAGTGTTAAGCTGTCATTAAAAAGAATTATATTGTATTATCATGGGGATTTCTCTTACTGTTCAAAAAACAACGATAAAAGGCTTTGGATTCAAACTTGAGGCTCAAGAAGTTTTTGATCACAGCCCAGATGAATCCTGGGGCAAGACCACACCTGTCAGATCTCTGCAGACCTCGTGCGCTGGCACTGCTGAGGAAGGGCGGCGTCTACGAAGACCTTTAAGTTCATTTACGATTGGTCTTGCCTGGCTCTCACCTCGATTTATTCGAGACTGTCATCCACCGGGAGAATAGGAATGAACTGTCATGGATTGTTACCAACGTGTCCACCCTCTGTGATCCCTGAGGTCTGGACATTCCCGCTACCTGGGAATTAATTAATCATGGCCACCTTAAATTATTCCCTCTTATTCCATCACCGGTCTCTGTGAGATGAAGGTGAGGAGAAGATTATGAGTGACGTCTGGTTTGGGATGAACCAGAGAGGAGTCGATGTCCTACACCTCAACATTGATCAAATCAAAAAAGAAAGCAGCCACATGCGCACACACACACACTCATGTGTGCGCACACACACAGCCAGCTCACGCACGCACACGCGCACACACACACTCACCTGCACACACACACACACGCGTGCACCCACACAGCCAGCTCACGCACACACACGCGCATGCACGCACACACACACATGCACACACACAGCCAGCTTACGCACACACACGCACGCATGCACACACACAGCCAGCTCACGCACACACACGCGCACACACACACGCATGCACACACAGCCAGCTCACGCACACACACGCACACACACACACATGCATGCACACACACAGCCAGCTCACGCACACACACGCGTACACACACACACACAGAGTCGTGTAATCATATGTTTTTGGGGACCACTCCTTCATTCCTACAGGAAAAATGCTAATGCAAACTACGACAATCATAATCATAACCATAAGTAACCAAACAAAATACAAGATTTCTTTGCATTTTTAGTTTTTGCATTGCAGTAATTTTATTTTTATAAAAATAACTGGTCCCCATAAGGTAAAAGAAAAAAGGTATACAGTGTAAGGTATACCTGGACCCCAAACACACACACACACACACAGAGCTGTATGTTTTTTAAAAAATCTGTATTGTTAAATCCTGGTTCAGCTGACAAAAAGCTACACTGAGTGGCAGGTTACTTTCAGGCTCAAAGCTTCTAAGACAGCAGTACAAAAGAAAAAGGTGAAGCAGGAGACTCTGTCAATAACCAAAAACCAGCCAGAGATGACAATCAACTTGTCTAATGCCTACAAGAATGCCTGAAGAATCGGAGGATGACTTCCAAGTGACCTTCAAAAAGAATGGGAAACATTAAGTGGTGTGAGGTGCACTGCTAGGACAATTCATAACAGGCTCCTAGAAGCAGGACTGAAGACCCATAAAGCGAGGAAGAAGCCCTTCATCAGTGAGAAGCAGGGAAGAACCATGCTGCAGTTTGCGAAAAAAATCATATTTAAACTGGGAAATGAGTGAATCTAAAAATGTTGCTGTGGTCTCTTCATTTTTCCCAGACCTGTATATAGGGCATTATCATAGGGCACAAACTGACATATACTTTATACAATTTAGAGACAATAATTTGCCTTACTAGATGCTTTTGGGGTTCAGCAGGAAGCTGGAGTACCTGGAGGTAAGGTTCACTGATATGGGGATGGCCTGTAACCAGTGTATGAAATGCAGGGGGGTCCAACCCCCCTCGATTAACCCATGAGACCTCATAAAAGCCTCAAAAGCAAAATTTTAAGGGGGTCTTAAGATCGGTATTGTGCAACAATAGGGAGATGGGGACCCACCGCCCACGAATACTGATAGGTATTTCGCACACTTCCTGCAACCTCACACACACACACACACACACACACACACACACACACGCACACACACGCACACACACACACACACACACACACACACACA
>JABFDZ020000131.1:961615-973046 GCA_019775955.2 Pollimyrus isidori
GCTGTGTGTGCAGTACAGAGCTGTGTGTGCAGTACAGAGCTGTGTGTGCAGTACAGGGTTGTGTGTGCAGTACAGGGTTGTGTGTGCAGTACAGGGCTGTGTGTGTTATAACGAGCAGCCTTATTCACCCCAGAAGATGGTAAAAAGACACCCTTGTCTTCACAGGAACAATCCATCCACTTTGTTATCATCCACCCTAGAAACCGGTTGCTGTTTACAGTCATCAATATGTTCAAATTTGTGGACCTGCATGTTACCTCTCATTTGCATCATGTGCAGATAGACAAATGCCACTGGAGCTTCCTGAATGTGAACTCGAAATGCCAAGCATGACAAATGGATGAATGTGGCTCAACTTAAGAGATCTTTGATTTAGTGATTCATTTAGTTTTCTTTCTACAAGTGATACAAGTCACAAAAGCACACGTTTTCAATCTAAGTATAGGGGGACATATAAAAGTGACGTGGGGACAAATAGAGCTCCTTCAGTGATCCCTCTCTCCATCCTCTCAAAACGGTAAACGGAGAAATAAGCACTAACATGGCAGACCCAGGACCTTGTGAAGGCTAAAGACATTGTGGTGGTCGTGGATCCGGGCCTGTGGGCCCAAGACGCCAACCCACCTGCAGCCAGAGCTTGTCGTGCTGGGACCACTTCCCCCCGGCGATGCACTGGAAGGTGGCGTTCTGGCCGACATTGACCTCCACGTTCTGCAGCCTCAGGAAGTGCGGGGCCTTCCCTGCCAAAGGCACACGCCGCAGCCCTCGGTCAGGAAGTGTCAGCCTTGCACGCTCTATCCACCCCCCATCTCCGTCTTTATCCATCATGCAGCACAATATTTTCACTTATGAAGCTTTGGTCAAGCAGTCCAGAGGGACAATTGCTGTGTTATGTTCCTGTGTGACACTTGCCTACTTGCTTAATATATATATGGGCCAAAACTGTCTGAAACTCACAGACTGATACCTATTTACAGCCTGAAAAGTCTTGTAAACTCCCATTAAATTCTTGCAGCACTGATGACTTGGGTCCCCCCCCATTACTTAGAACTGATGCCGAAATGAACAATCACAGGTTATCAGCCAGCAAATACATCTCAAAGTGATGTGTCCTTTGATGAAATATTAGAAAACATTGAAAAATATTGATTCTAATCTTCTGTGATACATTGGTTTGCGCTGAAATCACGCTGGTGTTCGAGATCAGCACTTCAGCTTTTAAGTTGGGCCCTCAAACAAAACAGAAACAAGGAGAGTTTCTCTCCGAGTCACGATGCAAAGCCGTTCTGCTGGGTCGGCGTGTCGGAGGGACGTGGACGGGTACGTTGTCACCATCGCAATCTATCCGCTCCCGCCCCCCAGCTTCTGTACTCACGGCCATATATGTGCACTACCGCGACGGCCTGATCCCCCCGCAGACTAGCTGGGGGGTGGGGGGTTGCACTCACGGCAAGGGTGTGCCAGTACTCTGACTTCATCCACCGCGATGAACCCAGGGTGGCCCTGCAAGGACACAGCCTCGAAAATCACCTGTCAGTGGAAGATAGATGGGAGGAGGGAGACAGGGATGGAATAAAGTTACCTGGCTGTGGGATTCAGGGTTGGTTCTGTGTCTTTTATGTGGCTTCCAGTCTGTCTTTGTGTGTGTGGGTGGCTGCACTATTACTCTTATCATTAAGGAACTTTTCAGAAAATGCGTCCAAGAAAGACATCAGCTCCTGAAAAAAATGAGTTTTATAACAAGGACACAAAAAAATAATTTGTTTATTCATAACTGATTTCCTGTTAAATAAAAACTTTCAGTTCTTCCACTTCTTTTTCCCTGTTTTTGAGTTTTTTGGGTGATGATTGGTTTTTACAATGAAGAGTCATGGGTCCCTAAAGGATAATATGATTTCAGACATGAAATACACTTCGAAAGAATGACTCATCTCTCACAAGTACAAAGTTTTGTTTATTGCCAATTTTTTGGAATCACTTACTCCAGCAGGTCTTACAAAGACATAGGCACCAAGTACAGTATAAGGCAAATGTTTCCCAAATGTCATTATTCTGTCTGCCATTAGGATCGGTGGCTCCAGGGTCAGATAACTGAAGATGCCACCATCCTTGGTGTAAAATTGCACTGGTCTGCCATTTAAAAATGCAAGAAGTAGTCCGTCCTTCTCCATGGGTGCTTTGGAATCAATCAAAATCCTTGTAATTCATGCCTCATCTGAGGCCAGACAGCAGAAAATTGGAGGGGGTCCAGATTTCATCCAGGTCCGTACATCAGACATACAGTACTGTGCAAAGGTCTTTACTGTCATGTTAACAGTCAGATAAAATTAGGTTTAAATAATCTACATGTCAGTATAAAACTGTTATTATGTCTGTCAAAGTGTGTCACCTTAACCATTTTGAAACCTCTCGAAAAGTAAGCCCAGTATTTACAGTATTCATGCATCTCACCAATGTATTTTTTTACTCTACTACTATCATAGTGTTTAGGTAATCAATACTTCATAAAGTTTGAATTTAAATGGTCTAATTTAACAAGTACAAGAAATGGCTGGTGAGCTCCTGAAGAGATATCAAGCAAGATATCAGTAACTTTTTGCAGAACAGAAAAAGTTCCTGTTCATTTTTATTGTGTTACTGTTAATTTGCATATGTTCTACTGTTAATTTGTGTTTTTTTGAGGAAATATACACTTACTACTCAAATAAATAGCTTTAAATATTTCCTTTGACTGCCTAAGATTTTAGCACAGCGCTGTAGTTCTGTGATCCTATTAAATCTCAGCTGTTATTTACCCAGACTTGTCCAGATCAGGGGACCACATCAGACTGAGACTCAGGCCAAGGCCCCAGAGCAGGAGGGCATGGAGTCGTGATTGGCAGAGACTGAACAACTTCTGTGGTCACGACGGAAACTAGACACCCCAGCAAGTTCCCGGCCCCCATGGTCTTTCTAATCCTGTTTCAGCTTCACAGATGGCTCCCAAACTCGCCACTGACATCTCTTTGCTCAAAAAATATCAGACGCTTTGGCAACCATGTCTCAGGTGTCCTTCAGATAAGATCAGATGTCCCACTTCTTGGTGCGCAGTACGGAGGGTCTTGTTTATAGTTGGCATGGCGAAAGGACCTCAGCGTGGAACGGCAGAGCCGACAGCAGAACCTTGAGACCAGATCCATCTGAGCGGGGCGACTTCCAGCAACGCCAGTGTGCTCAAGAGCCAGAGCTCACATCCATCACAACCAAAGCCACACAGGCGTTGGACCTGTGACAGTCACCCACTCTGTACACCAAACATCTGTGTGTGTGTGTGTGTGTGTGTGTGTGTGTGTGTGTGTGTGTGGCTAGGTATTGTTAGGGGGCCTTTAGCCCAAACGTGCCCTCCTACTGAGAGCAGCCCTTCTCGATCAGTAAATCAAAGCTTTCCACTCTGGCTGTTATTCCTACATCCCCAGTAATGACATATGATTTGATTTCCCTGCGTATAGTGGTGGTACCTTCCTTGACAATAAACAAAGCAGGCCTTGAAGAGACTGCATTTTAGGATCGATACAGTGTCGAGGCGCCCACCAAAAGGCTCAGCAAACATAACTTTACAATATTATTAAATAAACTCCATAAACAGACAAAATCATAAATACACTGTCTCCTTCTGGTTAGGATCAGAGACTGTAGCGAGGTGTGGGTTCTCTACTCACAATCACAAAATTACAATAATTATAACAATCTTTTTTCATTTCTGTATATTAAGTCTTTCAATCTGGAGAAATGTTTCTGGATGATTTTATTATTGCAATTAGTTCCAATCCATTGCCAGTATGCTGCATGCAGATTGTTGCATATAGTTTTAAGACTTCTTCTTCTGCTTATATTCCAAGCATGTATCCAGCACAGGGTTACAGCGGTTGACCCAAACCCCATCGCAGGCTGCACAGGGCACAAAGCAGGGGAGCACCTGCCGGATGCACTATGGACACAAAGCAGGGGAACACCTGCCGGATGCACTATGGGCACAAAGCAGGGGAACACCTGCCTAATGCACTATGGGCATAAAGCAGGGGAACACCTGCCTAATGCACTATAAGCATAAAGCAGGGGAGCACCTGCAGGATGCACTTTGGGCACAAAGCAGGGGAACACCTGCCGGATGCACTTTGGGCATAAAGCAGAGGAACACCTGCCTAATGCACTATAAGCATAAAGCAGGGGAGCACCTGCAGGATGCACTTTGGGCACAAAGCAGAGGAACACCTGCAGGATGCACTATGGGCACAAAGCAGGGGAACACCTGCCTAATGCACTATGGGCATAAAGCAAGGGAGCACCTGCAGGATGCACTATGGGCACAAAGCAGGGGAACACCTGCCGGATGCACTATAAGCATAAAGCAGGGGAACACCTGCCTAATGCACTATAAGCATAAAGCAGGGGAGCACCTGCAGGATGCACTATGGGCATTTTGGAGAAGCCAGGTCATGTGTTTGTATTCTCGCTGCAGGGGGAAACACCCCTAACACAAGGAGAACAGAGCAGGCGAGAGGAAACAGTGCTACCCACTGAGCCGCCGTGCTGTATAGCATAATGTCAGTAACCAAGGAGATGCACCCCGCTTACATCAGACAGGGGCAGATTTGTCCAAAATTAGCCCAGACAGATGGATTTTGACTTTGGCCTTAGCTGAAATCTTCTGGCATCCGGTTTAATTGCATCCGGTATGATGAGTAAATACTGCATTCAGAGTGCCGTCCAAATGTCAGGACATCTCTTTCTAGACTTTTCCCTTGACCGTGTCCAAAAAAAAGAAAAGCCGAAGAAAAGCAGGTCTGAGACAGTGGCGCTTATTAATCACGCCATTGTAACAAAACGACTGAGCATCAAACGCCGTCTCTTTGTTTGGTCGCGTTTAGCGTAATTTTTCCCTGGAAATCCGCCAGATGGGCCGCCAGTTGTTAGGAATGGGGGACGTGTCTGGGAAGTCGTAAAACCCCCGACCAGAGTAACATGAAAGACAGCGCATAGAATGAATCCCAAGGAGATTTCTAATTACCCAGATTAATGCTGGGCTTCTAGGGGGAGAAAAAAAAACTTGTCGTTCATAACGCAACAGCCCGTCTGCAAACAGATGGCGGCAAACGCTGGGATACGGCTAGCAGGAAGTAATTACTGCTATAGATACGTAGATACTGCTATAGATACTTAGATACTGCTATAGATACGTAGATACTGCTATAGATACGTAGATACTGCTATAGATACTTAGATACTGCTATAGATACTTAGATACTGCTATAGATACGTAGATACTGCTATAGATACGTAGATACTGCTATAGATACGTAGATACTGCCGTGCAACAGCAACACCGCCATGGAACCAGCATGGCCAGCAGCCCAAATAACCAAAAGCTACTACTGTAGGTGCCCCTGCAGTATTTGATCACCCCCCAGGAATCACGTGATACTAACCAGTTCAACCAGAAAGAATAGATTGTAAGGGTATGGCCAACGCGATAATATTATCGTAGATAGTAGTTTATCTGCAAAGGGACACTGAGATTCCTTGAGGATCATGAGGATCTACTTTTGTATCCTTGACAATAGCTGCAGTATCCCTCAACACATCTTTTTCTGTTGGCTCCTTCCCACAAGGTAATTAATGCAGGAGATATTGGTGTAAAATGATGTGTTAGGGTTTCCTGTTTGTGTCTTGCAGGTCAACGGGCCTCCTGTTTACATGGGTATTCTGTATTGGGGGGTAAGGATTCTCCACACCTAAAGATTGGTGCAGACCTCGATTCTTGAGCCACGGTTCGGTTCATGCCTCAATGTATATGTTTTTATTTCCTTTTGAGGCGGGTGGTAGGTGACTAGGAATAAACAGGGAAATATGATTGGAGCAAAATAGTCACGTGACACACATAGTTGGAAGATGACAAAATAGGTGTAATATTTACAAAATATACATCTTTCCCAGACTTTAAATAGAATAATTATTTAGTGAATTATTGTGTTACATTGTTAATTGGGAAATAAAAAATGAGTTTTCTGACATTAGTAACATAATGAGCTCAACAGGCTGCACCTGCAGATTTAGCAATGGATTGGGTTTGTGGGGAGGCGAGTGACAGACATTTGCATCAAGGTTTCGGTCTTGATTTTAGAAGCATTACACCATTAGTATTCTGGTGCCCACCTGGTAGGAGTTCGGCCAGAAGGTGCTGATGGCGAGCTCAGCCTTCACCCAGCCATCAGTGGTGGATGAGGAAGCGTTCCACACAGGGTTCCCCTGCGGGCCCTCGTTCACCTTGATGTAGACGTTGAGGGCCCCAGGGCTGGAGCCGTCTCGGCTGGATAGCGAGTAGTGGAAGTCGATGCAGTGTGTGTCGTTCTCCTTGAGGGTCGGTAGGAGTAGATGGGCCTTCTGCCCTGACGCTCGGCCCGAGGCGTTTACCACCATGAAAGAGCCTGAGCAAAAGAGAACATACTCAGGTCAATATGTGGCGCGACTGCAAGGGACTGAAGTTAGCTTCTCAAAGTCATGTAAACACAGCGTCTACAATATCCATCCTTTGTATGTGTGGTCTTTCCCTCCTTCTAACAAATCAAGATGAAAGTCAGGGAGGGCAAAGATGCCACAGGGGAGGGGAAGGCTTGACAAACTAGGGTTGCCACTTTCGATCTTCAGAAACAGAGGATGCCACCCCCTCCTGATGTCCCCAGCAATGTGCTGAGATGGGGAGGGAGAGGCATCCAATGCTACAATTTGCAGAGTGGGTGGAGAAGTTGTGAAATTAGCACACATCACGTCCCGTATTGGTTCAAACAGGGACACGGCTTTTTATTTTTCAATACGGCCCAATCCCGTTAACTACGGGACGGGTGGCAGCTCAAGTTTTCTCAGTGGTCCAACAATGGTCCAGGTCTCTGGATATTCCTGGTTTCTCAGTTTTATTTAGACAGCCGAACAGTTGGTTCTTTTATCCTCATATGAGCCACCCATCTGTTGCCTTCCAAGCATACCAATAAAGTTGACCTCATATCCTCCAATTCCTGTGTCCCATGGATCTGTTCACCACCCCCCAGATTACATCTGTCTCACTTTTTATTTGGGGCTCTCCAAGTAGCATCTACATACAATAATGCTGCCCCACGTATGAAATGACAGAGGAATAACTGAGTGACTAAGGATTCTGCATGTATTTCAAAAACTTAACAGAGCAGCAATTAGATGATTAGCATGAGCAGTTAGCGGTCTACCTCTGCTGAAATTACAATAATTTACTGTGATTCCAGTCAATTATTTCATCATTCTCGCCATACCATGTTGGAGACTGTAAAATTAAGTATTTGACCCTGTTCAGATGGAACCTGAATCTCTTCTACTACTTTCATTATTGCTATACCTGCAATTTATATGAAGGAAGGAGCACAAAGCCTGGCAACAAAAATAATAATGAACAATCAAGAGCTCTTCAGTTATTTTACTTGAACCACTTTCATCAGATATAAAGATTAAATTTATGGATATATCACCCCATTATGTCTCATACAGTTTCAGGACTGATTTTGACCCTATTTGTTTAATTGCCAAACACAGATCTCCTGCCAAACCACTCATTCTACTATCTGTTACAATGTGAACACAGAATCTCCCCATCAAGCTGGAGTGAACAGTCTCTGTGTACCCAGCTGTGGGAAACGTCCAGTACTTCAGACTGATGTCTTTTTACTGCGGTACAGAAACACGGTGCACAGACAAGTAGCAGAGTTGAATATTAAATAGACCCCCCCCTCCCTGTCTTATAATCTGATCTCAACCTTAATCCCCCCATTACACGGTATCAGTTCACTCAGAAGTGGCTTTTCCTGATTGTCAGTACAGTCACCAGTGTGTAAGTCTCTCGCAAGCAGGAGGGCTTTGCTCTGCTTTCCAGCAATGCTATCACATTAGCGCATTTAGTGCACGCAGACATACTCCAAAGAGCTGTACCGGATCAGGGGTGTCAAACTTCAGTCCTGCTGGGCTGGAGCCCTGCGTAGCTTAGTTCTTTCCCTGTTCCACCACAAAAGGATTCAGCTCAAGAGCTGCGTGGTAATTAGCACAAGGAGTTGTGAGGAGTTGAATCAGGTGTGTTAAATGAGGGGAAACCAAAAAATTCGCAAGGCTCCGGCCCCCCAGGACAAGTCTGACACCCTGTACCAATGCAGCATTACCATATTTTCTTCAGTTATTTGGGGTTGCACACCCCAGACCCAGCTTTTGTTAATCCTGGGTTGGAGTACCATTCAGTGAGGACAAAGTGAGTCAGGTCATACCCTCAGTCTGAGGGCACCCACTGGTCAAATTAAACTCAGCAATTTGTTTAACTGCACAGCCCAGAGGGTGTGAGTCTATGGCACTAGTTGGGAGTGGTGCCTGTGGTCGGAAGGTCGCTGGTTTATATCCCATCCTTGGCAGAACAGTCACGTTGTGGTTGCGGCCTGGAGCAAGGCCTTTAACTCCCTAGAACATCCTCCAGGGTCACCAGATAAAGGGCTGACCCTGCAGGCTAACCCCAAACTTTACTCTCACCCGCGTGTATCGTAAAGGAGAGTAAGACAGGAAATGCAAAAACTAAAGCATTCCAAGGTACCTGTTCTTCTATAAATGGCAAATAAAAAGCATAATGTAACAACTCAGCCAAACGGCTGGCCATCTACGAGCATATTCCCAAAAAAATGTATACTAAGCACTTTTAGACAACCAAGTCTGGATTGGGCGCCATATTAAAGATAAACAGAATTGAATTGAATCCGTAAGCCCTTCTGTTATCAGCCTGATGGTAAGATTTGCCCCTGATATGGAGAGATAAGAGCGTCTTCTAGCGCTTAAGGCTATGAGTGAGCTCACGGCAGCTCAGCAAAATGTAAGAGACGGCAAACGGCAGCAATGGGTCAAAGCGGTTTTATTAAGGGCAACTCTAAAACCCATTAGAGAACATCGCCAATAAAAGAAGCCCTCTTCAACAGTTTTAGTGTTTCCTGCATCGGCATACGCCACAGCAGAAAACGCACACAGCTGAGGGACTGGGCAATGTCATCCACCCTTTTCATCTGCAGTACGTAAGCTAATAGTAATTCAAGAGCCGCTAGCTTTTATATCGTACCACACAATTCATAAAACCTGTGAGGTACTTTCTAAATTCCCTCCTGGCAAACTATGACCCATACATTATAAATAAACTTAAGGTGCTGTGTTCGGCACAAAAAAGCACCAAAGCAATTCACGGGCATTTATTTCCCAGAATGCCACGTTCTATTAACAAGAGACTTCTCTCTGTCTCAGGACTTTCGAACCTGTCTTCAAGAAAGACTGACAAATAGCATAAGCTGTGCAATCTGTCACGTTAATATGCTGCTACTGGATGGGCAGCTTTTTTTTTAGGACCACCATTGCTTTGTCCCAGTGGTAATTCCCAGAAACAATAAAACGCTATTCACCATGGCACTAGATGGGCATGGTAATCTGCAATCTCCCCTGAAAAGGTAATGTGACGGAAAACAGTCAAGTCATGGGACGGTAGCCTGTCAGGGACAAACAGAGCGAGTCAGAATCACCACGTTCTCCTCTTCAGTGGGACCAGTGCCCCCTCCCTCCGCAGAGCTTAAGTGGCTGCCGGGCCATTTCACACATTTTATTGCACAAACTCAGCACCCACCCCAAGCCATGCGCACCCGCCCTCCCGACTCGTTTGGGCAGAGGACCCTGCCCCATATGTTTCCTGTCCTTAACGTGTAATGACCCCTGCATGATTTGTCCTATTGCTCTCTGTGCCCTAATTACCGCGGCACGGCTCCATCCCCCTGCCATATCTGATGGCCATCAGCAGCTCCTGTGCCACCATGGCAAGCGTGCAAACCGCACCGTTCTGCTTTACGTATCAGCCGGGACTGCCAGACAGACCCAGCCCGCGGGGGCCAGCCGCCCTGACAGCACAATTCTCCGTGGCCTTTTCCTTCCTGCCACGTCATCTCGTTGACCTTTCTTCATCGGGTGCAAATTTTTTGATGCCCATCAAGCGCAGGCATCCAGACAAGCCCCCCGGAGCATCCACCTAATCTGATAAGTGGAAAATCGATAGCGGAAGTGTTATTAGGAACTCGTGAGAAGCCCCCACCCGTTGGAGCACTGCCACCAACTAACCATTACATTTTCTTCTGGCTCCATTGGGACAGTTTTATGTTGACAATATTGCTAATTAAGTTCAGGTCACTTTTTTTTTTTTTTGCTACTCAGCCAATAAAACCCATTTCACGATGAGGCGTCAGGCTAACATTCTTCATGTTTACGCCTTGGCAAGATTAGCAGATCCTGCTCCACCTTATGCCTATTACATCACTGCAAATCGATTCAAACTCAGAATTTAGAAAACTTTTCATTAAATCACAGCGCAACACATGCTATGCCATACATTCATAAAGGCTACTTGGCACATTTTAATTTTAATGTGACACACAATATTAGTAATTCTGTATTAATGGATACAATGAGTCACTGACGGGTAAGATGGAAAATTCCAATGTCTATATTTACAAAAACATTATAATACTGCGGATGACCTGCAGTTTATTTATACTGATACCATTTGAAAATGTCTGAATGTTTCCTCATTAGGGTGATCAAAATGGTTATTGTTTCAGAAATTTTAAGTACATTTTTACTGCAGTAAACCTACTCTCGAGGCAACCAGATGTGATGGATTACCATCACTAGAGTATCTCAGCAATGGCTTCTGGTAAAACCACAATTTCTCATCAAATACAGACTTGGCCCTGTGCACAATGGTAACAGACAAACTATTAATCCTTTGTTATTTCAAATGGTAAGACGGGACTGATTTGTATAAAGTGCACTTCTCTCTGCCAAATGCGACTACCAGTGTTTTCCCTTACAGTATACCACCCTTCAGGCACTTTCATTAAACACGGACGACCTTAAAATGAGATTTTTGTTTATTCCTGCAGAAGATCACTTAACGGCACCAAATGGCAGGTACAGTGGTGATATAAATCTACCACTCAGAGTGTATACTACATGCATCCATTTCACAAAAACATTACTAGTAGCTTAAATTTAATCCTCTACGGGACAACAATTTTGAAACTGAATGATTAATTATGCAGAACGATTGTCCTGTGTTTGCCTCTGGGCCCAAACAGTGAGTTCCCAGAATATATTGAACATATCAGTTCCTGGTGCTTTAATGTTCTATTGAATAAGAAAAGAAGCACTATATTATAGTCTAAATTATTATTATTAGTTTTTTGTATATCTCTCTATGAAATCAGGGCTTTGCCGCTCTGTAAGAAACACTATCTAAATTGTCATTCAATTGTTTCTATTATTATTGTCAACCCACCATTATACCGTGTATACATCACCATTATAGCAA
>JABFDZ020000131.1:999615-1010501 GCA_019775955.2 Pollimyrus isidori
GGATTAATTAACGATTAATGTTCGGTTAACGAACGGCGGTTGTCGGTTAAGAAAATTAACCGAAATGAGCATCCCTACTTTAAACGATATTCAAAGATAAAGATGATAATGTTTGAATTTACATTACTATTCAAAAGCCATAACTTTTGGAGGGAAAGGCTGAAAAAATTATACATAATGACATGTACTTTTTACTTGCTCATGAATTACGTAGTACATGCTACATATTATCCTAATATGGAGAAGTTGAACTCAGCAAAACACAATTCCTCATTTCATTAAAGAAATGTCATAATTTTAGTGGAAAAATACATTAAAACCATAGTTTTCCAGTCTAAAGGGAAGTAAAAGATGCCAGCATCAATGAAATCAATATAAAAGATCTACCTGTGATGTTTCTCATTTTCACAAGAAAAAAAATGTTACCTGTTTTATGTTAATATAACACCATGGTGAGCATTTTCAATCTAAAAACAAAATCTGTCATCACAGACTCACATAAAATAATATGTTGATACTGTGTGGATACTTGTTACCTGACTTTGTTAAACACAGAATACAGTCTCTGCCAAGTGTTACTTTGACTACTCAGTATTACCATCCTACTACTCACTTTTGAATATTAAAGGCTGATTGTATTCGTCTTTAGTTAAAAATGTGTCATTCATGCGTCAGTGATCTTTTTAGTAAGAATTGTATTAAAACATCATACGGCAGCATATATGGCAGTATAAAGCTGGGCAAGCAGGGTAAATGCCATTTTTTACTTATCTTAGCATCCATTGCATCCATCCTTCAATTCATTCTCCAACAACCACCAATCAAATACTGGATTGTGGTGTGTCTGGAACCTATCCCAGGATGCACTGCGTTCAAGGCAGGGAACACATTGCTGTAATATCCATTTACATTATTTACTATCTTGCTTTATTTATAAGAAAAAAAATGTATAATCTAATAAGATACTGCGGCAATGTAATATGCCATTAGATTATGTTAAACTTGTCATTTTACATAACATTGTGTATAAATTCAGACATGCTGGCTGTAAAACATGGAGCCCTCTGTAGCAACCTGGGTGATGGTTAAATGGCATTCTACATTTAAGGAACCTGCTATGGAATGGAAAGTTTAGAAGTAAAAAGATTAAAACTTCATTAGCAATAATTAAAAAAGTGAAAAATTAATTTTCATTAAAGCAGATGTGCAGCGTGTCAAGCTTGGATTTGAGAGGAACTGCAAGCAAGATTTTATCTTGTCCACTAAGTGTATAAAATTGAACAAATCACACTACAGTCGTGACGCTGTCCCATTTCTCCCATTTGTTTATTAGTACAGACGCTCCTCTAGTTAGTACTTATGAATTTTCAACTTACAGTACAAACTTTCAGACATATGAATAGGACTGTAAGTTCATTGGGCTCCCATTTCCTGTTCACAATTTCTTTTTTTTTCTGCGCTCCGATTCTGGCTAGTATGACTTTTGTCCACTACTCCCGCCGTGCAGCAGCATAGTGTGCGTACTCCCAGCATCAAGCTCACTGACACTCACTCACACATGCACACCTATGGGCATAGTAACTCCAATTGGCCTGAGCATGTCTTTCGACTGAGGGGGGAAACTGGAGGAAACCTCATGACGACATGGTGAGAACATGCAAACTCCAGGCAATGACTCAAACCCTGGTCCCAGAGGTGTGAGACAACAGTGCTGATCACTGCACCACCATGCCACTCCTAATTAATTAACGTGAGATACAAAACATTGAAATACACAAGAGTGGGAACTTTGGTCTAAAATGCATTTTTTTGGCTCATTGGAATAAGACAGGGGTATTGGGAAACACCTCCATGGAAAGTAGAAGATAAGCCACAATTGATTCTCTGCACAGAACACAGCCGGTTCACTCCAATGACATTCGCGGCTCGGGCGGCACTGACGTGACTTATCGCACACACGCACGCACGGAGGCTTGCCGCCCGTTCACTGTAATCTCTTCTTTCGCCCAGTTTTGCCGACAGCCGCGGCTTCAAGTCTGAGGTTTCATCTCTGTCAGGAGGAACTGAGCCCAGTAGTAATAAGGCATTCAAATAAACTCATGTGGGGGGGGGGGGGGTCTTTAGGAAATCTGACAGCTACTTCGCTGGTTTTAACCCGGCTGCTTTCAAGAAGCTGATAATAGCCACTCGTCGCATTAAACAGTGCTGCCTCTCCAGTCACAGTGAGTCTATGCAATGCGATTTTAGGCCTGTCTGACAGGACCTGCAGCTGCCAGATTTGCGCACACCGGCGCCTCTGCAGACAGCTCTGGCGGCCTCCAGCTCTCCGAAAAAAGAAGCTGAGCCCCTCATTTGTATTCCCAGCAAGCCCTGGGACGGGGCAGCCTTGTCATGGAGCACAGTGCCGAGACACAGGGAGCCCAGAGTTCACGGGCATCATTTTTTCCAGCTGGTCGTTTACCTGGAGGACCAGCCCTAGCCACCTTGACAAAACAGCATCAGAAAGCACCGGAAGAAACTGCCTCAGTTCCATGCAGTTTGAAGGGGGCTTCCCGCCTGTGTGATCATCGGGAAAAGCAAGCGATTCAGTACAAGGTGAATACCTGTGTATTAACATGTGGAAGTTTGCTCTCAGCGCTAAAATAAAATCTGTACGGTCCACCTCTTACAGACAAATATAATCACAATCCCCTAACCTGTTTGGCAATGACAACCTGATTTAGATGTCCGGTAGCGTTTTTGGATGTTTTTTTTTATCATTCCACTCAGAGCCTGTTGAAACCTTTGCCCATATTGCAATTAAGCTGGCCAGATTTAGGGTATTAATTAGGCCTCTAAACGAGTAGCAGAAACGATTAAGTAAACAGGGAGCCAGCCCGCGAGTGCAGTCTCTCAAGTGCCCCTTATCTATGAGCCTTTTGGCAGCAGGCCTCTACGTTTTTAAGGAGCTGACTTCAAAAATACAGCCTTGACCGTAGCATCCACCCCCCCCTTCCCCCCAAAGGTCCTTATTAGAGAGAGAGCTGCAGGTAGGCCTCTCTTCCATGTGATTACAAACCGTCTCGGTGTCTGACACTCACATACGGAAAAACACACCCCAGGTCGCCCGTGACATTTCACTCATATAATGACTGTCAGTTGAGTCCTTTTTCACCGGTTGCGGGATGGGGGGGAAGTGTGCTGTTTGTCACACTTAAGCAACAACAACAAGTATCACGCTTTAAATATAAGTGCACTCTAAATATGCAGTCACACTTACGGATATGATGTTATGCAATATCAGTCCTATTGTAAATCATTCCACTCACTGTCCAAGATCAATACGATAGGACATTTTTCATAAGACATCTTTTACTTTACGTCCTTCGGGTCTTCCTGTGTATGACTTAACCATCTGTGATATATTTTGTAGTCTATGTTGCTTAATAATTATACAGGTACTCCTCAACTTAAGGCATATGTGATTTATGATTAACCATAGTTACGACCATCATCCCTGTAGACTATATATTAATCTTAAATTATTTCCGAGTCACGATAGTCATCCGTCAGGTCTAACATCAGTCACTCAGGATGAGGGATGACAACAGGGTTGCCTGTGCTGTCACACCAGATAACACAAAGTCTGGCAGGTCAGCGTTTGGGTGTCAGCAGACATACGTCAACAAAACTGCCCACAGTACTTATGTCTGTGCTAGTGTAACGTTGCACCGCTGCTTAAATGAGATCAAACAAGAGAGAAAGTGAAAGTTTAGGCTGCAGTACATGCTTGTACTTCAACTAATAACCCGACTACGTGGCTGTCGGAGCCTGACCACATCGGCAGTCAAGTAGTAACTGTACAAATGTTTGATAGTAATGATAATAATGTACAGTACAGTACAGTTACAAGGAGATCAATGTAGACAAGCTCTCGGCACCCACCTTAGTGGCAGACAAGTGGTGATGCTGCGTGTCAAGTACAGATTTCATGGTAGACAAAACAGCCCAGGGCAGCCAGCAATACAGGTATATAACCCGAAATCAGGAGGATGCTTTTTCACAGCCGGAGCTGCCATAGGAGTAGTCGACCTCTGTGCTGAAAATCGGAGGACAGAAGATCTGCTTCCACATGACAACCAGCACATATCTGGATAAAAGACTCAGTGTGTGCGCGTGTGTATCTGCGCCCACATCTGTGTTTGTTCTTTGTGCGAGCTTCAGGTAGATTTACACACGCTGACACTTCCTGCACTAACGGCAAACCTGCAGCCCCCCCCAAACCCCCCAGCCAGCAGTCTGATAGATGTATTATCTGATAATGAGCCTGGGCCGCCTTCATGGTCGTCCCGTCACGCGTTCCTACAGCGACTGCTGAATATGTAGCAGGATTTGTGCGCCGGTCCTGGCCGGCCCCCGGTACACCGCCGTGCCGCCTCTGATATCGTACCTCCTTGCCTCTGATTGACGGAATTACCTCCCGCGCCGAGAGGGCCACCGGATTCCAACAACAGCCCCGTCTGGGTGACTCCGCGAGTGCCGCGTCTAAGGCCACCAGCTGCATTATTCATGACCAGAGAGAGAGAGGAGGTAGAGAAGAAAAAGCCTGACGTGCTGACAGAGGCCAGGTGACACCCACACAGCCCTAACCCCAGGCCAAGAAAATCCCAGACACAACAAACGGTGCATTCTAGCCAACAGAGAGCCATTTGTGCAGTGAAACCTCTCCCAGTTCCCCAGGGTAATGAGAGAGGAGACTTGATATTCTTCACAAGGGCGCGATAGCCTTTGTATTCCTACAGCAGCCGACCAGCAGTAACAGAAACTGATTCTGGCAAATATTTCATTACCCGCAGTCGCGCAGGAGAAATAGTTCCTAGGCAAGGAAATAATTGCTGTTTCAACGCCGGCAGTCATCAAAACGGCGTTGGGACTGACGACTGATCCTATAGATCCTTTATGGATCATAAAGTGAGGCAGGCGCTTTGACTGCTCTCCCTACTCCCTCATCACAAACGGTCACAGATGCTTTCATTTGCATGAGGTCCATAGCTTAAAAGTGCAAAAAAAAAAGAATCCTGCAGGCAACAGGAAACCTATATGTTCATGAATATCCACACCAATATATGTTATCATCTATCAGCAATTATTTCCTTTTGCCCGAACAATGGAAAACCCCTTACTTTATGAGGTTCTAAGTACCACTTTTTTAACCATCAATGATCATGCATCCTCCCTCCCCCAACTTAAATTTGACTCTGCACTACATCACTCCTGTGAGACCTACATACAAGAGAGGGAGCAGAACCTGAGTTTAGAATTCCAGGTCAGCCATGTTCCCAGCACCCTTGAAGCACTTTTCTGGGTTAAGGGCCTTGCTCAAGGGCCCAGCAATAATATGATTACTCTGCTAGCTACAGGATTTGAACCGGTGACTTTCCAAGCATAAGCGCACTCTCTTTATTTACCTCAACTGCCTGTTGTGTGTGTCCTGCAATGGATTAGCATCCTAGCCAGGGTCTTCCTTGCCCTGTGCTGACTGGGATAGGTTCCAGGCTCATAATAAGCCAGTACTGAATGAGGGGTTATGAGAATGACATTCCAGGAATAATCAGTCTGTGTTACGTCAAAATATGTTCAGAAGAAATATAATATACATTCAGTGTTTCTAAACAACACCAAATAAAAGACGTTGGTAACACTTTACTTAAGGCCATGCTTTTAGTAATTTATAAACACATTCATAATGTATGTCAATGCATTCATAAAGCATTATAAACTTGGCATAATACATAGGCATGTTAATTATGAATTATGACTGCCTTTTTTATGAAGGTCTCATCTATAATGCACTATAGATACCTTTATAACACAGTACAAAGTATCCATAATGATTAAAGTATACTGACCATTATAATGCATTATACAGTAAAGGTATTTATAGCATATTATAGATCAGGGCATCATAAAGCATTCATAATGCATTATACGCAGGACTATTATGCCTTTTTGTTTAATATTTATAGCCATGTTTATAACGTTTCATGAACGCATTATTTTTTGTTATGAATGTTTATAAATACTAAAAACAAGTGTTACCAAAATTATTTTAAAATGCCTTCTTTCAAGGTCCTCAGTCACACCAATTAAAATGGGTTATAACTCGTACTGCTACAAAAACAATATAGAGATCAGGTTGCCGTACTAAGTTTCTGGATCCCGCTTCGCCAAGGGAGAGAACCCAAGCTGTACATGGCCCAGACTCAAGCAGCTTAACCTCACCTGTAGCAATGCTTAAACAGAGCAAACCACTTAATTCGTCACCTTCCTTCTTCATCAAAAGCGGCTTAACTATCTGTTCTCACAGATAAGGGAGAATCCTTACTGACTGAAAGCACAGCTCTGTGCTTTTGTTCAGAAACGCATGGGGGGGAAAATATGTTTTTGGCACTTCCCAAATTACGGTATCTGCTTTCTTATAAGTCACATGATACTAGAACCAATAAAAATTTGGTTACAAACAAAAAAAAAGTCACATGATACCATAGCTGTCCCCCCCAGAAATTAGACCACGTTAAAGGGCACTAGCCAACTCGGCACAGATCTGGCCTGCTGACTTGTTTTTCATTACAAGAATTCTGGAACTTTCAGAGGCAACGAGAGAACTAGCAAAACACATTTCTGGCAAATAAACACGATCTGTGTGTGCGTGTGGTGGGGGGGTGGATCTCAGGGGAGATGGGGGGGTGTCTGATGTGAACAGACAACACGGCTTGAATTAATTGTGGAAACAACATGGATTTGCCAGATGTAACACCTGGGGTCACCCTGTGGACAACATTGCAAAAGGAGGTCAGTGCTTCCCTAGTTCAGTCCAGAGCCATTGCTTAGGGCAGAATACTTTACAAAACAGCAATGCCCGTCCCCCATCCTTGTGTTCTTCAAAAGGTATCACATGGTTAACATTTTATACGGTATATTATTATTATTATTATTATTATTATTACATGGCAAACTGATGGTCATTAACTGGATATATACACCACGATCTTGTACTGGTTAAGTAATTTAGGTTGTAAAGGAAAATATTGAACATTATATTGGCAATTTGGTATTCAGGCATTTATTTTAAGATTATAGGTACAAATAATAAGGTGATAAAGGTACAAGTCTTTGTCATAGGTGTTTCTACACTATAGTGTAGATAGAAGGGTAAACAGGCTGCCAACATATTTAATGTCTTTTTCTCATGTGATAATTAAAATGAGTGGCGATCTTTGAACACTAGCATATCGCACCTTAGCTAGTTAATTTTGCTAGAATTAGCTGCTATACTGCGCATTATTGTTACATGCCATCTATATTCTTATTCTGTGTCTGCTTTCTGGTTTCCTTTTGTAATTTGGATTTATTATGTCTGGAGTTTGGGTGTGTTCATTGGTTTCGCTTTGTGTCCTGGACTCTGGGTACTAATTGTCTAACCTTGCTCATTCTCTTTCTTTTTTATTATGATATCCATTATAATTTGGTGCTTCTAAGTCACCTCAGCTATGTATCCTGTTGTCAGGAACCCAAAGCACTGGAAACTGAGAGGCGCGCCAGCTGAAAAACAAAGAGCTGACAGGCAGAAAACCAGGCCAGGCAGCAGTGTTTGGGCTGTGCCATTATATCTGGTACCAGGTACAGTCTTCAGGACCTGCATAATAAGGTTAGCTTTGTCAAAGTTGTCAAAAACAATTTGCACGGCATTAGTAGTGCTTTTTTGGGAAATTGGTAGAACATGATGTTTAATTATTTTAGTAATAAGTCGTTTAAAAAGACAAATGAATAACCTTGTAGCTGGCTAATTTGATTTAGTGAATAGGGAATTGCATAGATTTTTCTTTTGAAACATGGCAAGAAAATTAATTGCTATTATAGGAATTCTCTTGCTTAATGGCTTCTGAAAACAGGTAATGTGTGCTTAATTCACCAATCAGGATAATGATATATACATTTTCAGGATGCAGAACCTGGAGTTCCTAAAATCTCTAAGGTAGCATAAGATCAATCAGTTTATCAAATGACTGTCCAACTCACAGAGGAGGAAAAAAGACCAGCCTTGACCCAGTACATAAGGGATTCTGTTTGACAGCAAACCATAGTGATGAAGTACCTACATTATTACTGCCAGCTGAAGAACCTTTCATGGTGTTGGCAGAATGTGATCTTTCCAGTCGGAGTTCCACTTTAAGTCTGACTGTCAGGAGTCAATGAGTGGCCTTAGTTCTAGCAAACAGCGTCACTAAAATTAGCGTAAATGTAGCACAAGCCCACAGCTGCACATGGATACCTAGATTAGCGGCTTGCTCACTGTGGCACGTCGTTAACGCAGACCCCGTTCCAGAAAAATGACCGACAAGCCAGCTCATGATGTCCTCATGAATAACCATCTCAATTGCTGCCGAAACACCCTTCGGACCTCATTAACGGGAACAAACCGAGCCAAGGGCTGGAGGCCCGCATTTGACCACTAACGTCTGTCCATCTCTCAGCCATACACAGTAACGGACACTGCATTAAACAGTACCTTTCACAAGCTGGAGTGGCAGTCAGGAACCGTCTCTCTCTGCACGACAACTGGGCAGCCATTTTGTGATCTATTTTTTTTCTTCTTCTGGCTCATTTTGGTTTCATTTTTTTCTTTAGGTGGCAGCCCTGAAATGGACACCCCAGATGAATAATTTCAGCATTGTTTTCTGCCTGCATTGTTTTCCTCCATGGCTGCCAACCAGGCGTTAAGAAGTACCAGCACCATAGAGCACATTTCTCCATTGCTAGTCGCTTCCAGCTACCTCCTGAAAATGATCCTTCCTGACCACATTTGCATTATGACTGTGGCTCCCAGCACATACACGGAGGCTTTTTGTTCCAGTGAGGATATGTGGAGTTCACCATGTACTGTTTTTGTGTATGTTGGAGGTCTTAGTCAAGGTTTGATTTTCTAGCTGGCATATGTTCCCCTGGAGGGACAATGACCTGACTTGGCTGCTGACATACTAATGGTACACAAGTGACCGATCCCTTGCTAAACATGCTGTATTAGATCCCTGGTGTAGTTCTGCTGTCTTAATTTTTGCCAGGCTTGGCATTCGAGTGGGTTAAATTGCTTTGTCAACTCTGCCGAATCGTTTCTATGACTACTGACATGAGCTGGAGCTAAATCCAGTCAGACTCCCTTCAGCTTGTCATGGTCCTTCAAAGAAGTTTAGTTAATCTCACTGTGTGAAATATGCATTGCGTCCATTTTCTGGCCCTTATACAGCTGTAAATTTTGCTGAATTCAACAGGTCACCTGAGAGTACAACAGCAGACCTCTCCAAGAACTGATTTACAGTTAGAAGACACTTATATCCAAAGCAACACATAATTGAAAAAGGAGGGTCAGCAAGTCCCCGTAGGATCTGGGGCTAAGGGCCAAACAGTGACATCACCCTGGAAAACTTGGGAACAAACCACCTCCCAACCACAGGCCCAGCAGCCCAAACTGCTGAGCCACACACCTCTCTGACAAGCCCCACCAGCTAATCTCATCAACACTGTGCTGCCTGCCTGTCTTATACTGGAAATAATTTCCTAAAGACTCTCTGTTATGGTCCCTGCACCTCTGAGGATTACTATGACAGACAGACCACCACGAGAAAAACAGTGTAGAGTTAAGCCATTTCGCACACAGGACACCGGCCCTTAAACTGGAAGTTTATTTTCTTCTGTCAAGACACATCATGAGAGAATAACCTACTTTGCCCACTTAGCAGCAGCAGTAGTAATAGCAGCACTTCAGAAGATGAGAGCATTAAAATCACCTTTCACAGGGCACAGGGATGGGAAGCAGGCTTTGTCCTAAAAGGGCAGCTATTCTGCGCAAGATGTCTCCTCAAATTAGTGCTTTTATGCATCCGTTTGAAATTTATTAAAAAGAAACAATGTGAGCCCTTTGTTCAGATTCCTGAAAATGCATCATCTGCCTCAGTAAGAGGGTCATTCAATTTAATTCAACCTATTGTATTAAATATTAATTCTGTCTCAATCATGATTCTTTTGTTTTTCACCTGTGTCTGTAGCTCTTGGATTATTTATGATTTCAGTCATTATTTTAAATCAAAAGGCATATTGTTCATTTTATTCCCCTTTCTACTTCTGGGAAATAAACTGACATACAAAGCCCAAAATACACAGGAAAAAAAATCAAAAACTGCAGGCTTTAACAGTGAAGACTACACTGATGTCCATTCAGTACTCAGAAGTTTAACAGTGAGGACCACACCGCTGTCCATTCAGTATTCAAAGGTCTAACAGTGAGGACCACACTGCTGTCCATTCAGTACTCAGTGGTTTAACAGTGAGGACAACACTACTGTCCATTCAGTATTCAGTGGTTTAACAGTGAGAACCACACTGATGTCCATTCAGTACTCAGAAGTTTAACAGTGAGGACAACACTACTGTCCATTCAGTATTCAGAGGTCTAACAGTGGGGACCACATTGCTGTCCATTCAGTATTCAGTGGTTTAACAGTGAGAACCACACTGCTGTCCATTCAGTACTCAGTGGTTTAACAGTGAGGACCACACTGCTGTCCATTCAGTACTCAGTGGTTTAACAGTGAGAACCACATTGCTGTCCATTCAGTATTCAGAGGTTTAACAGTGAGAACCACACTGCTGTCGATTCAGTACTCAGCGCTTTAACAGTGAGAACCACACTACTGTCCATTCAGTATTCAGAGGTCTAACAGTGGGGACCACATTGCTGTCCATTCAGTATTCAGCGCTTTAGCAATGAGGACCACACTGCTGTCCATTCAGCACTCGGCGGTTTAACAGTGAGGACCACACTGCTGTCCATTCAGTATTCAGTGGTTTAA
>JABFDZ020000131.1:1040746-1056018 GCA_019775955.2 Pollimyrus isidori
ACCCCCCCCCCCCCCCCCCCAACTCTGTGTACCAACCAGATTAAAATATCAGAACAGGCCACGCAACAGAAAACATCCTCTCAACCCTGAGTAAAAGGCAGCCCAGAAAAATAAATAGCCTCCCTTCTGACGCTGTTTGTGGCTCGCCTTTTGCTACCAGAAAACCGACGGGAGGCCCAGGCAGATTGATAACACGTCAGCCATGGATTAATCGCTGGGTCCAGCAGTGATCAGAATACTAAGTGCCCCCCCTTACCCATGCAGATAAACTCTTGGCACAGATGACACCTAAAGATCCGCAGGTGTTCGTGAGACTAAATACTGAGCTCTTGGAAAGCCAGGATGAAGATGGATGACAGTGAGAATAAAAAAAAACACACCACACTAAAACAAATAATCCTTTTTTTCTTAACCCTTCAGGACAATCCAGACAACTAAGGCAATTTTCTATAAAATTAAATGTTTTGGGTACCCATGAACAACAGTGACCTATGACCCAGCAAGACATGAGACCATATTTGCACTTCATTAAAACAAAACTACTTCATGTCCCATTTGAAAGTAAATCAGATCCCTCCTAAAGAATCAGAGCAATAAAAGCAATTACATAAATTGCCTAGCATGTGAGTACTCTAAGCAGCACCCAAAGTCTGTCACTGTGCTGGTAAATTGTGTCAGTGATGAGCTAAAACCAGTCACAAAAGGGAAAAGGGCCATGCAACTCAAAAGAGCAGAATGTTTGAAAGTGACACCAGTGACTCGAGCACATGAGCCTCGACGGGCGTTTAAAAGCAGCCAGCAAAGAACAGTGTAAACAAAAGGAGCTGCGAGATCACAGCCCGCCACTCCTCTGCCGGTAAAGTACAGCTGACTGGCTGCATTGCCATTTGGCCAAAGACGCGCCGTCAATCGCCGCTCCGAGCATCGGCTCTCCGCCAGCTGTCTCGCAACATCCATCACAGAACCCGCTTGGGGGCATCGATCAGAACTACCCAAAAGCTTCATCTGCATTTGGCTTTTCAAAGCATATTTTTAACTACAGTTTAATTACAGGGATCAGTGCGAGTATTTGTGGCACCGCGGTGTTGATGATGAAATCAACAATAATGATGATGATGATATGATGATGATGACCCAGTCCCGGTTAAAAAGTTTGATCAGTCTTGAGACGCACAACAAATGTAAAGCTTGGATCAGCCACAAGTCATTAAAACCTACCTCAGGTCATTAAACAAATCATGGATACACCCAATAAGGACGTTCTTTTTCTTTGGTTATGTTAATAGGCACATTTTCCAGTCCAGTGCAAGAAATAAAATCCAGGTCAGTAGAAATAGTATTTAATGTTATTTATTATTGTGGTCATATACACGTTTATAGTAATCTAGATATGCAGCTACATCTATGGGTGATATTTTGTTTAAAGTGATACAATATTTAAAATAGTCCATTACTGCCAATCGAATTTACCAGCTGCCGAAAAATATTTTTCAGTGTTTTACGAATAATTGCTATAATATATTATTGCGGCTTATGTAAGGAATGTGTTTATAAGAAGTATAGTACACTTAAAGAAGCTGACGAATATCTTCTCTCGTAATACGCCCTGTGCCCCTTTCAAATCGCCGTCTGACTTCACGTTCATCGCGAAATTTTTGTTTTTGATGGTAGGCGGGGGGGGGGAGTCAGAGCAGGCGGATTCACAAGTAAATTCCTGTGCCTTTAGCGCCATCTACTGTTAAAATCGTTTACAGCTACAATTGCCCTGCCAAATTCATCTTACAAACGACGATAATCTTAGGTAGGAGGTGGGTACAGGCATGTCAAGTATATTAAGTGGATTAAGGACGCGAAACTTTCTTTGCATTAGTCTATGGCTATGTGCAAGAAGAGAAAAATCTCTTTTCCTATTCCACTCGCAAAAAACACGAAAAACTACAGGAGCATAAATAACAAACCACCTATAGCGTAGGGTAACTATTGAATTTGGTTTATCTCAGTTCCGGCATTGTTAATTTCTTCCACATTATTTTTGCTTATTCCAGGCGACCAAGCAAAATCTAAATTTACATTTTAGATATATTAATTTAAATATTGATTTAAACTGGGAGAACGGTATTTCGGTTTACTCCAAAAAAATCGACCGAATTGCAAAGATCATTCAATATATAATTTATAACAATACATTCGGTTCTTATCTAGTTGTGTCTACAGTGTGAAGTGTTTCATGATAAAATAAAACACACCGTTCATAACTTCATACCTATGATAAAATGGACAAATTTGCTGTATACAGTAGGACTTTAAATTGATTTTCAGGATACACAATAGTTCTGTTACTGACAGATACTGAGTCTTACTGTACTTTTGCTCCTCACGAGATACAGATTAAGTCGCTTTTTGGACACTGTGCGAGATGATCAATATAAGAATCCCACATACCAAAACGCCTGGTATCTCGCTTAAAACAGATACGACGCCTAAATCCAACTTAGCCGTACCTGTTTAAATTAGTAATACACGAGCTCTCGAGTTACAAGTCAAAACGAAGGAGAATGTAAAAACCAGAACATAGCGGGTAAGGAAAAATACATCCTCAAATGAAAAATAAAGACGCCTCTTACTGTTAAAATGAATCCTATAAACTTTCGCGACACATATGAAGCACATTGACAGTCACCTTCCACATTAACCTACCCGGCGCCACACAAAACTGGCCAGTAAAAGTGAGATTTCAACCAGAAAGCTGCAGGAAATCAACTTACCTGGAAAGAACTGTCCACGTATGAACTTCAGCGATTGAAATATGAGTGCGAAAATAACAACACGGGTCCTTCTGTCCATTTTCACGGCGTTTATTTCACATGCCCGCCGAATGTCCGCGCGCTGTGAGCCTGTAAGTATCCCCGCATCGGTGTTGCGGTGACGGTATTTAAAGGCGGAATCCCGATCTGATTGTTTGGCTTCAAAATGAGTAGCAGTAACTGATGGAAAGGAGAGAGAGGATACGGGATGTTCCTGTCCCCCGGGTCCCTACACCTGCCTGGTCTGGACACGATTGCGTGTGTGACTTTATGCTTCTGCCTCCTGTAACGCTCCACCGTGCAGATGCCCCCCCCCCGGTCCGCGAAAGGTGGGCTGCGAGTGAGGCGCGCTCCTGCCACCGACGGGGCTCAATGCATGTCCTCACCCCAACCCTTTTCTGGGCTCCAGCTGAATCACAACTAGATCTGCCGCAAAAAAATGGACAGGAGGTTTTATGACCGCGCTCTAAACCTGAATTATCCCCCCATGTATTGTATTACTAAATGGAACTGTTTATTAATATTTAATGCACATCCCATAAACGGGGCGCGTTAACGACCGCGAGTAACTAACAAAGAGAATGCAAATGAGACACGCGCCGTTACTGTAATTCTCAAGTGATTAATAAGAGATTTTACGATTATTATATTGGAGTTTATTAAAAAGGAATTTCGCGCAACACGGGAACTATAACCGACAGATAATAGGGATGAATCTGCTGATATAAAAAATACAGACTAAGCACTTTAAATAGCAAAAACAAATGAATATATGAAAAAGAAAGAAAATCAAACCGAAGTGAACGACGAACCCATCCCATATATGCTAATGAAATCTCTTTCGTTGTAATGAAAGTCCGTTTATTTCTCGTAAAAGTTAGTCTGGATGTTGCTTTACCATTGGCTGTGTATATATGTATATGTGCATGTATATGTATGTTTGAAAAATATGACTAAGCTAGCAGCAAAGTCACACGGAAGTCTGCAAGCGAACGGCATTCAGCGCTGATATTTGCATTTTCGGGATAGTCCTAACAGAGCGTTTATAGCGGGTTATTCAACGCCTTTATTTTCAGATGATTTTGAACTTTCAGACCCCCAGATATGCCCGATATGTGACTAATTTATCAAACGCGCAAAATAATCTAACAGCTTTGTTTGATGGGATGTCTTAAGAGTGCTGCGTTCAAAGTAGGCGCAGTCACATTGGAGCTCTCAGATCTGAAGGGTACTTGATCTCGCTGGTTATTACACACGCACATAAACATATAATTCCATTTCGATGACTATAAACATTCGATTCTGTTATATAACATTATTCCAAATTTTTAATTTGGTAGCAATTGTTACATAACATGTTTAGTTTCGTTCGTATTTCTTCAGGATATTTTCCACAACAGCACCAAACGCTCAAGATTTGTAAAGTGTTTTACTTCAATTAAGGCTTAGCTAAAGCTAGTCTTAAAAGCCGTAGGCTCTTACTGTATTCTTACCCATGTGGTCAAGATATGCAATGCAGATTTGAGTTTTGAGATAGATATAAGGGGCCGCGTAAAGGGGGAAGGAGTCCTAAAAATTTGGTGTATTTGAACTTCCAGATCCCTTTGTTGAACCTGGATGAAGTTTTAGCATGAGTGCTGACAGTATGTTATGTAGTGACATATTTTTTTTCTTTCCTCACTAGTATGCATTTGCTTGTATTGCTATTTTCTCGGTCAACAAATTTACAGTGTTTATATGTGTGGGTGTCTGAATATGTGCATGCATACTTTTTTTTTCAAAGCTGTCATTTTAATCCAAAGCAAAGTTACAATTGAGTACTTTTCCCCTTTCCACACACACACACACACACACACACACAAAAATAGATGGGTGTTTACTGTCATAATTGCAAAGGTACAAAAGCAGCTTCCCTGGGGGATTTTAAAACCAAAGCAAGAAATAATATGTACGTAACGACACTAACGCCTACAACCCTGGTAAAACACAGGCAAGGGGTTATGTGTCACAATGCTGCAGAAAATGGCATTATCAGTACAGATACGATCTTTTCGCACACCAACCAAATTAAAAAAAAGTACAGTGATCTGACATGGAAAATATATCAATTGATTTAAAATTATATGATAGTGTGCGTACACGCCTTTTCCAAGACACTGATCCAATACAGTATCGTGGGGAGTCTGGAGCCTATCACACAAAGCGAAGGGTAGACTGCAGGGGCACTCTGGGCGGAATCATGGCCCACTGCAAGGTAAAAAAATAAAGTGTAATATACATGTAATCACTCACTGTGGGTGATTCTTAGAGACAGAAATGTGCTAAATAAACTGCATGTCTTTTGCCTGAGGAGGAAAATCAAAGTGTCAGGAAGAATGCCACACTAATACAGTGAGAACATGCACACTACACACAGTAGGGTGTGGGATCAAACCCACCGAACTAGCCGCAGTGCCACCCCACAAGTCTTAATTAGTTAAAAAATAATCGAGGTGTGACTCTAATCTTGCAAAATTGAAAACGTTAGAGTAGCAGATATAAGGCTAAATTTTGAGCCCCTGGGATCATGGTTGTGTATCAGAGAGAGGCAGGGATGCTCTTAGTTTTGATTCTGGGAGCAGTGGTAGAGGCAGTCATGCCATTGTGGTTGAGGCTGAGGGTTCTCTGGAGAAGAAAGACACTGCGTTGAACTGGGCTGGAAAGTGTGCAGTCAGCAGGACTGCCTAAGCAGAAATGTTTTTAAAATATATTTGTTTCACCAGGCTCATGGGCACAGAAGTGAAGCAGACCGACCCCCCCAACACCGACCCGCCCCCCAACACCGACCCAGCATGCAAATGCTGCACAGTCACCTGCTGCAGAAAAGTCTGGAGGGATCAACATCTCCAGGGTCATCTGGGAAATCATGTGCTATGATTGGCCCCAACTGTTTCTCACTTTTCAGTTAGAGTTGGAGCCAAAAAGCTTGTGCAGTAGCGTGCTGTTGGCCACCGTTCATCATTTAAAGTAAGAATTTTCGGCAAGTCGTGAAGGAGGTACTTTGCATGAAAAAGAATCACACCTTACCTAGAGCACACTTGACGCATACATATGTATGCAGGTGTGCTTTTCATAATCAGAAATAATTTTTCACATCCTTACAGAAAGAGTAAAAAAAAAAGCAGGTTTGCTTTTCTAGTTATAAGTTCAAACTTTACAACGACATGAAACTAATTATTTTGGGATTTTTTGTACGCCTCTGCAATCAAAATATGTTAATTGATGTTGAATCTTCTGTTGTCTTATAAGAATGATATCAGGTTTTTTCCTGAGTCTGAATTTCATTATGTTTTAGTCATTTTTTTTGTGATTTATGCAATGTTTGCCTTTGTTCTCCAGTGAATTACTTATTTCTATATTGGAGCACGTCCCAAAACAGGTTTAAATTCCTCCTTTATTTATAAACCTAGCAATCTGTACATTAGGGAAGGTTTTCCAAACTACATTAGGCCTATATTATAACGTGCAGAAAGAGAAAGGGGAAAAAATGATTTAACTAGCTTTCAGATTTACCATATTACCAAACTGTAATAGCTAATTGGAAAATATGGCCCGACAATCATAAAAAGTCATAGCCCGAACGACTCAGAGCAGCATTTAATAAGATAAATAGAAATTCTGAAGGGCATGAAATAAATCCAGCGATCCCTAACTGAAACGACATCTTGAGATGAATCTATATGAATCAGTATTAGAAGTTCTTTAGTCATAATCTTCGCATAATATACCCTTCAGAGAAGATACGCATATCTTTCTCAAAGGTATTTTATTTAGAGGTATATATCATGGAAAATACATTTCACCCACGACACTTTAGAAAAGTACACTTTCATCGCGGTTCGCCACAATCTTCCTAATGGCCCAGCTGAAACGTATTTGAAAATCCGAAGGCTGTTGCGGATGGTTAGCGTTCAGAGGCGATTTCCGGGAGACAGTGTCCGTCTCCCGCTGCTTCCAACGTTGCGCTCGTAGGTTGCACTTACTGCCGATCATCACCGATTCTTAACGATGTGTAAGCAAGAGCCAGTGCACTGATCAAACCGCTCAGCTCTGCCCAGACTACAAATACGTGTCCCCGGTTAGCACCCCTGAAACAGCTGCGCCATCTGCCTGCGCTATCTGTCATATCAGCGTCCTCCAGGCTCCCTGCTAATTACTCACAGATCTGATATACGAGCTCTAACACGGCTAATGTCCCCTGCGCGTTCGTCTATAGAAAGGGACCGTGATTAACTGTCGTCCCCCATGACCACTTTTGAATATATAGAGTTATCAATAAATTACAGCAGGAGCCTTATGCTAGCCGGAAGCAGCTCCGTATCTAAGAGAGAAATCTCCCCTGCTAGTCAAAAGGAACTTTTCATCACTACAGTGATCGTCATACCAATTTTGCGCAGAAAAAAAATATTACACGTTGGTCTGAGGTGGCATGGTGGTGCAGTGGTTGGCAGTGTTGACTCACACCTCTGGGAGTCTCCACCTGGGTTCCATGTGTGTGGAGTTTGCATGTTGTCGTCATGGAGGTTCCTCCAGGCACTCTGGTTTTTCCCCACAGTCCAAAAACATGCTGAGGTGAATTGGAGTTACCAAATTGCACATGTGTGTATGTGTGTGCCCTGTAATGGGTTGGTGCCCTGTTCGGCATTGTTCCCTGCCTTGCACCTGTAGCCTCCAGGATAGGCTTTGGACCTGCTGTCACCCTGAATAGGAGACGTGGTTTCAGAAAATTTATGCATTTGTAAGGCTACACTTGCATCAGATGTACTTAACATATTTCTAAATAAAATATGTTCCTACTTTGTAATCACAAATAGTGGCTTACCCTTTTTTCCCCATTATAAACCCCTAGATATTTTACTAGAGCAATTCCGGAGGGTACAACTCCAGCTACGTGACCCAGCAGCCTTCTGGTTACAAGTACAATTTCTATCAACCTCTGCGATGCGTTCTGGTTAAATTGGTATATTACAGTGAACATGTAAATGGCCCATTCATATGCTACAGCATTTACGCATCATTTTCAGTATTGCTCTACCAATTGGTAACAATAGCCAGGTAGATCATAACACATACCTGGACTACAAACAAATGTCCTGGAGGCTATGGGACATAATTCACACACACACATACACAACTTGGACATCTATAACAGGCCCTAGCACAGAATTCATACACATAAACACACATACACGCATTTAGAACTACCAATTTACTTGCACAGCATGTGTATCAGAGTTCTTCAGTGGAAACCCACGCAGACAAGAGGAAAGGCATGCGATGCTCTCAGATGGTGCTGGAGCCCGATTGGAACCTGGAGGTGTGAGGCAACAATGCTACCTGCCGGGCCGGCATGCTGTCTAAGGGGGGGGAAATTAAACAGGAGTTAATTTTAAAGCTAGAGTTAATCTTTAAAAAGTCAGACCACATATACTGTGATAATAAACAATAAAGTCGAATGAAACACTAAAACAATATGGCAGTGACTGTTCATGGCAACCTGAGCCCTGTCCATTCCGCTCAGCTGCCAGATCCACAGCTCTGCTTCTAATATTGTGCACTAATGTCGAGATTTAGGGAAGTTTTCTATTTAATTTCCGTTACTGCCATCAACCCACTCTGCCATCAACTCACTCTAGCCAGTTTATTTCCGGCCTGTGTTGGTTATCTAAATCTGTTTTAGCATCTTCATTTTTAACAATAAGGAAATTCATTTCAGCAGAACATCATTTCGTCATATGAATTATTGAAGACCTTCATGGTTGTGTGCTGTTGGCTATGGTTACGATACCAAAACCTATTCATAAGAGGGAATAACAGATTAACACAGAACAAGGTAACTTAAATACTTTCTATGGCTATCCCCGGCAGAGGTGCCACTAGAGATTTTGGGCCCAATAAGATCATATCATACTGGGGCTCCTAACCCAGACCAATTCAATTATATTCCAAATTTTTTAGGGCCCCCGTCACTCAGGGGTCCTTGGAATCATTGTAGTCCCCCCCAGCTTCATGTGTATTTTCATAAAAGGCTGTAATGCAAAATTGTATGGACAAGGTATACAATAGGCCTAAGACACAGTACTGGTAGTCAGGCGTAGTCAGTATTTATTACAGAGATGAAATAGATCTATAATGCATTTTATAGCATGATGGAAAAATACATGTTAAATGATAACTTAGGCGAAAGCTTTCATTGGCTTGACTCTTTAACATTTGACATCAGAGAGCACTGAGCCGTACCATAATACAGGTTAAAACAGAATCAGAACTATGCTAGAGGTCCCTGGAAAGATTTTTACAAATCGAAAGCAGTCAGAAGACATGAGGTGTAAGGATGACTCAAGATGGCTTTCTGATAAATTAATTTATTCATGCCTCCCTTTTATGTAATCGCTTATGTACAAAGTGAGAAGAATCTTTATTTATAAGGTAACAAGTACAATCTTCGGGTATTCATCAATGTTACAAAGTGCTTAAGAATAAAGCGGTGAAGTTGAGCAACAGGCGAGCTTTTCTCTAAGGGTTAACAGAATTAATTGAGTTTTGGTGCATTACTTTTGGCATATTTTGCAGGCTCAAAGAAGCGTGGCATGACGGTGTTAGTCTGGCATCTGCAGTCTGTAAATCATGGACTCGGTGTTTTATAGTGACTTTTAATTTGCAGTTCTATTATTTAGAGATGTAGAAATCAATGCATCATTAAACCAGAGTGACACTTCCTTGTTTATAGGTATTGTGTGTTCACAGGTTCCGTGCCATAATTCACTTTTCTGTGTTATTAATTATTTCAACCATTTCATTGATATCTTCCTTTTTTCCACCGGCGCAGAGTCAAAATGATGTTACCTGAATGACAGTACAGCCAAAATGTTTGCTTCAGATTTTCATTATCGAATATTCCCTTTGTCTCATTCTGCTTTTTTTTTAAAAGTAATACCAGTCCTTGCTTTCAATCATAGCTGCAGGACCAGCAGTTTTTACAGGATAATCTCACCTACTGTGCATTTCAAAGTCCCATCTCTGACGAATACAAAGTATCTCTCAAACGATTCTTGCACTAATTCCGTGTATTAATTTATCTTTGAGAGCTCACGGGCGTTAATTGATTTGTTACTGCTTAAGGATTTAAATGGGACAAAGACCAGTGTCACCCCAGTGTGCATAAGCTGTGGACTGGACTGTTAAACTTGCAGTTTGTGTGTTACATGCACCCTTCATAGTGTGCATTGTTAATGTAAGAGAGATATGGGCTGCGGGATGGGGTAACACGGCAAATCGTGCCCCCCCCCCCCCCCCTCCCCCATAATGCTGCATTAATTCTCCGGGTGAGCATATGTCAGGCAGGTGCCTTTGACAGCCACTCGTCCTCGGCAGAAGGTTGTGGCTGCAGTCACTCTAATCACTCCTCCTCAAGCTGGCCGCGGTGCTGTCGGGTGAGAAGAGGCGAGTGGGTGTCGGCACCACATTGGGGGGGGGGGTGTCCCAGTCTCCACAGTTCCTGAGGTGGCATAGAAGAAATATGGTAAATAGCTATTCAGCTTTGGGAGAATATGTGCTTTCAGAAGTATAAAATGTTTTATCAAAAGGTGGAAACCTTCGGTAGATATTCCTAGAAATATTCCAGTTCAGTGGCAGGAATTTATGTTTCAAGTTTCAAAGTTTTATTCGTTACATACGCAGATCTACTCAGCATGATGCACAGTGAAAGGCACAGCTGCCCATTCCCATGATGTAAATCAGGGGACATAAGATTAAGAGACAAGCCATGACGTATTAACAAAAATTAGACATTAATTAATAATCATAAATGTCCATGGTGTGCAAAATTGGCATGTGCAGTATATGTATTATATTTGCATCTGATAAGTAGGTATAGAAGATGGATGGATGAAGAATATATTTAAGTAATTCAGAAATATGTGTGAGCCCTGTGATGGGTTGGCACCCCATCCTGGGTTATTCTCTGCTTGGTACCTGTAGATCCTGGTATAGGTCCGAGGCCTCCTGTGCCCCTTTATTGTACAGGTGGTATAGAAAATGGATGAATTGATAGAAGCAAAAATCCCTTTGAAATCTGATTTATAATAATATGAGAACAAAAAAATGATCATAATTTATGATTATGTCAGCCATCCCATCTGTGTGTACGTGTGGAGTTTGTTTTTCACTGGTTTCCTGTGTGCTCTACGCATTTATGTAAACCAATGTCTGTAAAATGACCCATAGTGTGTCAATGTATGTGTGAGTTACAGGCGTGTGGTGGGGGGGGGGGGGTGTAGAGCACCTGTCCCTTTGCTCGAATGATTTAAAGTGCCTCTCTTTTGAGTTTCTGGGTAGTTTTCATGCAAAATGTAAAAATCCAAAGGGGGGGGGTTTGGTGCCTCCCAAACCTGAATAGATCCCTCCATCCACATCCTCCCCCCCCCCCTCCCAAGTCGAGCACCTGCCCTAGAAAAATCTTTGTACGGCACCGTTCCTCATGATTGACTGCCATTTTGTCTGAAGTGTTCCTACCTTGTATCCAGTATATCTTTGCTTTGGCTCTAGGATCACTGGTTCTAGGGAGACCTTGCTGGATGGATGTATAGGTGGATGGATGGATGGATGGATGGAAATGCCACCAATGGTTCTCACTTTCATCCCTATTCAAATTACGAGAAGCACAGAGCGATTAATCACTTTTAACCACATCATAGATTTTAATTAACAAGGAAAACCTTGTCAAGAGCATGCCAAACATAGGCTTCTAGCAGGACTAACTCCTGCGAGGGAATTCAGCTTGTATTTTATCACACAGCATGACTTATAGGTGAGCACATCACAGCCTCTGCCTCCCCATAATAAGTTTCCGCAAATGCAGTCAATTTGTTGCCATGCGATGTTGTCACCGTGGCGGATATTACAACCCAGAAGTTTGTATTCATTTCTCATGGCCGCTGTCGGGCTGGAGGGAGATGCAGATCATGTTTGGTCGGCCATATGGCTTCCCATTTAAATTGCTTAGAAAGGTTTTACTTCTCTTTCTGTGTGTGCAATTAGTTCTGAGATTGGGAGTGTTAAAGATTTACAGAAAGCATGTCTGATCATCCATATTATATTGCCATAAAGATCGATTGAGCATTTGCAACCAGAGAAATGTAATAGAAATAGCATCTGACTCTTCTATGGCACTTGATTAAACTGTCAACAGGAGAAAAGCTAGTATCCCCCACCGAATTTCCACATTTTTATCACTCTTAATAATGACAAGAAAAATACCAACAACTAGTAGTGATAATAACCTTTTGCCTACATGCAGTTTTATACATAAACACGTCCCACCTACAAGCATCGGAAAAACCCTTCTTTTCTCGTCCCCCTGCACTTTGCTCTCTGAAAACGGCAGCAGGCATTTTGCTTCAACCCTTCCCACCACAACTCTCATTCCTTTCTCTCGGGAGAGGAAATGAGCTTCTCTGCTGAAGGTAAAGTGGTGAGTCACTATTCACCTGTCACCCTCTCCGAAAGACTCTCCGTGTTACGTTACACCACCATCTCCCAGGCTCCCCCCCCATTCCGAAACCGTGTACCTGGGAACCCTGCTGAATCGGAGTAAGAATTGGTAGATGGACACTTCATAGCTTTTGTCTCTAACTCAGGGCTCCTCTCGTCCTCAGGAGTCCGTGATTTCTGCTCTGCTGCATTGTCCTATTGATCCTATGGACCGTTAGAAACCAGGGTTGTTATCGTTCATAAAAACTAAAATTGAAATAACATATGAAAGTTAAATTAATAACTACAACCAGACACGGAAAGTTCAGGTGCAGAACGTACAAATCCTGACCAAGATTTTGTTTCAACCAACCACTTGAGTACTCTGTGACTTTTTATATGCAACTGGTTGGTTGAAACATACTCCTGGTTTGGATTTGTACCTTCTGAACCTGAATCTTCCACTGCGGACCAAAAATATAACTAAACTATAAATACTGCTTTCAAAATGAACTAAAATACAATAAAAAACATAAAATAGTTAATCTTACTGTTTTAAAAAAACCATTTAGCTAACGAAATGACTTACTTATCTTTAATTACTATTAATAGTACCTGGATCATGTTTTGCCCACACTGAGGACATTAGTAGGCCTACGTAATGTGCAATATGTATTCATGTATTCATGTAGGATTCTTTAAAGACCAGAAGCATAACATAACTCTACGACTTTCAATCGATCTCGAGAAATAAAATTACTAAAAATCAAACTGAAAAAAATATATAGAAACTATATAGAATTATATCTTGAAAATAAAAACTAATAAAAAGTGAAAAACTAAAATTCAATTGGGTTTCAAATAAAAAAATAATATAAAAAAAAACTAAAAAATGAAAACTGTAATAACACTGGTAGAGAGTGAAGTCTTCTTCATTTGTCAGCTGTGGGAGGCGGGGTTAAAAGGACCCAGGGTGTTTGGGGACAGGAGAGAGGAATGGAGATGCTCTTTGGGAAGATCAGGTGAGGAAGAAGAACAAGTAGCTGAGGGGAAACACACAAAAATGCAACTTCCATTGAGTAAAGGAGAGGGGTCACCCAATGGGGTGTTAGACCAGACACAAAAGCAGAAGCCAGTTTTATTACATCAGTAATAAGACACAGTAGTTATGAATGAATGTGGTACTTACCTGACCAGGTTCCGTCCTTGAATCTCTACACTGCCCTCCCCCACCTTACACCAGAGTTGGAAGTTACAGGTCCAGAAAGTAATAATCCAGAACATGATTTTATTCCAAACAACCAATTGTGCATGAAGAGTCACAGTCACAGATTTCTCAGCTGGTTGGTTGGGACAAAATCTTGGTCTGGATTTGTACTTTCTGGACCTGAACATTTCACCCCTACCTTACACACAGGCATCAGCATAAATCCTACAAGACTGTATTTGGCCATTTCACTAAATGGCTGGGTAAAATGTCAGTGTTGATGTTGAAAGTTAGCATAGCAGTTATGCATATAAGCAGGATGTTTTACTGGAGTAATTCAGGTTAAATACTCTTAAGCAACATACTAAAGCTGGGCTCCTCCTGGGGACATTTGGGAACATTTTAAAATGTCTTTTAAAACTGCAACGCACAGTTTTATGACAGTAATTACATTGTAATCCTTTATGGGTTTTTTCTCACAATCATTTCGGAACGCTAAATTTCTCACAATGAGCTTAGAAGTTCTAGAGCAGGTGGTAATTTTGATCCTCAAAAGCAGAGACCCAATAAAGTCCAGCTTGAGTAAATGAAGGATCATGGACTCCACTGAAAAAACAACAGTACAGACATTGCCACTGTGTGCCATGAAGCTTGAGGCTCCTCCCCTTTTAAAAGTCAGGCTGTTGCAATTGGAGAATTATATTAGTACAACACATGCTGCGATTGTGTCTTGAAGTAACAAGGAGTTTGTCTTGTTATGGTGATTGTAGTAACATGTAACAACCTGAAGACAGAATGACAGATCAGAGACCATTGAAACATAAAACGTGTCACAGTCAACTGACTCTTACAGACATATTACATAAAGCAATAAATCAGTTAAAATAAATCAGTGTGTAGTGTATGGTGCAGTGCTGGATACCAGAAGGGGTACGATCAACAAGCTTGGCTATTAAATTGCAGGACCTGGGGGTATTCCATGAAAGCAGTTAAAGAAAGCCAGACTTTCCCGAAAAAGTCAGACTCAAACTAATGCCATCTCTAAACTTAGCCTCAATTTGTTCCACTAACGCAGTTCAGCTTTGACTAATAAAGGCTCATACAAGACAGACTTGCACAGGCTCATTTAGTGCACACACCCAAGATATTTAAGAAGCCCAAATGGATAGATGAACGATAGTTTGATCGAATGAGTATGAAATCATGTAAAATGAGAGCAGTGTTTTTTTATGCTGCAGAACAAATGCTATTAATGGCGCTGTATAAAAAATATAAAGGTGTAATCGCTAAAAAAGACAATACTGTGACCATAAATAAAGGCAGGGAATTGGATTGGCAAAGAACTGTAGACAGACTAAATGCGAAACTTACGTTATACGTGCTTGGTACAGTATTATTTGTATTATTAGATTTCCATAAAATACTCTGTCACATACATGTGAAATGTTCTGCAAAAATAACCAAGACATGATTTTTTATAAGCCTTATATTTATTACATGACACGAGTAGTGAGAGCGCAGAATTTCGTCTGACAGAACGATCTTCTGGGAATGTGTTACTCTACATCAGATCATCTTTGAGACAATATTAAACTAAGTGAGACAGTTAACCTGGTCCCGACCAGACTTGTTCACTCACCTAAGTTACCATGGTTGCTCAGTGGGGATTCATTTAAGACACGTTGATGGAACGGAACTCCCATTATCGAAATAAGGCAGACTTTACCTTAATCATGCTTGCTGTGGGGGGG
>JABFDZ020000131.1:1061439-1077811 GCA_019775955.2 Pollimyrus isidori
ACATATGGTCAATCAAAAATGCCTTTCCATTTATATCTAAGGAAATTTGCATGTATATCTTGATATTTCATGTTTTAAACATTCCATGATAATTCTGTCTTGCTATAATTCAAATATTCTTATTTCAAATAATTAACTTCATTGAAATAAAATCAAAATATACCAGCATCCAGCAGTGCGTCAGAAACAGTCAGTGAGTCTGCATTTTTCTCAGGACTACACAATGCGGAGATCTCGGCAGCAGAGCTCAGCACAGGGACATTTGTCTACTGAACTTAGAACACCACTTTATTAAACTGGAAGTAAACAGTGTGTCTGTTTAGTCAAAGAGAACTACAGCCTTATGTTCAATGTTTCGTAATGGCTCTGACAATTATCTGTCCAAAAAGATTACTGTTGTTAGCTGATGATATCCAGGACTGCCAGCTTTTCAATTTGAGACAAGTCTGCACATGCATTTACATGCATTTACATGTGCTATGCAACAAGTTTTACTGACTTTTTAGGCTTTGCCATAATGTGTGATGTTTGCAAATAATTTGTACACTGGAAACGAGTCCCTTATAGGAACTAATCACTCACTTCCCTGCAAAGATTTCTTTTCATCCTTCCGCTTATCCTCAGAAATAAGATGGGGATGCTGCTTCTCTTGTTGCCTATGGCCAGTGAGAGCAGATGAGGCATGTAAGGCTGTGCTGTAAACCTGGAATTGAAAGTGTATGCCTACAGTGAACAAACAACCAGAGTCCCTAATTTAGTCCCGAACCAGAGACTCGAAGGAGTGAACAAGTTGGTGAGTGAGTCGGTGAATGAGAGGATGAGATGGGGTATTGAATGAGTCACTATTGAATGAGGCAGCCGTACTTCTGTCATCATTGAAATACATCATCGACTGGTGTACAGTAGTATATAGTCTACATGTGCCATGCAGTGACTTCCCATAAGCTGCAATTTGGTTTTAGAGAAACATTTTCAGGATTTAAAAACGATTTTAACCAAGGTTTGTCAGTGTTTGGACTAGTAAGCTGGCTATGTGATGACCTGTTAGATTTGTGTTTTTAACAAACATGAGTAGGTGAGGTGCAATGTTGAGAGTCTATAACTGAATAACAAATATTTTTCTGTCATAGGTGGTATTAGCACTGTTTAGCTTTATTATTGTGCTATTTTGACATATCAGAACACAAGTGTTTTAGATCAATTTTACGTAAACAGGAAGTTGCACTGAATGAGTTGGTGAATGACTCAGAAAGATTCTTTTTAGGTGAACTGAATCAAACCGTATCCCAGAATCATTTTGCTCATCACTGGTTTGAAAACTACATCAACACTTTTGATGTAGCTAATTCTAGTATTATAATGTAATAATATACACATGCCATAAGATTTCTTATGTGAACATGAGAGCCTTAAAGCATGTGTCACACCAGATGCGTAGGAGTGCAATCCCGTGACAGATACCAGTGTTTCAAAAGTACATAGCTAAAGTCTCCTGGTTGTTTTGACTTTCAGCAGAAAATAAGCACAATACTTGATGGTTTTACTAAGGTAGTCTATCCTCCAAGGACATTGAATTTCTAAAGCAATCACTGCAGAGTACTGCAAAAATATCTGTATACATTTACAAGGGATGAGCAGCATAGCAACCAGTATGTGTTGTTCAACAATGAATGAAATGGACAGCGGCAATGATTGGTGCTATAATTTCATTAATCAATGGAGAGATGATATGCAGCTCCAGCAGCCTGCTAAGCTGTCTAATCACATGAAACTCATTGATCATGTGGTAACTGACACTTCACTCACTCTTCTGTCTTCTACAATCAAGGCTTGGAAGTATTATATAGTTAAGTAAATTTGTTGAGAGCAAAATATGAATTGATGTACTGGGAACTTTGTTTATAATCCTTGCTTCCCTCAATTATTTTAGTTTGCAATTTGATCAATGTGTTTAAATCTTGCTTTGTGAACCTCTCTCACCCAAAAACTATAATACCAATTTTCATGCACTCCTGTTGGAAAAACCATTTTCATTTAATTTGAGTTTCCATGTCCTACCTGTCAATTCAATTCAATTCATTTTTATATAGCACCTTTTACAACAGAGTCACCCTGAGGTGCTTTCTCCATAGTAAGAAGAAAAAACCTCTGGGGGTCCAAGATCAGCGGGTGAAGACTAAATCTTAGTTCCATACCAATCTCATGTTTTACTATAGTTATTATGTTTATTAATTCTGTAAACCTGAACTTCCTGAACTCGTGAACTATTACAAGTGAAATACTGATCACATTTTATTGTAATAAATAATAAATAATAATAATAACAAACATCTTTTATCCCAAGCAGTTTCTATGGTTGTTACTACAACTGTTGCTTCTGTAAATCTCTGTGATCTAATGAAGGAACTACTGAAGGAACTACCAAGGAACTACTGAAAAAAGAAGTCACAAATAACACAGGTAGAATATGGATCGTTTATCAATAATGAATCACGACGAGATCTGTTATCTCAAGTAGCTGCTATATTTGTTTATGATTTGTACTTCAGCAGTAACCGAGTTGTACCGCCTCAAGCAAAGTGTTACCTAAAAATTATTGCAATTCCTTCATTTGGTGGCTTGTTTTAATGATTTCATCGATTTTCCATAACTACATATCCAGGACAGCACCATGGCAAGAATGGAGTCTATCCCAGGAACCACAGGATGCAAGGCTGGGCACACCAGCCCATCCTAGTGTACATACACAGACGCTAAATATTGTGATGCCACAACTTATAGATCCGTATTTGCATAACCATACCTCTTTGTCCGGGTGCAAAGAAATCAGAGTACCTGGAGGAAACAAAGAGGAGAGAAACCAACAGAGAGCAGAAGGTCTAACAGAATCCACAAGCCTGGAAGTGCATGCTCACCCTGTTCCCCAGTGAGCCACAGTGCCACTCATTCCATAGACAGTGAAATTCCCTGCAGTTTTCCACACAACAGATGCACAAAACCGACAAGAGCATCGCTTAAATATTAAAAGGTAAGGAAATGACACACCTATCAAAGGAAGTTGTGCATTCCTCGGTCAGTGTTTCACAACACTCCACAAACACCAAATAAGAACACTGTGTTTCTTTTTAACTCAGATCTTCAAATGCCCACTATGTTGCTCCTCAAAAGAGACCATGCACAGGCCAGTATACAAAAAAACAGCCATGCTGTGCCCTGTAAATAGAGAAGAAAAAAAAGTTTTTTAAAAAAAAAACAAACCTTGAATGTTAATTGTAACACCTGAAGGAAAGCAAGAGCACTTAACACACCTCACCCAGAAGAAAATTTGTAATAATTCTCCAGAAATTATCGCGTTGATCTTTTCACTTAATCCATTTTGTCTCATGATTTCCCAAAGTTACCAATTTTCCTTCGGCCAAAATCTATTGATTTCAGATTTAAATGGGCTACTTATATGAAGCTTCCTTTAATCTGTACATTGTGTGAAATATCTTTGCAAAATGCTGTGGATGGGCATAACACATTAATGTTTTGGAAAGAACAGCATTCCGTATATTCCTTTGAAATCATTGACCGGCGTTTGAGACCCCACCCCAATTCCTGGATGAACAGCAGTTGCCTTGGAGACCTGTTTGAGGTATCATATGATTGGCTGTAAGCAGTTCACCCAGTCTGTTAATGAGGTTGTCACCCTTTGTGGATACCAACTACTTATCAGTGACCAAGATGTGTCCCCTCTGAAAGAATACACGCATATTACATAAAAAAAATCAACTCATTTAAACTTAGGGCTCCTTGTAGATAAATTAGGACTCGAAAATAGTGAGCACTGACTACATCACCAACGCCGGGGTCATCACCAAGGACGTTTCTAGCTTTTGAAAAGATCAAGGGCTAAGCCAAGTTTGCCTGAGGCTTTTCTTTAGGACACATAAATTATCAACCTGAATATAATGTTCAAGGAAACAGACATTCAGCCATTGACTATTAAACATCACTAGTACAATTTATAATCAGATAATGTTATTTAATCAAAATAATTTCTCACATCTCACCTTTTGGACCATGAAGACACGTATTTTATGCTACATTATTAAATTACAATGACGCAGGAGCTCAGCCCTGATGTAAGTCCTCAGCAGCAGGTCCGGAACCCTTTTTAAGTATCTACTAAGTACTTTTCGCTCAAATACAAGGTAATAGGGAGGCACTCACAGCAATAGCTTGCCAATTGATTGACAACAAGCATCGCCGCTAAAACTTGAAGCTACGTGGAAATGTGGGGAAAATAAATGGAGCTAGCACTGAGCAGATAGAAATATTTTGGACCTTAAATACATTTGATGAATACTTTTTTTTTTTTTTGCTCGCGTCTCCATAATTCTGCAGCAGAAAATCCAATAACCAATACACTTTTGTCTAATGTCGCTGGTACGGCTGGTGGAACCGGCCAGTGCTCATTGGTGTGATGACGTTAAAATCTGTTTTTTTTTTGATTCTGTGAAACTGAAAAATCGATCTGCCAGCCAGATTTAATAATGAAATATAAACGTGTGTTATATGAATAAAACATATATAAAAGGCTGTATCCCATTTTGATCACAATTGCCCCACCCCCCAAATAAATAATGAGTTATTTAACAAAACGATTTGTTCATCAACCTTTGTTTTGGGGTGTCGGTGTTTGACTTTTGTATAAAATTTAACCTACAAGCCTTTTGTCTCCCCTATGCTTAATTAGCATGATAGTATAATGGTGGCAGTTCTATCACGTGGTGAGTGTGGCTTGGAGTTATGAAAGTTCTCGGTCTAAACAGCCAAGGAACCAGGTTCCAAAACGTTGATGGGAAAGAACCTAATATAGCAAGCCTGTTTGAACTAAACGCTCACATTCAATGATTTACCTTGAGTTTTATTTTTTAAACGACCAAGAAGGGTAGGTAGGTTTTTACAACCGGAGCTCTTCATCTGGGTGTGTGTGACTTCCAACTTTTTGTGCACTTTTTAGCATTTGATTACTCCCCCGTCCTTTGGACGTTGCAAATCAAGTTCTGCTTTGTTACCAAGTCTGTGTGTTGATTTTCTGAAACACTTCCATTTGCATCAGCAGACAGACCCTTCTCCATTTTTTATTGTGCAAATACTTAATACTTAAAAATACTCAAGGCAATCGTTCTGGGTGATGAGACCTAACACCAATGGTGCTTTCCCACTGATGTTGCAGTGTCTGGACACATGAACAAAGGACTCAAATGCACACACAATAAGAACTGGAATGGGACACTATTAAACAAAACTGGAGCAGGGAAACAAGACAGTTAGGGGTCAAAAGGAGAAGACTATTACAGAGTCGGACACAGGTAATAGGAGGTAGACATTAATGACTGGACTGGGACTGATGAGACAAACAGGAACTTAAATACAGAGACTAATGAGAGACAACAAACGATAGGAGTAGCTCATCAGGGCCATGGGAGGGGGGAGAGTGGAGGGTCAGGCAGACATGACGGGCGGGATATCACAATCTGGAAGAACACTGAAGACCTGCCGGAGATGGAGATCTGAGAGCAGCACTTTGCACGCCAAAGCATGCTGACCAATCCACGGTGGCATTTATGTCTCAGGTGAACAGCACGGTGGGGGCTCCTCCAGGCGCCCCCTCCATGTCACTGTCTTATTCCTGCAACCGACCATCAGCCAGACGGTTTGCCGACTGCCGATTTAGCACCAAACGACATAAAGTACAACTGTCTGTTAGACATGCGGCAACTCAGCAAGAACAAATAAACAGATAAAACGTGAAAGGAATATTCCGGAATTAGGCGAAGAATGGCAGCATCGTAGATAGCATGTTTGCCTCACACTTCTAGGACCAGGGTTGTGTCACTGTCTCAGCTGTACCTGTACAGAATTTGCACATTCAACCCAATGCTGCTGTGGGGTTCCCTCTGGGGCCTCCAGCTTCCCCCCACTGGCAGGCCAGAGACTCTGCAATGGCGGTAGCTGCCTGTGTGTGTAAATGGTGGGCAACAGTGAACCCTGCGATGGGTTGGCATCCCATCCTGGTTTATTCCCTCCAGACCCCCGCGTTGATGCAAGCCGGCATTAAATGAACGGATGATCAGTATTTGAAGAAGATAATGCCTTACCTGAGCTACCTCATGCAAAGCGAAGTAGATAAATAGTTCCACCATCTATCCATCCATCTTTCAACCAGAGATAGAGCAGAGGTGTGGTGCCTCCCTCCAATCAGATTATTCCTTTCAGTGTCCCCCATTATCATTGGCTCAGAGCGATGTCAATCGATTTTAGTTGTCAAAATGACATGAATACACATGAGTCCTAATGTTTTTATGCTTGTAGGTTTTGTAGCTCCATGGATATGAGTGGCTCAGTTATATTTGCTTGGACGGGTACCTTGCCGGTAGGTGATTCTTACGTCACAGGAAAACCCTCCAATGAGGGGAAGAAAAAGAAGAGAAAAAAAAAATAAAAAAAAATCAGCTAATGGAAATGCATTGCTTTTGTTCCATGATGCCTGTATTTCCATTAGAGGCACAAAAAAAAACAGACTTAAAACCGGTCAATGAGGAGAGAACTTTCCACTAAGAGTACAAGATAAGGTCAGTCGATAAACTTGACTTTAACAATCGAAACAGGGATGCAGTCTAGTAGAAGTTTTAACATAAAAAGGACCAAAAAGACCAACCAAGTCATACATGGCTAAATTGCCACTGCCCACTCCTAGAATCTTGTCCTTTTCCACAGATACGCAGCTGGTCCTATTTATACCCAGTAATGTAATTTGTCTAATCAGGGCCAGCTGGGCACCATTAGCTGGGACTTGGCATGTGACTGTTGCTCAGTTGCCATGGGAACAAAACCCAAGCTACTTGCCATCCTTCTGCTTTCTGCCCACTACCAACTGATATTGTTAAAATATTTTCATTTCTTAATTATTAAATGTATTTTAATTTCTTAATTGTATTCCCCAATATAGCATGAGGTTTCTTTATCTGACTATGGTTGGAATTATCCAACGTATTTGCACTTATTATGTATTAAATAAATAACAGGTACCCTTCAGCACCCTTAATGCAGCCAATAAAGTGCAAGAAGGATTCAACGATTTTTATACTTTATGAAATCAGTGGCAGCTGGTGGCGGAAATAGTGTCTGGTAGGGTGACCAGATAATCTATGTCAGGGAGGACACTTTGAGCTACTTCGGGTTTTACAAACTGCTTTCAAACTGAAAGGCTCCTGTGCTCTGGTAATTAGTTCAGCTCTTCTTGTGCTTTGACTGGTTTGTTTCCTTGACTGAAATACTCATCCTGCTGTTTCACATTAGCGTTAGTGAAACATGCATGATTATAGGACCAATCAGCACACAGCTAGAATTCAATGCTTAAGTGAAATCCAGGTTCTTTTAATTGAAATTGTAATTTACAATTCCTGTCCTAGCTCAGAGTGTCCTCCCTCACATGGATTATCTGGTCACACTAGCAGGAGGTCGCCCCCTCCCCCCATTACACAATATCGCAATAGCAAAGATTTCTAAAAAAGAGGGAAAATGTTTTTGCATGCCAATACAATATTAGTAATAAATTATTTCAAACTTATTAGTTTAATAATATATTCTGAAAAACAAAAGAGGTACTGCCTCGTCTTTCTCAATGGACCAGCTGGCTCTGAATGAAATACTTGTATACCTTCCATCAGACTTAAACTATAACGTACCGATGAATAAGAATAAATAGGAAATAATGATAAATAAGAATAAACAGAAAATAATAAGTAGCAAACAAATTACTTTTAAAAACAAAATATGTAAAAAGTCAATAGGTGTAATTATGTCGATGAGTTAACGTGTAGGATACAGGGGACCACAGACAGCCATGCAGGAGTCCAGGGCACAAGCTGGCCACGATCCTTCAGAAAGCTCATCTCCAGCAGAGAGAGAAGGTGAGCAGCCCTGCTTAGACACAGCCAGGGCTCTGGGAGCACGCCGGCGTTTATCACCCCACACATGCCGGCTTACGCCAGCCGGCCCTGAGTCACGCACCACAAGCTCTAAGGCACAGCACTTTGCCTAATCCATCCCCTTCTGATACTAATCCTCTCCATGAGCCGCTCTCTTTCACACCTCACCAAGATGATAGACTCGGTCGCCCAGCTGCGCCGAGCGCTGGCTCGGCTCTCCCATTGGTCGATAGCGGCGACTGGGAGTCGAGAGAAGGGCCACACGCCGTCTTGGAGAGAAGCTGCTCACTACAGGAAGTACAGTAGCTCCTTGACTAGCGTCCTTTTACAACCTCCCTGACTAAACCTGAGATGGGCAGACACTGTGTGTCAGTCAGTCAAAACCGGCGAAACCAGGTTGAAACGCCAGTTGGTGGATTTTACTAGAAATGACCAACTCTGCAAAAAGTTGAGTGCCATAGCCATTAACTTTAATGTATAATACATAAAATAACAGAAGTATTAAACAAAGGAAAATGATAAGATGCACGCAAACATGAGCACATGTGAGGGAGAAGGACAAGGCACAAAACATAAAATCTGCATAACAATATATTGATAACAATATTTAATTAAAAATGCATAATTTGCCACAATACAAAACACACACTACATTGTAAGTGTCTTCTAGGCCGTCACTGGGCAATTTTCAATCTGTGCTGTTTTTTTTAGCTAAACCAGGAGCACCATAAAAGGGGTGGGGGTTAAAAGAATGAAAGAAGGCCCCTTTAGTTACAGGAACCCTAAAAATATAGAACATATTAGGGTTTGTCAGGATTGGGGTTCCAATATCTTGGGGCCCAAAATCTGTAGCAACGCCCCTGAGGTAGTCCCTATGAGAGATGCAAACATGGCGAATAGAAGTGGAAACACAGCGGCAGAGACACAGGGCAATTTTTTAAGTCTGCTGACTTAACTATTCTTTGCTGAAGCTTATAAACTATCGACACTGTCATTTTTTTCCCCATAAACTTTGTTTTATTCTTATCCTTGACTAAACATCTCTCCCAGTAAGAGGCCCTGCTCTCCTCCGCTAAACCGTCAGAGGATCATGGCACACGAACTTGTCTTAAACTTAAAATATATGTATATGTAGTCTTCCCGATCCCCATTTCATTTGCTTTCATCCTTGTTAATTAAAGGCCTGAAACACACTGACAAGCACTATCACACAGATAAGAAATACAGTAATTACACTTTTTGAGCTGCAATATTTTAGCTGAACTGGCTTTCGCAAGACTGGATTTACAATATCGGAGAGAACAGAACCCATATCAGCCACTGGTGGTCCTTGGGGGTCTTTCCTATATTTTCATAATGAAATATTTTAAGCATCTTAGCGCTGCACATTTTTACACATTAATCTTATCTTGCTTTTTATTATGAATACCTTCCTTGTTTTCTTTTTCATCTAAACATCTAAATCAAATGAATCAAAACAGTATGTAATGAAAGCCAAGGATAGTTAATATTGATGAAACAACATTAGGCCAGACCCTGGAGGACAGGTTGCACTGCTGAAGGACAGAAGACCCCCGAGAGAGACCATGATTCCACCTCACTCCTAGAATGTAGTTCAGGACACATCAACAGGGACGCCACACACAAGCAAAGAAAATCTGGCTGCATTACATATTTATTCACATGTGACACACCTCATCAGGATAATGTGCAGCCCAGTGGGTTATGGATAATACATCCAGAAGGTCATGGGTTCATGTCCTGTGGCTAGCAGAGTAATCATATCGCCGCTGGGCCCTTGAGGAAGGCTTTTAATCCCAGCTACTCCTGGGGCTCCAGATGCAGACTGAGCCCAAGCTATCTTCACATGTGCAACTTTTTGTTCAAAAATGTGCAATGACTAAAGGCCTGAGCTACACCCCTCAAATGACTCATTTCTAATAATGTAATCCTTTAAAAATGCATCTTTTTGAAGTGCAGTAATATTAGCAGACAGAACTCAGCACAATCCCTAAAATTAATGACACGAGGACAAGAAACGACATTGTTTGTTCCGCTTGTCATTTGGCCATGGGAAGAATTTGCTGTGCCGATTAGCCTTCGGGACTGTACGTTAGTGTCCTTCACTATACTGGATATTGTATGATTAAACAATTACTGAATTGGCAAAATGGCTTGGCAGTAAGTAGTAGTGCTACTTAAACAGTAAGACTATGAGACATGGAAGGTGAAACTAACTGTACTCCTCATGTGTATCAAGTCCTCCAGCAATGTTTTAAAATGACTTTTCCGTTTTGCTTTGACATATGCCCACCACTGGGGAAGCCAGAGAGCACGATCACCACATTTGTTACAATTAACACTTTTATGCAAATGCAGGGTGGCATCAATCACAAACATCGACAGCCAGGAGGGATCATGCTGACTACCTGACAGACGCTCAGCACCGTCCCAGAGATCTCTCAAAGCTTCTCAGACTTAGGGTCCAGCTCTGTCACTCATATGCAAGCAGCAAGACTGTTATATGGTATAATGGATAAGGATGAGGTTCTGTAGGGTAAAGGCTGCTGGATCAAGGCGCAAGGAAGGCCATAGTATCGTCCCAATAAGCAATATTAACTCAAATTTATTTGTTTAAAGGATGAATGGTGGCACAGTGGTCAGCACTGTTGTCTCACACCTCTAGGGCTGAGGTTGAAGTCTCTGCCACGGCTCCATGTGTGTGATGATTCATGTTCTTCCACGTGTCGTTGAGGAGTTTCCTCCGGGTACTTTCCCCACAGTCCAAAAAGATGCTATGGGGACGTGAAGTCTGTCTGCGCCCTGCTACGGTTGGTGTCCAACCTTGGACATCCTATAGCTTCTACAGGCTCGGAACTCCCATGACCCTGAATGACAAAAGAAAATGCGTAGTTGATTGAAATATCCAACTGCATAAGCATTTTTAAACACTGCTTTACAAAATAAAAGTATTAGCCCCAAGCTAAAACATCTACCAACTAATTCTTCTTCCAAACCGTTTTACCCATCCTACCCAAGACATTGAGGATTGTTTTCGAAAATAAGATTCCAATGCAAGTTTTAGACTAAGTGGTTAATATTGTATGTAAGTTGTTTGTGAGATGAAAGAGAGGCAAATCAAATCGTTTGTTCAGCTTGAAAGTAAAGTGCACTCAACTTATTTTCATTTATATATTGAACTCATTTTTATTCCTTAGAATGGATCTAGAATACTTGGAAAAGTGGACATTTTATTCAAAATCCATGGTCATGCATTTGTTCGCAGTTCTTAACAATGTCAATTTTAAGTTTAAAATTGCCTTCTCTAAAGGTATAATTTATTCTACAAATTGTGTTCTCCCTTGTTACTGTTGGAACAAGCCCTGGAAAAAAAATCTAAATTAACCATATAATTTACTTCTCAGAAAAGAAATGTTACATTTCAATATCATTAGAAGTCCCAAAGGCTGTTCATTTTATCTGAAACTATGGAAGCTTTATTCTTAAATTTTTTTACTTAATTGAAATTGATTTTTTCCCAAGGCCTTTGCTATATTTTAATTCATATTTCATATTTGAATGACTGGTACCAATGTCTGTGTTGTTGCATTTTAAAATGAATAATCAGTTTTAACAATCATAAAGGGATTTAGGACTCAGCATATGTACTATAATATATTATATATACACTTCTTTATGAAAAGGGCATTCCCAGTTCTCAGACTACAATCTGACAAAATGTAAGAAAAAAATATAAAAAATATTGCATATAGGTTTAATTCTTCTCTGTCTCTTGTGAAATACGGCATATTACAAAAACCCTCATGTTAATGTCAAATAGAGCAATTCAGGCTGTTTCTGGGAAAATCACAAGAGGCCACGTCACTGAAATGTCCCCCACAACCAATTTCCGTCTCCTCTTCTCCATCCCACCTACAAATATAACTGCCGTAACCTTTACTATTACTGTCCTCAGTGCTACTAAGCTGGAAAAGGAGGGATCATCATCACTTCAGGTTATTTGGTGAAGAAGAACTAGAAGCCCAGCTGACACTTATTATGGAGAACCGGGTCCAGTCCAGAACCCTCTCCATCGTCATCCAGCCTCCCATGAGACAAAGATGGTGCTGGCAAAAACTAGGGTATTCACTGGCAGGACACAGCATCCTCACTGAAGGCAGGATACAGACCGCGACTGAAAAGAGATGTGGGATATGAACGAACCGAACAACCATTTCACCAAAGTGGCAGTTAATTTCAGCATAGAATTAGAAAAACATAGGCCTTGATTTAGTTTTCCACTGATTGGGACACGGAGATTTTTGACATTGAAAAGGAATAATGAAACGATGTGAGCGATACCTGAGTAAGTGGGTGGGCTTGTGTGAGGAGGGGTCAGCGTGTCAGGTGTCGATGTTAGGTGTCACCGCCCCCCCCCAACTTCTTTGCATGGCAGCAAGATATAAATATACAGAGAACAGCTGCGTCTCTCTCGCTCCCAGGGAGAGGCAATAACATCCCCGTCTCATGCCAATAGATAATTGATTTGGCTGGAACGGATCAGCTGTACTTACTCAAGTAGTTAATTAACTTAAGTTTTAATTTGTGTCCATTAACTGCTGTGCCTAATAACACTTCTGGTATTATCTAGTGCCAAACTTATGTGCTACAAACTACGTTTAACAAATATCTAAAAAATAGGCAAGGAAAATCTTTAAAAACCTGCATCGTATGATCGCCCCACAAGGAAAGCAATCAGTACCCTGCCGGTAGATTTTGATTGGGGACGGGAAAATACAGTTGGATCTTAATTGAATCATGCCGACTTAGAAAAGCTTCTCCATTCTCCTTACAGAATAATAAAGTGTACTGTGTCTATTGAAACTGGCCATAGCAAAGCACATCCCCGGGAACAGGTTATAAATAAAAGTTTGTAGATTTTGGAGGGGTGACTTGCCCTGTCTACAGGCAACATGGCAGCTGCGACTGTTGCACTCGATGCTTAAACACAACATTTCCATCCAGGGAAAGTACTGAAATGACGCAACTCTATGACCTCTATCCATTCGAAGCAATATATCCCTTTGATTTTAGGCTAATTACATGGTATGTACATGAGTTAGTCAAGTGCTGTATGGTTTAGTTTTCTGGACATTCTGGGCTACTCAGATATGTCATAATTTGGTTTGTAAATTATGAACCAGTGGTGATGTAATTCTTTTTTTTTTTTTTAGAAAAGACTACTTGCACCTATTGAGGTTTCTCAATTTTTAGTCTCATATAAAAATGTGCAGGCATTAGAAATGTAAACTTTTAAATGTTGAGATTAGAGTCCAGATGATTCAGGAACACAGGGGTGTCATTGGGGACCTTTCTGTGGTTTAGTATTGTGAAGCAATACATGGTTAGTGCCAGGCAGATATGAACATCATGCAAAGCCACATACATAACAGGCAGTTTTAGAGTTTAATGCTGATTGTTTATTGCCATCGTTTTCTCACCTATATACACTATACCTCACTGCGTGCGGGATTACTATGGAATATTTTAGCGCCCAACTCTGCAACTAGGACGACTGGATTGAGTAAGTTCTCTCGATGCCAACGATATGCGACTCATGTCTGTGCGTTATACCTCTTCAATGTTACACATCTGAGATTAACGGGTGCAAAAATCAGCGCATTTTGCGTTTGTCGGGTTCTGAGGGTTAACAGAGAGGCTGACGGAAAGATCACGCTCGCTGACTGGAGTGCTAGTTACAATCCTTGAACCGCTGCCTGTTATTCAGCATGTCTATTCCATAAGCACAGAGAAGAGCCTGGTGTGACCTCCACGCCTGTCATTGATAACCCATCAAAAACAATACCCCTGACATTGTGCTACCTACTGCTATCCCAGTACTGCAGTGGACAGATTTAATACTAAGCACGGAACACTAAAACCGCCGGACTCCAAGTTAGGATATTTAAACAATGTATATTCTTATATAATATATTCTTATATAAAATTTGACTAATTCCTTTATGTAAATCATTCTGTTATCAATTTTTCAGATTAACCTATGTGTAGATTTATTTAACAGATGCTTTTGTTTAAAGTTACATGTGGATTGTATAGTGGCAACCATTGTCACTGAGAAAACTGGGTTTAATGACCTTGTCCAAGGGTCCAACAGTGACCCCACTCTGTTGGCAATGGGATTTGAACTTACAACCTTCCAGTCATGGACACAAAGCCTTAAGTCACAGAGTCACACACTACGTATGCTTACCCACCTTCTGTGTTATTCATATCTTTCACAATCAAAATTCAGAAAGGGAAGGACATGTATAATAATTTACTTCAATTTGTTCATCCAGAATAAGTTTTGAGAGACACGGTGAATAACAATGCTTCACAAGGTTGGGGATTTGAGTCCCACTTGCACTTGAGTTTACCTGTTCTCCCTGTGTCATGTGGAGTTCCTCCCGCAAGCCAGAGACATAGGGTAACTGCCATTTCCAAATTGACCAAAGTATATAATTGTGTGTGTATGTGTGGACTGGCATTCCATGCAGGGTTTAACCTCAGTTTGAGCCCTATGTGGCCTGAGAAAGGCTCCCTACCCCCTATGACCCTGACCAGTGCAATCGGTTGCAAGTTGAATGGAAATGCACCCGATTTGGATCTACTTTAAGGAGTAATATACTCACACTGTGTATAGTACTGCACCGCCATCTATTGATGGAAATGGAAAATACAAAAACACAATAGTGCATTTCCAGAAAAAAACGAATTGCTTTAAATGGTTGGAGTCTGAATGCAAATGACTTTGCTCAAATCACAATGGAAGACCACTGACTGATTTAAGATAATATTCCTATGAAGAACCATGTTATAGAAGTTTCTGCAACTCAATGGATAAATTAATCTTATCTATTGAATTGGAAAATGCGCTTCGTTCTCATATTCATGATTGTGTAATGTCACTGCCAAAAGATTGCAGGGAGTACCCTAGAACTGTCCCTGAATATCCATCCATCTTCCGAAACTGCTTATCCAGCATAGAGTCTCAATGTGAGTCTGGATGCTGGATCGTATCCCAGCTAACAAGGGGCGGAGTTCTTCTCTACCACTGGGCGCGCGGTTACACGCGCTCGCTGAAACGCACGCGGTGGTTAATCTAAGGAACCAGTTCAACACACGGTCAGATCTACGACCTTGAACATGTAAATCCACAGTGCTATCCACGGTTAACTCAGTTTCCTTTTAACCCATCATACTGTATATTGTATTCAATACCTAACCATTATGCAAAATAACTATTTTGAGAAGATTTTATTTGAAAATAGGTTTAAAGCAGCAACAGGGGGATTTTATTTAGCTTCTTTCCTATGCGGGAAGCTTTTTCCTGTGTAAAAACATAAAAAAAACCTAACCTGGATTTAAAAAAGCAAAATGTCAATCTTTAATATGTACATGTTATCAAGTTGTGTTTGGTAAAATTAATGCGCTACCCTCTATTCAGTATCTTAGACCTAGTTAATTATAAAAATTTTGGGGGATGGAACAGAAAAGAATCGAATGAACTCTACAAAGATTCATAAGCGTATCGGGAATTAGTTTTACTAGGTATCAGTCACAATTTTCATTTACTGGCAGTGTAGACAGAGATAACGCGTTTAAACCCCTGTAATCGTGCTAAATGTTCTCAATTTTAGTTTATGCAATATATGCATTATTAGGCATGCCTCCTTAAATTAGGAAAGGCTGAACGTGCAAATTGTTATTACGCATTTTACTTGAAATTGTTTTTGTTGAAGAAAACCCTAAAGTAATGTGCATGCCATACAATTAATATAGGCTATTTAAAGTCTTAATACGTTTTAGCTGATGTAATGTCAGTATGCGTAATGACATTTTTGCGAGAAGAACTTAGCAGGGATCTGACCCCGTTTTTGTAAATATTAATACAAAATACCAGTCGCGTTAACGCCAACGGGGGTTATAACACCAGCGCGTGTGCGGATCAGACATTCGGCATTCGGCCTTTGTTCGGTAGATTAAAGTACCGTTTTATGAGTGTAGTAAGCGTGATTTGAAATTTTTACAGCTTTTCATACATTAAAAAGGTCATTTTATGAGTTACTGCTGGCTACATTGAAGCGGTGGGGATACAGATAATGCTATAAGCTATAGCCTATACTATCGCAGTCTCCTGTGACTGAATCTATGCCAGTCTTATCTTATTGGTCCTCTCAAATCCCTGTAAATAATAATAATAATGTTCAAAATCCAAAGCATTTAGTTTTTCTTACAAATAAATGCTTTAACGATAGATAGATAGATAGATAGATAGATAGATAGATAGATGGATGGATGGATGGATGGATGGATGGATGGATGGATGG
>JABFDZ020000131.1:1077911-1092460 GCA_019775955.2 Pollimyrus isidori
TGGATGGATGGATGGATGGATGGATAGATAGATAGATAGATAGATAGATAGATAGATAGATAGATAGATAGATAGATGATGTGTCATTGGTACGCCCTGAGGTGGCACAAACAGCGCTATAATAGCAATTATGCATGGATAAAAAAAAAACAATAAATTGTTTTTGGCTTTAATAATATAATCTACTGTGCTTCCTTTAAATAACTCAGTGTGACCCAGCCATGAGAATGGTTGCTATGGAGAGAAATGCCAAAGAAACCTGAATTACATGATGATTGTGCACAATATCTTAATGAGAGAGCTGTTGGAGCAGTTCAGAAAAGGTCATTTTAATCCTAGCTAGGAACTTAGCAATAAAAGCCTATGTTGAATCAATTTCCCCTTTGCCCCTGTGTAAGAACACAAAGGAGAACACATCCATTCCTCTGCAGAAAGCATCTGTGAAGGTTCTCTGTCAAAACCACAAGTAAAAGCTTAAAAACGCTCTGTTTTTAGCCAATAGAAATAGTAAATCCTCCTCCTGAAGGAATTATATGGGGGAAAACGTGTTAAACTGAAAACTGCTGGGACAATGGCTCAGGTTTGAAGAAAGGCAGCCGATGAATCTACCTTTAAGCTGGTACACAACCCGACAATGACAAAAAACTAGCACCAACCAAATCAACAAAAGGAGCTGCTCCAATCAGCTGCTGTTGGCTCCCAATGGTCGTGAATATTTGCACTGGGTCACATGGGTGACGGTTGACATTCAGGAACTCAGCTTCAGCAACTAGCTTTGATGCCGATTCAACATGCTGAGTCAGCCAGAATAGCACCAATTAGAAACAACTGTGTCTGATTATGCTGCATGCACCAGCATGACAGACAGTCACCAACTCTCACTGACAGTTTGACAGCTTCCGACAGCCAAAAGTCAGCTTGGTGTGTTCCAGGCTTTTTTTGGTGTCTACCTAGGACCAGACTTAGATTTGGCTCTAGAATTAATGCTGAGTTAATTTTTTAAGCTCATTGGAGTTTTACTTACACAAAAAGGTCAGAGATATCACCAGATTGTCGAGAAGATGGGTCCAATCAACTACAACAGGTGGGACCAACAAATCACATGACTTGGTCCTGCCTCCCCTTGTTGCTTCGGTCCACCTCCACTACTATCTGATTGGTTATCTCTCTGAACCAATAATTTTTTTCTTCTGCCTTAATAATGTTGCTATGTACATCCACAACATCCACAAGCTTTTTTAAAGACTCTTTGAAAAGCAGCAACACATGAACATTATTGGTTGAGAAAGCAAGAAACAGAAATTATGTTGATTTGAGTACGTATATACAACCGGTTAATAGTGTTATTAAACATAAAAGCAAAGCAACACAGGGGCTCTGTGGATAGCCTTGTAGCCTCATGTCTCTGGGGATGGGGGATAAAAGTCTGCCCCCGGCTCTGCATGTTTGATGTGTTCATGTTCATACGAGTTTCCTCCCACAGTCCAAAGCCATTGGTTAGGTGAGGCATCTCTAAAGTTGTCCTTAGTATATGTGAGCATTTGCCCTGTGATACTTGCATCTTGTCCTGGATGTCTAGTGCCCTGTGCTTGCTGGAATGGGCTCCAGGCTCACTACAACCCCTCACTGGATAAGCAGTTATGGAAGATGGATGTTCTGAAAGCACTGAAATGGTTTGTCATCCCAACCCTTCGTGATTTAACATACATAGGAAGCTGTGTCATTCCTGCATGTATATGAACAACATCGATACATGTGGATTCATATTTTCAAAGAGTTTGCTGACATTTTTGAAACTGCTGGAAAACAGGCCATATAGTTTATATGTCTGTATCAGCTCCAAAACACTGACTGGCAAATTCACCACCAACTGTTTTCTGCAGCTTAGCAATATTGCAAGACTAGCCTGTATTTCATCAGCTCACTGCAGTATTGCAATGCTTGCACTGGAGAAATTCTGAGTCACATCTATTTGCACTATACAGACTTCAAAATACAGAAAAAAACTTTTCAATTCCATGATAGAAATATGCTCATTTTAAACTCAATTTTTAGTCTATTCTTAACACATTTTAAGTGAGTCTGCAATGTCTGCCCTCTGGGTATCTACTGACAGTACACAAGCTAGAATGTATACTCTATTTACAGGGTGGAGGCTTCTCAACATTCATCAAACAGTAAATAATGCAAAGGTAGCAGAATGGAAGGAATTTCAGAACTACCTTTAAGCCGGGAACTTACTCCATCCCATTTTAGCTAGAATTTTAGTTTATGATTTTTGTGTTGCTTGTTCAGTGTTACCACAAATTTATTTATAGTGGCTCATAGCAACAGTTATTTAGCAAATTCCTTTGCCCAAAGTGACATGCAAGTGACTCCCACAGAGCAGGGTCAGCCAGTCGAGGGTCTAACTGTAATTAGCTGGAGAAATCGGTGTTCAGAGTCTTGCTCAAGGGTGTAACATTTCAAAATATGTTATATGCAGATCAAAATGCAGCAGAATGTTATTTAGCAGTTCTACAATAACTTCAGACATCTGAAAAAAGATCTCTTGTCTGTTTCAAGATATATTTTAAATATTATATATACACCTCAGTTATTTCCAGATCATTTAAAATATTCAGGACCTTGAAATTATTCAATGATTCCTATAATTTATTAATTCCCAGGTACTTAATTTTAAAAGTACCACAGTAACATATTGTGACAGGTGGGTATTATCGGTGTACTTTAAGATCCGACAAAAAAGCGGCTGTTTAATTGATTTATTATCCGGAGCTGAACATCTAGTTCAGGGCAACCTAGATCTCTGCACAAAAAGCCCACAGGAAACAGTGAATTCCTAAATATCATACTTATATCTCAGGATAATAAATGCAGCGAGCGGCATAGCGGGGCTAACTTTAAGAAGCGCCACAAAGTCAGGAAGCAATTCGGACACAGCCACTGAAACATTAAAATAAAATCAAACCAACCCAAACATTAGGTCTGCTTTACGACACCAAAGGGGTTTAGTCCCGCTTTGTGTAACACTGACCAGTAAACTAAAGTTTCCGGGGGTTTCCGGTCGCTAACATAAAGATATCTTAAGCTAATTTAAATATAGTTTGATTTTTTTACAGACATCATTAAAGGTTTTTTTTTTTTAAATAAGAAATAGACATAACATCAAATATTTAAAGAGATATCTACCATTATAACATATATTATAACACAAACATTGCAAACATTAAATCCCACTGAAATTGATAACTTGACCCGTGCCGAAATTAATATTATAGACAGGTAATAGCAATATCACTTTTTCTGCTCCTCTTCAGTTCTTTCAAGAGAATCACAACACGCCCACCGTCGACGCCGCTTCTTACACTTGTTCATGGTACTTGTAGTTTGACTGGGTTTCCGGTTTCATTGGCTTGTGTATAATATCTATTCCAGAAGAACTTCAGTTTCCATAATCCTTAAGAAGGCATGGTGTGGAAGACGTTTTCCTCCCGGCGAAGATGGCGGCTCCCTTGACTCTCGTTTTGATTATAGCTGTGACTATTAGGGCTATACTCTTTAGATCAAGTCTAGCGGAGCTTTTAATCGAGAGAGTGGAAGTAGTATCTCCATTAAATGCATGGAAACGAGGTTAGTCAGACGTTTCTACTTTTAAATTTCTTTCTTCGATGGGCATGTGCACCTGACTTGCAACCCGTGCTGTTTGAATTAACTAGTATTATGGATATTTCCATCACCTTTTGGTAACTGGTTCACTTTTTTGATAATCTATGATTAGAATTTTGGTGGATCACTTGCATTGCTTCATTTTTTACAGCACATAAAATATTGTATATCGACACCTTAGCTAGCATACTTTCGCCGTGGCTAATGAGGAAGTTACAACCATGTCAGCTACTTTATGTAATAATAATTTTCTGTCATAAAATGCATTTTGAAGGTCTGCTTAAGCAGTTTATCAGTCGTTGATAGTAATATTTAAAAGACCATATTATTTTCCCTCATAAGTTGGGGATGGAATCGCTGTTAAATAATTTGTGATAGCATTTATGTTTTATACCTCGTTAATGGTAGCTGTCAGAATGTGGAGAGCGTCGTGATCAAATGGTTTGTTGGTGCTTTAGCAGAACTTGACAAACACGAGAAAGTCAAGTGATAATTAAGCCTGGCGTGGGTACTGTGTTAGCAACATGTACTGACAGGTGCATTCTGTAATTTTTGGCTTCAGTTGTGGAGGCCCTGGCTCTGCTCGACCTGGGAGTGTCCCCGTATTCTGGAGACGTCTTCCATGAAGTGAGTTCCCCGTTCTTGCATGTAACCGTTAAAATACCGCTGGTGCATAATTTGTTTCTGAGTACTTAAAAAATAACTTGTTTTATTAAATGGTCCTTATAAACGACACTACTAATATAAAGGTATTTTCTCCCTCTTCACTTTAGACTCCTCTTATTATATACCTTTTTCACTTTGTCGTCGATTATGCGGATATTGTGTTTATGGTGAGTAAATGACTCCTGATATTTTATAATCCTGTCATTACGTCAGTAATGTCAGACATGCATGGATTTTTTTTCCTTCCTCTGTGCTTGGTGTAAAGAATCATCAAGTCAGTCAGGGTGCTAAAGGTATTCTGTGTGTCACTCTGTAGATAGCAGATGGAATCACAGCTGTGGCGCTTTACCTGGCTGTACAGGACTACAACAAAAATGTGGTGAGTGTGTAAGCATGTGCATATGGACCTGAACACCACGCACGCACGCACGCACGCACGCACGCACGCACACACACACACACACACACACACACAGAGACACCACTAAGTATTCCTGAGTTGGATAAGGTTAATACTGAAACTTTTCCCCTACATACACTAGTCAAAACTTCATTCTTCATTCTGCCTGAACGATGCATTTTACTGTGTTTATTAAGAATGAAAAATTTTAAAGCTGAAAAAAACTACTTTAAGCACATTGTGTGAAGGTTGCTGATTCAGGCCCTAGGAGGGACTCCACAGTGTAGGTGCCTTTTATTCTCTCAGGAAAAATAATGATTTTATATTTCATTTTTGACATAGTTCAGGAAGCAGAAATACGCTCTCGAAGGTGACCGCTATCCTGCCGACTGCCTGGAGCTTATTAGAAGTCCGAAAGAAATGTACTACATCCCGCTGAAGGTGGCACTGTTGTGAGTAGCTCTCATACCTGCCTTTTGCACATATACAGTGTTTTTAGAACTCAGCATGCTCATGTGTCATATGGGGGCATGGTATCTATATCCAAAATATTAATTTAGCTCGGGCAGATTAATAATATTTCCAAGAAGGCTGTTCTGTAATATTTTGATACTGCTTTTTGCATCTGTGAGTAAAACTGCCTTGAAATTCCTTGTCTGTCATTTTTCAGAACATAGTTGTATGACTTTTTCGGTAGTGTTTTGGCCTTGTGCTGTGAGTGGGTGCTTTTGTCACATGTATTCCTTTTGGTCTTTTAGCTACCTGCTAAACCCTTTCACAATATTCTCATGTGTGGCCAAGTCGACCTGCGGGCTCAACAACGCCATCGTCGCACTCTTTATCCTAAGCACGATAAAAGGTACAAAGTCGTTGCCATGTTGAGATGGGGTGGCAGGGGCCAAACCCTGGGGTCACGTCCCAGGGGCCAAACCCCGGTGGTGCCTCTTCCTCATATTTCCCATCCTTCTGAAGGAAGTGCCTTGCTGAGTGCCATTTTTCTGGCTGTGGCCACATACCAGTCCATCTACCCCCTGACTCTGTTTGTCCCGGCTCTGCTCTACCAGCTGCAGGTAAGTCCCCTCAGCTCCCCTTCTTTCGTCAGATAGGGTGGAATTGCCAGTCCTGCCAGAACAGGTCACACAGGTGGCTGGTGGACTTTGTGATGGAAATGTTTGTGGCAAACTTCCTACTAGGATCTTTTTTTGTGCCTTTGTGGCAAGAATTTGCTCTAAAGCAACTCCATGTGTTATAATTGGAGGTGTAAACTGCACCTCCAATGGCGGTCTGAAACGCATCGCTAACCTGTTGCGCTTTAACGAAGTCCACAAGGTCATTGGTTTCATTCTTATGGCTGGTAAAGTAATTATATCATAATTGGGGCCGTGAACAAGACCCCATGGATGCTGGACCCTGTCTGACCTTCAGCTATGACTCCAGATCTCATCTCTATGTATGTATGTGTCTGCGTCTCTCATGGAGAGTCAGATTTGTGAAAGCTATTCAATGAAGGAAGTCCTTTTGAAAAGTGGGTGGGATTATTGTTCATATCCGTTTTCCTCTCGATTAAACAGGTTGTAATCGACAGTGTCTGTGTCAAAGCCTCATTTCTCCCATCTTAGGAAACACCAATTGTGCCTGTCTGTGTCTCGCTAAGATGGTGCAATTTTGCTGAGATGCCGTCTGTCCCATCATTCTGTTTCAGAGGCTCTACATCCCCGTCAGCCTGAACCGGACCAGCTTCTGGCTGTTCACCCTGCAGTATGCTTCCATGTACCTGGGCAGTCTGTGCGTCATCGTTTGCCTCTCCTTTTTCCTGCTTAACACCTGGGATTTCATCCCCTCTGTTTATGGATTCATGTGAGTCCCCCCCCCCCCCCTCCCCGGAGATCTAATAACTGTTTGTTTGTTTTAATGGGCCAGAGTAGTAATTTTATGTTTGTAGCACTGTTCTTGTAAAACAAAGGTCAAATCCCACATTATACACACAACTTGTAACTCCTATACAATAAGTTACTTTTGATAAAAGTGTCAGATAAATGAGTAAAATGTAATGAGTGTATGTGTCAGGTGTTTCTGTGTCTGAGGATGTTGGCTGCCCCGCGCTTCCATCCCGCTGGTCCTGACACTTTAAAAACTCCACACCTTCAGCCTCTCTGTCCCAGACCTCACGCCCAACATCGGCCTCTTCTGGTACTTCTTCGCCGAGATGTTCGAGCACTTCCGCCTCTTCTTCATCTGCGTCTTCCAGATCAACGTGTTTTTCTACACCATACCGCTGTCCGTCAAGCTAAAGTGAGTGCCTCTAGCGCCGCCCTGCTGCTGCATACTCTTCGTGTAATAACTTCATTTTAAAAACAAGTTGAGCAAAGCTACATCTTTTTTTTTTTTTTTTTTTTTTTTTTTTTTTTTTTTTTTTTTTAGAAGTTACAAAAAATATTGGCAGACCTTATCTAGAATGTGTTTTCTTTCCATTGGACAGTATTGTCTCTTTAATTTTATACAATTTGTCAGTCATTATGGATGCCATACACATTCATGAGAGTAAGACCTTTTTAACACAACATGGACGTAGTTTAATGTGTTCGGTTCTTCCTTTGTGCTTGTTTCCATTTCTCAGGGAGCATCCCGTCTTTCTGATGTTCATGCAAATCGCCATCATCTCCATATTCAAATCATACCCCACCGTAGGGGACATCAGCCTCTACATGGCCTTCCTGCCCATCTGGAACCACTTGTATCGATGTGAGTAGCTGGCTCGCCCACAACTGCAGGATTCTCGGTCCCTCATGTGAGCTTCATCCCTTGCCTCGACTCCTTTGATTGGTTTGTTCAAGAGGTATTTTCTTAATAGGTGAATAAATTATTCAGGCATATCGAGTGGCTGGTACATTGGTCTCACACCTATAGAGTCAGGGGTACAAATTCTGAAGTTTGCATGCCCTCCTTGTGTTTGCATGTGTTTCTTCTGGATATTCTAGTTAACTCCTATAGTCCAAAAACACGGTTAGGCGAGCATGTGTGTTTCTGTGGAACGCCTTGTGCCCTGGGCATTCTGGGTTGAACTCCAGGCTGACTGACCCTGTACTGGATTGACGTTGATGGAAGATGGATGTAGATCTCTATATGCTAGCCAAAAAGTATGTCGACACCTCAAATAATGAGAAGGATTGCCTAATTAAGTAACACCTATTGCTGATACAGGTGTAATAATCCCACATTCAATCTCCTGGATTAGCATTTGAATGGTTCATTGTACAGAAGAGGTTAGTATCTGGCATCTTCACAGGATGCCATCTTTCCAGCAAGTCAGTTCGGCATATTTCTGCTAGAGCTGTCCTGGCCTACTGAAAGTGAAGTGGTTTTGAAGGTCAGAATGTTAAGATGCAGTTCAGTTGTGAAGTGGTGCACCATACGACCTCAAAGAATGGGACCTAGAAACTTGACATCAATACCCAACCAGAATGACAGCAAATCCCACCTGCAGTGTTCCAGCATTTAATGAAAAGCTTTCCCAGAAGAAGAGAGGCTATAATGGCAACAAAAGGTGGACTAATTTCATGTTACCCCTGGTTTTGGAACGTGAAGCTGGTGTCCACATACTTTTTGGCCACAGAATGTATAAGTAGTAATAAAATATTCTGAATTGCATCAAATGAGTAGTTTTTGAATTAGATGGTTTATTAAACAAGTTCCCCCGCTCCCTCTCTCCCCAGTCCTAAGGAACATCTTCCTGGTGGCCTGCGTGATGCTCGCCTGCTCTACTCTGTTCCCTGTCCTGTGGCACCTGTGGATCTATGCTGGAAGCGCCAACTCAAACTTCTACTATGCCATCACACTGCTCTTCAACGTAGGACAGGTGAGGGAGATGGAGGGCAGGGGAAAGGGCGAGATCACGCCATGCTGTAACAGTGGTCAGTGTGGTGTCCCTTCCCATAATGCCGGGCAGAACTAGCTCTGCTCTCAGCATTCCAACAGCTTGTGATGCAAGAATGCTGGAGGACTCCATAGATGTAGGGTACGTCCAAAATTGCACACTTTTTTACCGTATAGTAGGCCAAATGTAGTGTACAAAGTCTCCGAATCCTTGTTATGGATGAGACAATAGGGGAAGGGTATCCAGATGACATAATTTCTGTGAAATTCTGAAGTGTGCAACCGATAGATGCGCTGCTATCTCACAAGGCCACTGGGCCTACAAATGCAGATGAACGTCATTTGCGCAGAAACTTTTATCAATATGTTAGAGGAAATTTCAGTAGAAAACAAAACCCAGTTACATCAATTGACACTTTTTTTTTTTTTTTTTGATTTTTAAGTTTTTAATTTTCACAGGAGTCAGTTATGTCATTGGTAAACAACATCCAAGTCAGATAACATTGGATATGGTGATTACGATATGTCTGAGTGCATACGCACTGTTCATTCATTCATATGTACAGTATGCATTACATTAACAGACAGAATTTCTAACGAAGTTCACAACGTACTTTGAGTGCATGATTTCATTGACAGTATTGGTCTGCTATATGGAATAACAAACACTCAAATGATCTGTGTAGAAACAAGTACAAATTCTTGAGCGAGTAACATCAGCAATGTCTAAAAACCAGAAATTAAGCTAATACATTTTTTTTCCTGTTTGACCTAAATGAGCATGAATACAATATAAAGTGCTGTATTCATAATGGGGTTCAGCTCTATTTCTTGTGTGTGGAAGGACTTTTTTATTCTGTCCCTGAATCCAATGTAGTAAACGGTTGTGTAAAATGGAAGACTCGGTGTCTGTAATGGCTATGGCAGAGAGGTGTGACACCAATGCCAACCCCCTCCCCCCCCCTTCTTTTTTGTCTGTAAGCATCAGGTCACTATCGTGAGCGTTTGGATTGGCTGTCGTCAGGCACTGGATACATCCATGTGACACTGACTTGCGTGTGTGAAGATGAGCTTTCATTCATCACTGGCAGTGGGGGAGGGTGTTACAGGGATATGGTCTAAAAGCTTGTACCAGGGCTCCTGTGTCTGTTGTAAACAACTTAAATTAGGATGAATGTGACTGGCTGTGTCTAAATCAGGGGTCACCAGGATGCCCCCAAGGTTCACATGAGTCCCCCACAGACCTGTTCTAAAAATAGCACAACTCACCAGTGAGCAGCGTCTAAAATGGAATTTTATGCTGCTGCTGTTCTTCTTTAACAACATTTGCATTTACATTTATGTAGATTTAAAAATGACAACTTCAAAAAGAGCATTTAAAATATGTTTATTGTACATGAAGTTTAGATAAGTTTATGAGGGCATTTCAAACTGGTAGCCCTGCGTATGGATCATTACACGTGAAGTAGCTCTGTTTCACCAAGGCTGATGACCCTAGGTCTAAATGAATGAATGTTACATTTTATATAGCACTTTTATGGACACCCAAAGCATTTTACAGAAGCAACGTGGAGCCTCGTCAACCACCATCACTGTGTAGCCCCCACCTGGAGGGTGCACTGGCAGCCATTCTGCACCTGTACGCTCACCACACAGTAGCTAAGGTGGTGAAGGGGCAGGAGAGAATTCACCAATCAGAATTAGGGGGTGATTAGTATTGATTTCATAGGGCCACAGTGGGCAGTTTTAAGGATACCCAGGAATATTTTATGACCTCAGAGAGTCAAGACCCATTTTACATCTCATCCAAAGGGCAGCATTATTTTTCATAGCACAGTGTCCCTATCACTGCACTGGGGCATTGAGATCCACACAGACTACAGGATGGGCTCCCCCTGCTGGCCACACCAATACCTTCAGCAGCAAGCCAGCTTTCCTAGTTAGATCCTAGTCTGATATTCAAGCACTGGTCAGGCCCGAACCTGCTCTGCTTCACCTGGATTACCTGGTCTGAAGCACAGGTGGTATGGCTGCTGGCTAAAATCCCCAAGCTTTCCTGACCCACCATTCGAGTAAGGACCAGGGTTATTGTCATTATCGAAAAATAAAACTATGAGATCTTTTTCATAAACTAAAATGAAACCCATCCGAAAATTTAACAGAAACTAAAATATATAGAAACTAAATCGAACCAATTCCCAATAAAACACAACTGAAACTAAACTGGATGTCTCAACCTGAAATTAGCTGAGAATTATTATCTAAAAAATGCAAGCTGTAAGATCACGGGCTGTCGTCCCTCACAGATCTTGCTGGTGTCAGACTACTTCTACGCCTTTCTGCGGCGGGAGCACCACCTGGCGCATGGGCTCTATCTGAAGAGGAAAGACGGCAGCGAGGCCACCCTGGTGCTGAAGTAGGCAGCAGCAACATGGACTGTGACAGACGAGATCTTAGCCGGCTGGGTCCGAGTCCACCTCTGGATGTTTCATTTTTCCTTTCTTTTTTTGCCCTCCTCTCTTTAATTTTGAATTTTGTGATGCTTTAAGGACCTGCCCTCACACCAAAACTGCCCCCTCCATTCTAGATGGGACTGCAGGGATCTCAACACCTGTAGTGTAGCTTGGTGGACATGCTGCTGCTGCTATCTGTCAGGGTGTTTTGTGTGGGCTGGTCCTCCCAGTCTAAGTCTGCATTTTGGGTGTTTGAGTGTGGATTGGTTTTGTTTCCCCACTGCAAAAAAAAAAGTGTTCTGTGGAATGTTGCTGCAGATCTGCCTTTACCCACTAGATGGCGGCAGACTAATGCGCTGGTCGAAGGAACTATTATGCAATTATGCGTTTCCCATCGGTCCAATGGGACTAGCAAAGATCCGTTTAGCCTGATTTGTGAACCTCCATTTCTGACCTACAGGTGGTTCCAAGCGTTGGTGTCTATAACATTTTTCATTTTTTAATTTGACTAAATCATTGTACACGATTATACATTTTCATAGGTTGTGTGTCTGTTTGTGTGTGTGTATATCTATATATATATAATCCTACTACTAATGTGGCTGTCACTAATCTCCTTCAAGATGCTGTGCAGAATGGGACTTTTTATAAAACTTTAATGTATGGTATTAAAAGGGGGGGTGGTTGCTTTTCTCTAGTCTATGTTGAGACTTGGCCCCCCTGGTTTGCCCCCCGACTCCCATTTCACCCATTTGTCCTTCCTCAGGGAGTACAGCCCAGGAACTGTCTGTAGTATTTTATCGCTGCCAGGGAGTCTACCTGATGACACTGCGGATGAGTGCCTCCTGAAACACGGACGTGTGATGAGATCAGCAGCATTCACTTAGCCGTGTCTCATTCTCCTGCAATTTTTTTTTTTTTTTGTTGCAATGAATTTGTTGATGGGACTATGTTGACTAAAACAGTAAAATTACTTAATCAGCTGCTGCTGAATGGCCTGGATTGTTCCCCTCATCAGTCTCCAATGCTGCCCCTCGCCATGCGGACTGTCACCGGTGAGTCTTTGTTTCAATGTCCTGTGATGCTTCACGGCTCGTCCAGCTCGGCCGCCCATTCAGCAGCCTGCTGATTGATTTCCTGCCGATTCGACGGCTCTTGTGTCGACCGCTGCTACACAGAGAGAGCTCAGACTGCCAGAAATAACAGGTACCTGATGCTGACTATGGCATATTCGGAAAATTTACAGAAAACAATGTTTAAATTAATTATGGTTGGCAATTGTTATTGCTCTTTTCAAATCGCCTACACCCAACTGTTTTGTAGAAGGAAACATTTAGGTACCACAAAATATACACTGTTCATGTAGTAGTGTTGTCGTTTTTTTTTTTTTTGTATTATTTTTAAATGCCTGGAACAGTGAACATTCATACAGGTGTCATTTTATCTTTTAATGAAAAGCAAGTATTGTAAAGCTGGCCTTGTGTAATATGTATCTGACAAGAGTCATATTCTTTACCCAGTGTTGACAGCAGTTTCCCTTGATGTAGTCACAGCAAAACTAGTTTAAAGTATTTATCAGAGACCTCATTCACAGCTCTTCTGTTCTTTCTCTCTCTCTCCTCCCCCCCCATTTCCATTCCTGAACGGTTCATTAACATGTCATTTTATGCTCTGTGTGTGTATGTATACACACACACGTAGAGATTTCACCTTATTTTAGCCAGGAAGGGGTGGGCAGTAAATGGAAATGGTGGAAAAGTCCAAATATTGGGTTTTAACATTATTTATTAATAAAAAGAAATACAATGCACCCCGTGTGTCTTTTTTTTAGCATTATATATATGAAAAATGCAGTTTAATTATGATCACTGAAAAGTCTGGCAGAGGCACTAATCAATGGCCATTGGCTTTAATTTCACACATGAATATTTAATAATAATAGGTCATGCATTAGGAATTTTGTTAATTTTGAATGAAGAATAAATGTCAGTGTTTTCTGACTGGATGCCTTTCGTACCTCTTTGCTCCAGCGATCACGCTGAAAAATACCAGAAATTTGGGGGAATTCATCTGAAGTCCTTTAAAAAGTAATGTTTACTGGTCCAAGCTACCTGCTGGATAGAGGGAGGTACATTGTGTAGGTGACTATCATTTTCTCCAGTCTGAATGTGATCCGCATATGAATCAGCTTTCAAACTGGCCCTAGGTGGAAAAACCCGGGCTTTCTGGGTGGTGAGAAAACTATGAAAGTGGAATTTCAGTGTCACAGAGCTTATAAGAGGGTACTGGAGTATATCTATTTGTTTTACAGCATGTTGAAAATCACCCGTGTTTTTCCATAGAGTTTTCTCTAGCAACTAATGAGACGAATTGCTGATGCTAAAATGCCTATGGTGAATTAAAAATATATATATCTAGAGTTGTCACGATTACTCGAATAAACTTTATAAAGGCAATTATTTGAAAGCTTTCTTCTCGATTTATATGACAATTTGGAGAATGGTGGATAGGGTGTGGTGGATGAGGGTCCACACGAAGAGCGGAAGCTTCAGTTGTGCGGCAACACTTCACATTAAAATAGTTTTAAAATAGGTTTGAGGGTCTCGTACAACAATACAAGGTGACTATCAGCCTTGGGTAATTATAAGATATGTGCCCTTAAACCTCTTGGAGAAACTTATCCTGTCTTTGTCATTACTATGCTTTAGAGCAGGGGTGGCCAACCTTATCCGCAAAGAGCCGCAGTGTGTGCAGCTTTTTGGGGTAACCTGTATGTCAGCTGTTCAAACCCAGGTGTGAGGACTCTTCAGCCAATCAGTCCTCTAATTAGTAATCTAATTAGGGAGTTGTGGTAAAAACCCGCACACGCAGCGGCTCTTTGCGGATAAGACTGGCCACCCCTGCTTTAGAGGGGCACTATTATGCTTTTCCAGTTTTTCACTTAATTTTTTCCAGTGCTGTATATAAAGAGACCACAGCAACATTTTTTAGATTCACTCATTTTTCAATATATGGGTATGCTTCTCAGTGAACTCCAACCTGGCTCTTTTCTGTTCTTTTTATTGACGAAGGGCTTCCTTGCTTTATGGGACTTAAGTCCTGCTTCTAGGAGTCTGTTATGAACATGTCCTAGCTGTGCACTTCACTCAGTGCAACCTTCTGCCAGCAGGACCAGGATTAAACCAGGATTTAACAATGCAAATTCTTAAAAAAATATGGATTTATCTCTTAATTTTGTCCAGGGCTGTAGCTTTACGAGTATGGAAACGGTACACACAAAAGGGAGTTGGCGTTTGCGTGCCCGCCCTGTGTCTGTGTGGAGTTTGCGTGCCCGCCCTGTGTCTGTGTGGAGTTTGCGTGCCCGCCCTGTGTCTGTGTGGAGTTTGCGTGCCCGCCCTGTGTCTGTGTGGAGTTTGCGTGCCCGCCCTGTGTCTGTGTGGAGTTTGCGTGCCCGCCCTGTGTCTGTGTGGAGTTTGCGTGCCCGCCCT
>JABFDZ020000131.1:1093135-1116750 GCA_019775955.2 Pollimyrus isidori
TGACATTCAGTTTGGAGTTCAGGAGATTGTCTTGACCAGGACCACACCCCTAAATGCATTGAAGCAACTGCCATGTTAATCAACCGATTAATGCAATTATTTAATGAGAAATTGATCAGGTGTTCCTAATAATCCTTTAGGTGAGTGTATATATATATTTGTATTTGTCTATTTTTCCACTTCTGTCTCCTCTCTCTCTCCCTCCTCTACTTCAGTTAACTTTCCCTGTCAGCTCCGGCTTTGTGGCGCAATAATCTAAAATGGTCAATAAAGAGTAAACCTCAAGTAACAAGAGGAGCCTAATCCAAAGCTCTAGTTGGCAAAATAAAAGTGTTGACACAATAAGGCACCCAGACTAACATTCTGCTGGCTAAACTGCTGGACACGACAGGGAAAAAAAAAGATGCCCAAAGTCTGTGCTTTGGTGGCATTCCATTCCATCCATCCATCCATCCATCCATCCATCCTGCCTCGTGCCTTTTACTTCCAGCGATCTGTTCACTGAATGCAGTACACACATCTCTGCATGGGCCTGAAATGTCAAACTGAGCCCTGCCTGGGCCCATGGCATTCTGACCAGTGACCAGACTCAGCCTGGGCCCGAGTACTAACAGATACCAGCATTAACGATGTGATGCACAGACTCAAACACAAAAACGCATACATAATACATACACATCTGTGCTTTCTTACGCGGAAATAAGATATTTGGCTATCAACAGACTCAAGTGATCTCCAGTCTTTCCTGTTTCCACCTGTTACAGTGTCTGTCCACAAATCACAACAAATACAAAATAAGACATGAAGCTACAATGGCCCCAGCCTGAACCCAACTGATGCAGGACAAAATTTTCAAACTTGCGGACCTATACCTGTACAGTAGGGAAAATGGAAGGACATTAGCATTACACATTCTAGATAGCAACATGGCGAGGCATCAAAACCCAAAGATTATGGAAAATCACCTAGTTCTACATTTCACTATGTTTTTGAGCAAAATCGGGAGTAAACGGAGAAATAAACACCATGCACATGCTTCCGATTAGCTGCTGAGAGACTGTTCATCAGCAGGCCCCTGAGTTCACTCTGTCTGCCGCACAACTGTCCCTCTGGCTGGGAAGGCTTTGCCAGCTGTCGCATTCCCAGAAAGCCAGGCTACGGAAAAGCCAGCAAGTGCAGCTGCACTAAAGTTCACACGGTGCTAACATCCCGCAGCCATGCTGTTGGAGATGCGGTGTCCTACTCAGATACACTGCCCATTTAAGATCACATCTACCGGTAAAATTCATACAGATTCTGAGATGATTGCTGATCTCTAGCCTTCACCCACCATGTAACCCAGTTAATGAAAGGGGGAAAGGTCAGGCCCAGAAGGTACAAATCCAGATCAAGATTTTGTTTCATCCAGCCAATTGAGTACCCTGTGACTGTGACTCTTTATGTTCAAGTGGTGGGTTGAAACAATATTTTGGTCTGGATTTTTACTTTCTGGACCTGAACTTTACACTTCTGCAGTTAATGGCCTTTTAACCTTAAATATGTTTTTGGTTTGTTAAGAAGGTCAGCTGGGTTGGTTGGGAACAGCAAGAGTTACAGTAAGGAAAGCAAGAGGATAGTGTTACAATAGCTTCTGCTTGTATGTTTTCTTGTGTTTTAAAATGTTCATTTTGTTTTATTCATTTTGTAATAATGTTACATTTTTGTTTTGAGGTGTTTCATTAATGAAACATTTTTGTTATTTAGTCATTCCTCTCCCGCCCTTATAGTAGTTCCATTGGTAACATTGTGGCCTCTCACTTCCAGGGCTGTGGGTTCGACACTTGCCGCAGAATATTCCCCATCTTTGTGCCTTGGAACAGGTTCTATAGCCTGCCCATGTGACACTGTTATCTGAAACTCTTCTGGTAAAGTACTCAGCTGTACTAATAGGTAGCTGAAAATTAATAGTTGCTAAAATAGCAGAATGGCTGACGGCTGTTTCTTTTGTTGTGTTGTCTTGGCACAGAGAAAAGGAAAGGAAAACAAAGTTTCAAACCCCACCCAGCCTAGGGTTGCTACATCTAGATTGCATATATCAACTTATCTTAGATACACAGAAGCTCACCCAATCCCTCATCTCCATGCCTCCACCCAGTCTGGCAGGCAAAAGTACGGAAACTAATGCTTCCCTTTAACAGTTTTCAGTGACTCTCTGGCCTCACACCCCTAAACTGCCCATAGAGTGTGATTGTGTATGTGCATGTGTGCGCCCTGTGATGGATTGGCATTGAGTCCAGATTGTTCCCCTACCTCATTTCCCATGATGCCTGGGACAGACTCACACCCTGCCCCAGAGCCCTGCACTGAAAGAAAGTCCAATGTTTCACTTGTCTCCAGCACTTATTTCCAATCTGTTATGTACATTACTGTTCAGTTTACCCAATAAGCTTGTGCTTCACTACAGCTGTCAATAATTTACCATCTGTACTTGGTTAGAACAATAGTACAGCCTCAGAATTTTGTTTTCAAATTTGCCTTTAATTATTGTGTGACATTAAAAAAAAAACACTTCTACTGGCGACAACTTTTTTCAGCACTGCTGTTTGTAAAAGGCGACAACACCCAGAACAATATTGTAGTGTTTGTCCCTCGTGGTGATAAAATCCATACTTACTTAGGTTTTCGATCCACAGGCTAAAGGTTGCACAGGCAAGAGCGGATGGTGTAGTCTTTTTTGCAAAGATAATTTTCTGAGCCTTCTGAGTTAAAAACATTGAACAATAATGCACAAGTGATGGTGAATGGCTTAAGTTCAGGAGGGTCCTAGACATGTTGAAGTTGATATCTTAAAGTGAGTGTGTGACTGTATGTAAGGTCCTCTTTTGGTCAGCTGTGAATATATTTTGATGTAAATTACTGGCAGCTCGGAGACAGACACTCAGCCCAGGAGTTTCATATTTGTTCTCTGTAGGATTACTTTTCCTGTGTAAATGTGAATTTTGCATGTAGATGTATAGCTCAACTGGTGACAGTGGGTAATGATCCCCATATTTAAATGTTTAATGTCAGGATATCATGTAATGGGAGGCTCAGTTGGTAGCATTTTTGCATCTGACCTTCATAGTTGACGTTTGACTCTTTTCCCCATGCTTTCCTTGCCTTATGTAGGATTTATTCCACACATAACGAATGAATTTCAGACACTTGGAATCTCTAACTTCCAGGGCTGAACTGGGATTAAAAATTTGTCGACAGATCAGTGATGTGTTTTATGTGTACCGTTATTCTTCATATCTGCATTGTTTTGTCTTAAATATCATTACGACCTGTTTCACAAGAGGCTTCTGTTGGTAAGTATTCTGCAATGTTAATGTTGAGCACATTCCATCTGTTGAAATGTTCTGTCGGAGCATGACTTTACACTCTGCAACATCATCAACCGTAATATGATTACTTATTATCTTATAACTTATTGTCACAAACATATTGCCACTCACAGAGGAACTGTGAGTAGATTGCAATCTTGCTGATTGGCAAATAATTGCACAACTGTGTTTATTTAACTTTTTGATGTTTGTTTTTAGAGAAATATATAATTTGAAAATTGCAGTAGGGAGTGTTTATTAGGAATGAAGCATATACAAAAAGAGAAAAATCAAGGGTAAGTGTGATCATTCTACATGAATTTGTATTTATTGCCATTTATCTTAAACCTCTACGGTAGTGTGTCCCAATTTGGTCCTCGTGGACCCACAGACAGTCCACATTTTTGCTCTCTTGGGAGCTTGGAGGGAGCAAAAACATGGACCAACTGTGGGTGTCGAATGACTGAATTGGGAACCATTGCTCTAAGGCAGACGTTTCAAAGTTAAGGCCTGTGGATGAATTATCTATGGCCCTTGGGATGATATTTGATTAGTATTAGAACCGGCCCGCAGGCCACAGCCGCCTGATGCTGTTTTGCACGCACAAATACTCCATTCCCCACAATGCAACGGTAGCCCGAGAACTCACTCTTCTTTGAAGGAAGTTTGTTTTTGCCTGTTGAAAAATGTTTTCACTTGAAATTAGTGACAGAGCCATACAAAAACGTTGGATTGTTCATTTAATCATTAAATAAAATACAGTACAGTGTGTTAGGTCTTGGTTCAATAGGTTACGTGCAATCATTTTAATATGTTTTAATAAACATTGAACCAGTCCGGCCCTTGGCTTGTAACAAATTTGTTTTTTTGGCCCTCTAATGTATTTGACTTTGACATCCCTGCTCTAAGGGGTTGAACGAACCCTAAACATTCCAGAAAAATGCTCACTACAACATGGTCTTACACCGTACAGTACATGCTCCAGGCACAACTTTACTTGTGAAGAGAAATTGTAATTTCTGTAACCCCATTTCTGAACATAATCTCAAGAACTTGACAGAAAGGATACTATCTTTACATTTGTTTTTCCTTTGTTAATGAGTAATTGAGTTGCTCATCTTTTCAGCCAAAGAACAAATACCATCATGGACCATACTGTTTAGTCCACAGCTGCTTCTACTTGATAATGTCTTTCCTTCAGACATTTTTATAATGAAATGTGTCCCATTATTGAATAGTCTTCTGAAATATTACACAGCAAAGTACCATTGGATTCACCAAAAAATATTATTTTCCCCAAAGCTCTCCACTTCTTGAATAATGTTTGTTCCCTACTTTCCCATTAATAAAACAAAGTCCAAATTCATAAAAGCTATAAATGAGTATGAGTTTATAAATATGAGGTGATGGTTAATGTGATTATCTATGTAATACATATTTAGGCCTATTTCCAGTCAAACGGTCATAAAATCAGGAGGAATGTGAGTGAAAAGCCTTGACAGAACTGCGCCACATGAAACAATGATCTCAGTGCTATTTGGGGAAGTAAAGCATGCCTTCCAGATAGTGATCCAACTGCCCCCTTTCAGGGCCAGCAGTAAGAATGGCCGCTGTTAGTGTTATTGTGCTCACCTATTTCAGTCGGCCGCCTGACTGATTTCCAAATTCAAAGTGCGCCCTTATGCAGGTCTGGAGATTGAGTTAAATATAATTTTCCTCTTGAGCTCACCCACATACTAGGCACTGCATTGATACCAATGTTAGTCATATAACTATAAAGTCGCAAAAGGGTAAGCAAATAAGATTATACCCATCCAAGAGGTGTGTGGTTGTTCATTTGCGAGCAACCAAAACGACGAAATTTAAAGTCCGTTTGAATTCTGCTTTAAACAAGAAATACCGATCATCTCCATTTCCCTTCGTAGGTTTCTAATGTCTGTATTCAGTGATGACCTACAAACGTTTAGGTACGTAATTAGTGATAATTCTTTCAACAGCTACGAAACGTGTTAGGTTAAGTCGTTTCGGGGCCCCTAAGGGGACATGGGAAGAGAGAAAAAATAATGGACGTGAGGTGCACATGAAAACATAAAAAGTATATATTAGAATTCGCTGGTAAAGTAATCTTGGAAACCAATGGGAGTTGCTTGCTTTAGCTGAAAACTGAATGTAAAGCTAAATTTAATGTTTAAATCAGGACCAACTACGTAGTAAAGATAAAGCTTCCTTACAGCGCTGATATTATTAGAAGACATTGGTGCTCACGGGATGCAGCACAGTCGTACAGTGGTTAGCACTGCCGCCTCACACATTTGGGGTCTGGATTTAAGTTTCTACCAGGGCTCCATGTGTGCGGAGTCTGCATGTTCTCTTCGTGTTGTCGAGGAACTTCCTCCGGTTCTCCCAAGACATGCTAACGCTAGTTGGAGTTGATAAACTGCGCGCAGGTGAGTGAGTGTGTATGCCCCGCGACGGGTTGTTTTCTGGCTGGCGACCGTAACCTCCGGGATAGGCACTGGACATCCCGCGACCCTGAATAGGAGAAGCGGTTTTAGAAAATGGATGCGCACAGGCAATGCCGCATACCGTCTTTCAATATCTTTTCCTACGCTTTTGCTGGTAGAGCACACCACTCATTCAGCCACTCACTATCGTGAGGCTTCGACACGCCTTTCAGGAAAAAGATGGTTTGTTTTTCTTTTCGCAAGCAACGCGCTGAAGATTTTATTGGCCTATAGAAGCCAAGTGATACTTATAGACCAATCATTTAAGCGCGGTGTGCTCGGCGAAGAAGAACGCAACACAGAAGCTCTGATCATTTTGCAGTGTTTCTATAATTACCCAATAGTATCACCCGACGTCATTGGAGCTGAAAATGATTGGTTGGCGAAGGAACAGTACGGCGAAATGACAAGCACGCAAAGACTAATACTGTAGCGGTTCTGGTTTTTCTTCAGCATTATCCATATTTCTTTAATAGGTGGGGATGTATTGTTAAACGGCAATATTTTGCAACCTGAAGAATTCATTGACAAGATACACGGCGTCCTTTGAAAATCGGTATTATCTAGCCGAATTTAATCGGCGAATTACCAGGTATTTCTTTCACGATTTTTCTTTCTTTCCGTGTTAAAAGCTTCTGTTCTCGTGGTCCTACGTGTTCGCCTTTATGCCTGCCTGTTACGGTCGTATAAGTGTGTGTGTCCTGCATTTAGCATGTATGACATCTCAGCGCTAAAAAATATGTGTCTTCCTTCAACTAGGTAGAGGAATCTTTTTGTACGGGTAAGCGCGTCTAAATTTAATCCGTTTTGAATTGCAGTCCCCGTAGTAACTGTCTAGCCTTTTCCAGATCACCTGCACATTGTAATCTAGCCGTATCTACATTCGCCCGTATTTATCACGCACTTAGCTCTCGCTGTGTAGCATGAAACTGCCGAAGAGCATGTGGGCTTCTCCTACTAGATAATGTCGTGCGTCGTTTCATTTTCTAACGTTGAAATATTGAATTTTTATGATTACTCCTTTTAGACTAGGCAGAAGTATGAAACATTGACATTCAATCATTCAACGATCCTTCTGTCACAGCTTCAGAAAGTTTTAATTTTGTACTCATTTTACGCTTTAAAAGGCATTGTAAAACAAATTTCATTGGGATCTACTCTCTTATGGTATTGCTGTGTCAAAAGATAATCTTTTCTGGAACTTTCGGTATTAAAACTCCCATCCGCACGTACACAAATGTAACTGGACGCCCGTGTCTGCCTGACATGTTGGCGGAGAGCTACGTCCAATTTCCATTGCGCAAAGGAGCGATTATATCAGTATTTACGGGACACAATTCAGCGGATCGCCTGAAGCGCGCCTTAAAGGTACCTCGTGCTAACATGCCAATTCGTTCAATACGCCAAAAGCAGTTCTTGTGATTGCATCTGGCAAAACTATCATATCTCTCAAATATCTATCGAGCTGTTTTGTTTTCTTTGTGGTAATTTGAAATTGTTTCGTTTTAACTGAAACGTTGACTTGATGTTTTAATATATAAATCTTAAATTTATGTGAATTATTTCCAATCTAATTTAACCTGAGTGTTTTCCAGGTAGACCTTGGGTGGAAGTGGGATATGTTTTACTATTCAGAACCGTAAAAACCAAACTTGTCATTTGAAAGTCTTTGAAGTGCGTTTTTTGCTGAGAAGCAGGTCCACTTAGTAACTCGGCGTACGTTTATGTGGCCATGATGGTACATCCATACTTGTGGTTGCAAATCTGATACTTTAATGATCTGACAAGACAAAAATAACTTCCCTAGAACAGCAAGATCAGTGTGATTGTTCTTTGGAAGTCGCGGAGGTTATTGTTACAAAACAGCTTTACTGTGTGTGTGTGTGTGTGTGTGTAGGTAAAAGTGCAAACTATTCTTACAACGTTGCAGACTGGTAGTGGTACATGCATTCAGGAAGAATTTCTAGCAGTTTGTATAAATGTTACTGGTGTAAATCGGCTCTGTAGTAGGGCTGTGTGTGTGTTTCTCATGCCGTAAATAATTCCGTATTTTAAGTGACTATTCAGCACTTGGGTAATGCCCTGCACTTTCACATGACAGCCACTTTCGGTGCTCGGATTCCATACTCAGCAAGTGTGGAATGTGACTTGGGGTGTTATTTCTTAATTCTTTTCGTTTTAGTTTTGCTGAGTCACGCTTACGGTGAGGTTATTTAAATCATCCTCCCGCCACTCCCAGGACGTACATATGCCTTTCCATTGACAACGGGAACCTTTTTCTTCTCCTATTATAGGCGGTAACGTGACCAAGCCATGCGCTTCTGGGAAAGGGTGGCTCCGAATAAAAGGCTCCTTTAGAAAGACATAAATTGGCGTATAACGGCTTATTAATTGCTTATGGTAGTTGCAGATAAGGCGAGGCGGCCATGAACTCTAACAGCCAGGAGACTTTCCCCGGAGGCGTCCTGCCTGTCGTCGTTATTGGTAAGCCTCTTTTCATCTTAATTCTGGGCAGTGGCCTTAATATAAAGATATAATTTTTGACGTATTTACTATTTAAATCAATTTGAGTGTTTAGTTTTTGTTTAGATAAAAATATACTTTCACCTGGGAAATTAACTAGCTTAATGGTGCCAACAGCAGCAGCATTGATATCCAGTAGTGCAATTTGAGAAGACAAGAAGCGCATAGTCAAAAGAAGAATAAAGTACGTTTGTTAATATCTATTGGAAAATCTCAGAAGTTAGGTAAGAAAGTTTTTTGCAACAGAAGGGCAACCACCAATGCACAATTTAAAATTAAACCAAATGACAGCAATCATTTGTGCATGTAAATTTAATTCAGGTAGAGAATTTCTAAAGCAAACTCGTCTGACCATGTCCCCTCCGAAGGAAGTTAACCTTATTTCAGTGATACAGAATGATGTCAGATTCATGATTTGGGACGGTTGCTTTCAGGCAATGGCCCATCTGGAATCTGCATGTCCTACCTGTTGTCCGGGTATATGCCATATCTTTCGCCGGAGGGCACCCACCCCAACGCCATCCTGCAGGCAAAACTGGAGCAAAACCCCCACCTGTCCTTGTTGGAGCAGGTAAATGCCAGCTCTCCCGGTTATTAGGTATAGCACGTGGCTGTGTGAGAGTAGTTGTCAGCGGGACTGGGCTGTGTTTCCACAGGACCTGGAGTACCTCTGTGAAGGGCTGGAGGGCCGCTCGTCCAATCCGGTGGCTGTGCTCTTTGACTCGCTTCTCCTGCCAGACAGTGACTTTGGGCTGGACCGCCCCTCTCCATTGCTATGGCGATACCAGCCTGAGCGAGCCACGCCCCACCTAGTCCTGGGCAGGGGTCTGCCAGGTGGAGCCTGGCACGTGAGTCCCTTTCTTTTTAACTTCCGACTTGGCCTCGTCCCCCTAATCACACAGCCCTGTGGTATAAGATATGCATTTGGTGGGTGCTGCCATGATGGATGCAAGAAGCTGTTTCCCAGCTGCATAATTGTGTAAAAACGATACATTTCCTTGGGTAATGAAGTCTGGCTTGCCCACATGCAGGTGTGCAGAGCTTACAGATTGCAAGTTGAATTGCAATTTAGCTTGTACACCTGTTGCGACGTCACAAACTTTAAAGTGTAACTCTGCTCATCCTCCCCCTCCAGGTTAAACTGTGTGAATATTAAGATTAATTTTAATTTCGTAATGCATTTTTTTGTGCAAACTTTGGAACGTTGTTGCTTTCGCCGTGGGACTGAAATCGGGTTTGAAGGAGAGGCAGGAGATGCCTTTGGTGTGTGGTGTTGCATGACTGAGCTGTGGTTTGCAGTTTGCCTTCACTGTCCCCATGTCCCCCGCCAGGCCATGGAGGGCTCCATGCTCACACTCAGCTTGGCCCGTTGGATGGAGCTTCCTGGTCTGAAGCTGAAGGACTGGGTTCGAGACAAGCGCAGGTCAGTTTCCTGGTAACGTCTATCGGGGTGTGTGGTTTCCGAGATTTTTTTGTAATCTGTTGCATTGCTTTTCTGTTGTTTTTAAGGTGGGGTTTGTTTTGGAAAAATTGTCTCTGCCTGTGATGGACTGGCATCTTTTCCCTTGTACCCTGTGCACTCTGTCACAGGCTTCATGTGTTTGAATCCTGGTGTTTGAATTCTGGTTCTGACGCTCCTTTTGCCCTCAGTTCCAGGAATGTTCGTAATGACCGGGCCACACCAGCAGAAGTTGCCTCTTACTACCAGTACTATGTGACCCAGATGGGTCTGCAGAAGAACTTCATCAGTGGCACCATGGTGACATCGCTTTGCCGTGTACCCAGCAAAGATGGCGGCGCCCCCGTGTGGATGGTGCAGGGACTGCAGCGGTTATCTGAGCAAGGAGAGGAAACGGAGTGCCCGTTTAGCTTGCAAGCAGAGAACGTGGTGCTGGCCACGGGCACCCATGACGTGCCAGCCCGGCTAGGAGTCGACGGCGAGGACCTGCCCTTCGTACATCACAGCTTTTGGGAGATGGAGTCGGCTCTCGTGAAGGGGAACCTGGACCGGAACTCTGACCCGGTTCTAGTGGTTGGGGCGGGGCTAACGGCAGCGGACACCATCCTGTTAGCCCACCACCACAGCGTCAATGTGTACCACGCTTTCCGTCGCTCGATCGGCGACCCAGACCTCATTTTCAACCAGCTGCCCAAGGTGCTTTACCCTGAGTACCACAAGGTGCATCAGATGATGAGCCATCAGCAGTGCTGGCGCGGGATGCCAGTTACCCACCCCGAAAACGCGCCCCTGCCCTTCTCAGGCTCTTACCCTGGGTATGTCAGCTTCCCCAAGCATCATGTGGTGGCCTTCAAGCCAGACAAGAAGTGCGTTCTGGAGAACACAGAGGGGCAGCAGACCATCCTGCAGGTGTCCATGGCCCTGGTCCTGATCGGCGCCTACCCCAACCTCTCTTTCCTGCCCCATGACGGTCAGCACCTTGGCCTCTGCCCCCAAGATCCAATCAGTTGCCGGCGTAACCCGCTGGATGTCAACCCCTACACCTACGAATCCGTGCGGGAGCCAGGCTTATACGTCATGGGCCCGCTGGTGGGTGAGAACTTTGTGCGGTTCCTCAAGGGCGGTGCCCTCGCCATTGCCAGCGACCTGGCCAGACGACAGCGCAGTGCTGACCAGAGTACAGATGGGGACAAGGAAGGCACACTCATCGCACCTGCATGTGACTCATAGCCTAACGTAGACCGGACCAAAGTCAACTGGTATGAAGTAGACTGGACCAGGTTCACAGCTCGTTCAGAAAAGGCAGCCTACAGAATCCTGACCAGGAGATTAAGGATTGTCTTCGTATTATGGGCATTTTGTCAGTCAAGCATTAATTGGATGTGTTAGAGTAGCATCCAGAAATCCTTTAATCAGATATGTCTCCCTATGGGGGTGCAGTAAGCATTATGTGTAAATCAGTTTATAATATATATTTGACATGCACAAACTTAGGGGGGAAAATAATTTTCTATAACACTTTAGCTGTAATGATGATAATAACACGGCCTGTGAACAAATAAAATTTCAATCTGTTTTTGATGAAATTCTAAATAGTGTCATTCGCTGAAGAGGAAATTGTCTTGAGCTGTTATTTTCTCATTTCTTTTTCCCACGTGTGGGCACAGCATACCGGCAATACCTCACAGCATGTGACCAGACCTGTTTAAACTACCGCTGTGGTGAATCGGAAGCCCGAGTCACCCAAGGTGAATTACGGTCTCCCGGGTTACATGCGACGCTGCAGATTGGCTGCTTTGTGAGATCCCATGCAGCTTTAAATGCAGTCCGGCTTAAATGCAAATGCGGAGTCACAGTATACATGGGAAACGACACTGGCATTTCCAAAACAAATCACTCTTCTTTAACAGAAAAAAATTCACAGGTATTTCTTTTACAAAGTTATGTAGCACCATGTTTTTATGTTTCGTTTTTAGTAGAAGAGGCCTTGGAACCAGAGGCTGGCCATTTTTAAAACGCACAGTATTGAGAAATGTATGTAATAGTTAGCATTTTATGTGTGATTCTGTAACTCGTAACATTGATGTCTTTGTTTTTGATAACGCAAACTTTTTCTTTTGGACTTTATGACACACTATAAGTCTGTTATATTTTAAACAGTTTTTATCAGAGGGTTTGAGGTGTTGCCAAGGGTGACTTGGCTGTTTCGGAAGTGCACAGGTTGTAGCCTTCGCTTTCTTCTGGGTTATTTTAATACTAGGATGTTTACTGCTGCAGATATTTAACACACACACACATTCATGGCACGTACATTATAAATCCACAGATATGCATTTATAATGACATGCACCTGATTCTGCCAGCCTGCTGTCTGTTGTTCAATTGTAACAAATATTCTTAACAGGATTTTGTACATTTAAAAATTTGCCAGTCTATATATTCAGTAATGACTTCACTTATAGTTACTAATTTCCTGTGGTAAACACTATTACAGCTTTGCATTGATTCTGGAAATGGATCAAAGCCTACTGCATTGCTGAGCTTTTGTATGAATAAATGTAAAATGGTTTTTCTAACAAACTCGTGTTTTTTTTAAATCCGTGGGATTTTGAATATGTCACCAAGCTTAATGAGTTTCTGCCGATAATCCACCACAAGATGGCAGCAAATTCAAATTCTTGGCAGAGAGCATAAAGGAAACTGGTTAAAAGATTTTCACTGAAAGTGACTGGACAGAAAAAAATGTGTAAATTTGTGCAAGAGGCAGCTTTTTCTAAACAACTTAATTTGAAGATTTTTATTAAATTGTTTTTTGTTAGTTGACCCAAAATAGAGTTGATCATAACCTCTTAAAGAGCTATTACTATTTTTATTAAATAAAAATCCTCAACTCGTTCTGACTGGCATCAGATAACCCAAGAAATGATCATTAAAATTGCTAAAACCCCGTCATGTGCGATGGGTGTTTTCCTTGTTGAATAGTAAACAAGATATTTGGTTTAAACTTTCATAGATTAAATGGCTCCATATTATTTTAATGTACAGGTTTGGGGGAAGTGAAAGCAATTCATATAACTAAATGAATAAATGCGTGGGCCACTGATTTTTATGATCCACAGCTGTTATTTAAGAGCAGTGATTTCAGTGGAGCCAGATGAGAAATGCGCAATATTCCAGCCGTCAGCTCGTCAGAAATTTACATGATCACACCCGTAGTCCCTTTCTAGCGCTATTCCAAAAATTGGCTTTTATTTTAGCGTGTGACCTCCATTGAGTGAACCGAATGGAAGACCTCAGGAGTGGGTATGGCGTGTAACTGATTGTATAGGGTATGATGGATTGTTAATGCTTAGAGTAGCCAGTCAGTTTATCCAGAAGAGATCCACCGTCCATGACATGTTTTGCTTCAAAGAAAGGAATGATGTATTAACTTGTTTGTGTAAATGAGAGCACAAAGAGGTGTATTCACATTCGACACAGCACTTCTTTCTTCAAAGACTCAATACCAGCCGTCACTTAAAGATTTTTGACTGTGATTTGAAAGGTTGGGGCCCTTGGACAGAAGGCTTAGATTCGTCTCGATAACCTGGCATTCCCCACTTCCAGCACTTCGCTGCACTTATTTCCAATTTATGGGCAAATTTTTGTGAAATGTCTTACTCCTCATTTACAAAGGAGGGCAGTGCAACACAAGTCCAACCGTCAGTTGTAGTTTAGAACTCACTGATTGTACTGGCAGCAGATTAACCAAATGGCACAAACCATGCACATAAACAACTAGAAAAGAAAGTGATTTTTTTCTATTATGACCATTTTGAGAGCCACTCTTGGTGACAGACATGCCACCCAGATTAGGTGGCAGATAACCTAACTCAGGGGTGGCCAATCTTATCCGCAAAGGGCCAGTGTATATGCAGATTTTTAGGATAACCTGTAGGTCAGCTGTTCAAACCCAGGTGTGAGGACTCTTCAGCCAATCAGTCCTCTAATTAGTGATCTAATTAGTGAGTTGCAGTGAAAGCCCGCCAACACACTGGCCCTTTGCCAATAAGATTGGCCACCCCTGGCCTACATGTCAGATGTAATAGCAAATGAAGTCTTGGGGGATAAAATCAGCATAACATTGCACAATAATGACAATTTCTTACCACCAAATGCTCCAGCCCATGATCTGCATGGCTGTCAGATACGTCCTGTATAATGAAGTTTGCTCTAAAAACCGAAGCCAGGTTTTCTGCAGGATGTCTGATGGACACTGATACCTAGGTGGTAATCTGATGTCCAGGAGAGCTGCAGCCCCACTGGTCAGGAATCATCCAGGGTATGGTACAGCTAGGCTTATGGTACAGCCTGTCTGCGGTGCGTTTAAGAGAAACGTAGCCCTATTGCCTTCATTATGTTGTTCATCTTCATGAAGAAAGATGAAAGATACATCATCTTATACATATTTGCCACATGATGGACTGGAATGAGTACTCTGCAATCTGCAATGACCTTCTCTGATCATAAACAGTATGGTTATCATATGAACGCTGTATAACTAAATCCCCATCTAGATACCCCCCTTTGAAATACACCTCACGCTACATTGCTGTCACTTCCTAATTATAATTGAAGACACAGCTGTCCAAGCAAGCCTGCAGTTTTGCTTTTAGTGATTTTACTGGAGCAAATTACTTGAAGTACTTTCCACAGATATGTCCTAGGCCTTGAACCAACAACTCTGCTTATGATACCACAATCATTCTGTAGCCCTTGTGCTACACCACCATTTTTTTGGCAATTTTGGCCATCCTGTCTGCTAAAGTCAACAGTCACAACAGGTCCCGTGAAGAGAGTGGTTTGGTGATATGGTAGGGACAGGGAATCCAAGCAGGACATTAGGGGTTGCTGATGAGTTAGAGAGCTCAAAATGTCCAGATCCTGACCTTTACTGACATTAAGATTTAGATTGGGTGAGTCAAAGCCTCAGAGATCAGTCCTCTGCTGACCCGTGACCCAAACCCAGTGATAGGTGAATACTGGTCCCCATGATAAGATGGTTTTGCTAGTGGCTCAGAAAAGTCCAAAAAAAATTTATGACAAGACCTGGCTGTTTTTCACGTGCAAAGATAACTGTCCTGCCCGAATTGATTCTCTTTTATTAATCTCTGCATTCCTCAACAGCATATGTTTACCATTACAGATAACCTTTCTTTTCTTATCCTGAGAGTTTTAAGCTCACAAGGTGTCATGCGGCTTCTCCTTAACGGTTTGTGCCATATCTCGTCTGAACACCGTTTGTAAATGATAGGAGCTGATATACTTTTTTCTGGAAGTCATGATCAACAAGACAAATTTCTCTCCTGACTGCACTAAGCGTTATTCTGCGACTTATTACACTTAAAATGGTACACGTATCATCTCCGTTCAGGAATGCGGTTTCTGGAGAAAACTAACCTGAATAGTTAAGTATACAATTAAATGTAACAGTTGAATTTACACCCATAAACAAGTGTAAGTTGTATGGGTGTGTTGTTGATTGTGTATTTTAAGAAGGAACTATTATGCATTCGCACAATTATGTTAATTCCACGCATCAACACTTACAGAATGTCACAATAAAACACTGAGTTGCTTTGTGAAATACTTCACTACAATTCAGTACAATTTATTTCATGTATCGTTCACAACACGGCTTCATCGGACGTCGTTGAACATAAAATATTGCAAGAGCAAAGTCATTAGGCTTGTATACAATAATATTCACGAGACAAAATAGAAGCAAATATTACTTCACTTATATAATCACGAGCTTATTCTGAGGCGTTTTATAAAATCTGACGCAACATTAAGCCTACGTCCCAAATCGCCGTAGTGCTGTATATCACCTTCAAATTGCAATGTGCACCCTCAGGTGGAAGTAAATCAGTTCATGACTGTGAAATAGATGCTGGGATTGAGCCCCCTCACTAATTTTACATGTACCAGCTCTATGCCAAACAAAAACATAGCACTCCACTGCGAGAAAAGTTCACGCACGACGAACTTCGGAAAAATCCGAACACTGCCGAATCGGGAGGAGAGGGCATTTCGGAAGCCCGCTGCCGGTGGGCACACGAACGGTGCCGACAGAAACCGAAAAGCTTATAGCTCCGCCCACAGCAGCAGCAGATCGAGAACCCGACTCGGTAGGAGTGGGGAAAGAGGGAATTCGGAGTGCGGCTGTCTAAAGATCCGTACGCCGATTCCGCCGAGTGGTAGATGCGGGTCCAAATCAGAGCGCGTCGCCGTGAGAATTAAGAAAGAGAAATCACGGGGGACCTGGCTGGCTGGCAGAAAGCGTGGATAGCACAGGCTGAGCGGACGCCGCGTCTTGTCGGTTCGGAGCCATGGGGAGTAGGGAAAGGATTTATTGATCCGAACCAGCTAGCTACAACGTTAGCGAGTTAGCTAGCTCACGGCTAGTTACTGGTCTCCGCTGGTTACCAATGCGTCCCATTGCCTGGACTCTGTAAATTCCTGCTGTCTGGGGAGCAGAGGGGAATCGACGGATTAAGAACTTGTTAAAACTTCCAGTGCATTTAAAAAAGAAGTCCTACTAGCCGTAATTGGGAAATAGTTTTTTGATTCATTTTCGTGAAATTCTTCCAGGCTACGTCCAGTTTTTCAGTTCTTTTTTGGAGGAGATCCGACCCACTTTGTGCTTGAAGTGAATACAACCTGGCCAACGTTTAACTGTAAAGCTGTTTTCGGTATTTTAAGAATTTTATTTATTTGTATCATTATTTTTGGACGTGGAAAATGGATGCGGGTATAGAGAAGGAGTGCAGCGCTTTAGGAGGGCTCTTCCAGACCATCATGAACGACATGAAGGTAAAAAAAAATCTAGTTAGCTGTGCTAGCTACTAGCGGGGTGGGTAGTAGGCATGTATATTAACTAAATTAACACTGCCTCCGCAAACCGAGTTATTGGTACCTTCGGGTTTCGCAGATAAATGTGTAATTGTGTAAGATGTACCTAGAAATACTAGGAATATCTTGCAGAGATTGATGCATTTTGCCTTGGCTGCTAACATTTTGGGAAGTGGCTTTTGGTGTCAGGATTACTTGGGTAATGGAAACTGGACCGATCGCATACTCGCATACCTAGATCGAGGTAAATATGGCCATTAAAACGTCACGTACCTAACTGTAAATAAGGCATCGGCTGCATAGTAGCTGTGAAACCGGCCACGTTGACCTCAGATTGCATATGTTTGTGTGTGTATATGTATGTACGCACACACACACACACACACAGATATGTGTGCCTGAGAAGAGTATTGCATGTAAATGCTTTTGGAACAGTGTGACCGAAATGCAGTATTTATGTGTGAGATAACATGCATTGATCTTCGTAGGTGTATTAAGTTTCGATATTTTGCTGTGAGGACTTTTACCTAATACAGGTTATATAAAGCGTGCTGTTTTGTCAGTGTATTTAGTGAAGTTTCCGCCCAGCGCCAGTGCCTACCCCTTACACGTAGCTAGGCTGCTGCAGTAACACCCCTGGGCTTCGTGGTGTAGAGCACGAGTAGTCGGCCAAGTATAGGTTCAGTGATGCCGGTCACTTCTGTTAATGAATGTACTACGCGGCCCCTTAGCATCAGCGGGTCTCAGAAAATGGTTGAAACGTCGGGGACCTGCAGTTGTGGGGACTGTAGTTTTCGTTCTTCCCTTTGTTAGGGGGTTAAATGCAAAGAGCAGAAGGGATGGAGCGGCTGCGTTAAACCCCGCACGTCTCTCCAGAGGGGCCGCGCAGTTTGACGTGCCTGTGAAATCCACTGACTCACTGTTGTAAATAAAATATTGCTTGGTTTTGAAATGATCAGGAAGTGAGTCACCCAGTTAATCCGTGGTCAACTTGGTTATCTGTGGTTACATGTGGTATACTACAGTATACTAACATGTTCACTTATAACCGTGCTTTCATATATTTATATACACATGTATATGTAATTCCCCAGCCTATATTTAGTAGAGTACTGTCATTAATACATCTGTGTGGTTATGACCTGATTATAATTTCTTCTGTACTATCAGATCTATTCAGGGTTAATGTCCTGTCACTTGAACACCACAAGATGCTTTGAACTTGCAAAAATTGAAGTTTTGTCTTTTTTCCCCTTGTTACTCCATATTTTAGGAGGGCTGTTGCTTCTACATACCTGTTGACGCATGCTACTCTTAATACCCTACAAATTCCCTAAATCATTTTCCAAACCGTCAGCTAATTTTGGTTTATTTATTAGTATTTTTTTTGAAAGGCTCCTTAAGTACGTAGTTACTTATTTTCTAGTATACCTCTTTTTCTTCAGATTTTTAGATTGTAGTTCTCATGTTTTCATCCGATTTTGACATTCAAAAGACAGTTGGAAGACATATTCTATAATTTTGCAAAATGGAATCCTTGTTTCCCGTCTGTTTATCCCATGAGAAATGCTGCATGACCATTTAGTTGTGAGGGTTTATTATGTGTTGTTAGCGTAGTAGGTGTCTGTTGATTCATGCTATACTGTGACTCCTGTAAAAAGACGCCTGAACAAGGTCAAATGGTGGAACTGTGGCAAAGACTTGTCATCTGTCAGAATGCCGGTCCCTTTCTGCCTGAGTCACGTGGATGTCTTCATGTATGTCCTACTTTTATCCGTATGTGACAGTGGAAACCGTTTCCTCTTTCCCCAGTCTACCACCTGACAAAATTTATCCAGTAATCAGGCGTTCAGAGGAACAGAATTCCTGTAACAGTCACTGTATAGTTTTTCCTGTCTACGTTCTTCGTAAATGTTTCTCGTAGTCAGCCCATGTTCAAAAGTCTCTTGGTCTCTGTTCCTGCTCCTGCTGACCTTATTGCTGACCTTACACTGGCAAGTTATTTGGCCGCAGAAACTATGCTCTCTTACTGTCCCACCTACAGAATTGCATCCCGATTTAAAAAAAAAAAAAAAAAAATCTTTTTGTACTATTTGAATTATTATTGGTATTATTTAGATTAAGGTTTTGATCCTCAGTGGGAGAAGTGGTCTGAAAGTAGATTGAAACCCCTGCTCGATCACCCCATCACCTTTACACAATATTGTTGTGTGTGAAGAGTTTACTTCGAGATTATTAAAACTGCCCTACAGAAGGAGAAGTTCTCCTGTTCGCCTCTTGTCTTTCCCAGGAGGATACCCATACCCCTGCTCTCCTCCTTCACTCACCGTCAACTACTTACAGCTTAAATCTTTCCCTTTTAATTCGATTGACCTTTCATATTCACTATTTCTGTCATTATTCAAGGTAAAGGATCGACCCGTTGCCTTAAGGTGTCTCAGTAGGCAGATTGTCTTTGCTATGTTCTTTAAGTTATGGCTTGGTGCCGTGTTGGCACAGAGAGATCCACACCTAAATTGTTTTTTTTTTTGTCACTTGCCAAGTAATCAGCATAGGAGTGTTCTTCAAAAGCTGTGGTACTTCCCTGGAATTCCTTACGAGGGTAACTTGTACTATTCTTGTACTGTTGAATATGATGCACGCAAGTATTCCAGTTCAGGAGGTGGTTTGTTTGGGTTCCTGCTGGTAATGTTGCTCATTAGGGACTGTGTTTGAGTTTGTGTTATTAATTTAAAACGAATGGATCAGATCAGTGAATTTGTCCAGAAGTGTTAATCTAGGAAATTTGAGCAGGCTTATTTGCAATGATTAAAGAAGATGATAGATTTCACAAATAGAGCTTAACCTGCTGAAAAATGTTCATTGAATTTTTCCTCACTTAATAAAGCATTTTTTTCTTTCCTCTGTTTAGCTTATTAAGAGTTAGTGGTGACAGGGTGTGATATGCTTTGTGCAGTCCATTGTCAGCAACTATAGCTTGGCGATATGGCAAAATATTTTACGGTAATTTTTCATATCAGTCGATGTCGATAAATATCACAATATAATTCAAGTCATTATTTTAAGGCTCCATTTGCTTAAAATTCCCTTAGGATTTCAACATGTGAAAACATGAAAAAACATATTTAATTGGTTGCAAAAGGGAATCTAGTTTCTATAAATTTATCCTATAAAAAAAAGTTATTCATTTTTTTAATGTAATACCAAAAAATCCCCAACAGTAAAGTTTTTCTTTTTTCCACTTCTTGTTGCTCGTTTTTGGGTGTGACATGGTACAGTTGCTGCCTATCCCAAACTGAAAACCAAAACGGTATGTCCTGATTTAAACTAATACATGATGCGATTTGTCCCATATTTCACGATTGCCCCCTCAGCCAGTTCTATTGTGGGGAACTGAACTGAGTTTCATCCCATTTTTCTTCAGGTTGAAAATGGAAACCTTAATTGCCGGTGTCTGTGACTGTAAATGCTTACATTCTGTACCTTCCTCTTGTAGAGCTTCCAACCTTTTGATGTCTGTGGTCCAGTAAAATGGCGAGGGGCAGAAATGATTAGTGATTGTGACCATTTTCTTTTCCAGGTGCGAACAGAACCTACAAACATGAATTGCAAAAAAAGGGCTGTGAAAATTTTTAAAACATATTTTTCACTTTTGGAAATTAACCAAGGGGGTGATTACCAGTCCATAGACTGGATCGGGAACCCCTATTTTACTGGGTGTTAGTGCTTCAGGTGTGAAATGAGTTCATAGTATTTCCAGTTTTAGTTGGCACCAGTTTTCAGCAAAGTTTATAGTACACAGTACTAGTCTGTTACCAAACTATCCCCATGTCACCTTTTTACCATGTTTATGCACGCAACCTCCTTTTTAAAAATGTTGTGGCTGCTGAGCTTTTTTTCACTGAAACTAGAAGTTTCCTCACGTATATTACCAGAATGGTAGCATTCTGTAGGCTCTGCTCACTCAAACTCAATTAACACTGTATCGAAGTTAATAATTTTGTTAGCGTTTAAATTTTATATGATGATAAATCGATATATTTTTATTCCTCAGCCTTATCAGCAACGTTTTCTGTCTTTCATTTGTTCAGCAGTCATGATGTGGGACAGATAGAGGTGTTACTCAGATTAACAATTTAGCTGTTCGACAGCAGCAATAATAGGTCGGATATCGGATTTGCTGATGGAGCTACGTTTGGCTGCCATTTGAAATTAAAGTGGCGGATCGGATTGCGGATTGACCTGGAGTGCGATGTACAAGCAAAGGCACCGATTGTTCTGTAATGGAGAGGTTTTCCCAACGTTAGTTACTTTAAGCTTGATGTGCTGCAGTTAATTTTGAAGAAGAATAAAGCACACGAATGGCCTGTTTTGATTATATGCCTGGGACTGTTTAAAATAGCTCAGTGTCTCGCCTCTGTCAGAATGTCTTGCCTTTGTGAACCCCCCGATGGGTCTTCATGTTGGCTTCCTGTTTCTGAGGAAGTGACATAATGCTTTCTGCTTCTAGTAAGTCATGTCCAAAGATTTTGTTGAAGGCAAGCTGTTTGACTTGTCAAAATAATTCCTCATGTGTCATAAGACCTGTTGGAAGGCTTTTCTTTGTGGGGGGGCGGGGGCTGCTAGTTCTTGATATGCCACAGCATTTCAGATTGGACCTGTATGGCATTGCCAGGTCAGCATCTGGAGACAGTTGACTTTTGGAAGATGTCTTTGAACTTGTAGGTAAAGGCTATCTCTCGCACCAGAAGCTTCACATAAACTTAGCATCAAGCTTGACTGTTAAGGCTGCTATTGTAGGCTTTGCCTGATATTGTTTCAGCATGGCTGAACCCTCCGTTTTATTATGAAAGACACTGAAAAGGAGAGAAGTGTTAGGGCAGGTTTCAGATGCCAGTGGGCTGGGTCTCCCTTTGGTCGTCTGAGAGTTGCTGATTGTTGTTCCAGTGCTCACTGCACAAGGTGTGCCAGGTGCCGGTGTTTACTGAACAAAGCACATTGCAGTGGAGCCAAGGTCCCCCCCCGATTCTGTTGACGAGGCTCTGAATGGTGCTGGCGAGGTCCTTGCACTCTAACTTCTGCAGATCTGATGAAGGTGAACCTGCATGCCTGCCGTGACCTAACTCGACGTCAGCTTCACACCCAGCACCTGTGATGGAACAGAGATAACCAAGAGCTGAAATGCCAAAGCAGTACTTATCTATACTACTAGTTTATAGTGATTTGGTTTGGATGCCCTGCCTTCCCGATATGCAGAGTTTTATTTTTTTGCTCACTCAATGATCACAGGCCAGGCCTCCTGGTCAATAGGACAGCTCCCAGGCTGATGGTTTTCCTCCATGTCTCATCTGAGCAGCTGACGAGCTGCGAGGCCTGCGATTGGTTGTCTCCCCAGGGAGCGGTTAAGTCTGGTGATGGAGAAATCTTCAACATGTTTTTGACCTCTAGCGTTTTGCTACCGCAGGAGCTTACCGGTGGGCATGGTGAGATAAGTTAACTGGTGCTGTAGGTGTTTTTGTGGTAGGTGGAGTGTTTAGTAATGTGCTGTGATTTTTGGGAATTTGATGGTAACAAAAATGCTTAAGTTTTGCAAAACCAGCTCAGTACTGGTTACACAATTGATATCGGGTCATTTTTATGTTTCGATTCTTCGATTCTACCTTATTTCCTCAAACAACGAAGACCTTTCAGATTATCAACATGGAGCATGAAACAAATTTACGAGAGCTCAGTGCTGACTGCTCATTTTTACCACGCAGACAGCTGGTAAATGAATCAAGGAGGGGGAACCAGTGATGTGGCCGGACTGAAAGTGAGGAATGAGACGTAGTGGAGGGTACTTACCTTTTAGTCCTCTGAAAAGTTAAAATGGTAAAAACACATTTCCAGCACGCTATGAACTCACGGCTTCACTGGACAATATTCCAGTTTAGGCATCTGTGTTAGGACAGCAGTACGCAAATATATCTGATACTTTGACATTGAAAATTGATTCTCTGCTGCCTTGACTACTGGCACAGAGTGACTAATGATAACATACTTTAACACTATGTATATACATGTGATTTGATGTCTGTCAAGGTCATAATCTTTCCTAAAATCACCCCAGTTTTGCAGCAACCATCCACCTATGTGTTTTTTTACATACTAGTGCACCATGCATGTTTGGTTTGTTAGAAATTGTTACTGTTAATTTGCATGCATTCTAATGTTAATTTGTGTGTTTTTTCTGGGCAAATATACACTTACTACCCAGATAAATAGCTTTGAACATTTTCTTTCCCTGCCTAAGATGGCTGCACTGTATTGTTTGTTTAAATTTGTATATAAATGTTACATCACTATTGCAACTTTTTTTTGTTTGATTTCGTATTACATTATTTTCTTTGGATAAAAAGCTCATTTAAATTTAAAACTTAACTGGCCCATCAGTCATGAAGTTTAGATATACATATAATTTCCAGTATGACTCTAAGTCCATGTGGCAACCCTGCTGCTCCTGTGCCATGTGTAATTGGGCAAGCTGGTGCGGAGCATCAGGAGTAAGGAAAGCGACAGGTGCATGAAGCGTTACTCGGTGTGTTTGTTTATTCGTGTGTTTGTTTACACCCTCCCTGGGTGACATGTTGATAGAGATACCCAGGGTAGTAGGTGTAATACTGAGGCGCTCTTTGTTTATCTGTCTGCCCCACCCTCCCATCATTTCTCCACACTGGAGGGCTTCCCTGCCTGGGTGCGAGGTGTCAGCTTGGCGGAGGGTTCTGGCCAAGCCCTGGGTCATGGAAGTAGACAGGGGGGTATTTGCAGTTTCCCTTCCCTGGCTTTGATTCTGTGTCCCTTCGAGCCAGGTTGGAATTTGGGTGCGGCCCATGAGTCAAGCAACCCCCCCCC
>JABFDZ020000131.1:1116850-1139100 GCA_019775955.2 Pollimyrus isidori
TAAAGGCGGCGAGTGTGTTGGCAGAGCAGGAAGAGGATGGCAGTTTGTTTCCATGCAGTGTCAGGTGGCAACACTTGTTTGGGCAGGAGTTTTAATGGGAGTTTCACAAGGAAGAGTCCGTGGTGCCATCTCCTTCGGAACTCCCGGTTTCCTGGCGCTAGCTGACGTTTTTGGTATTTGTAGTTCAGAGACGGTCTGCCGATCGTCTGATTTCTTATGGACAGCTGCATGTGTGAATATCCCTGGCGTTTTGCATTTAGTCCCCAAAGACTGCCAACCTCAGCCAAATTTTTATAATAATACTAATAATAATACATTTTTGATCTGGCTAATAATTATATTATTTGTTATACAGTTGTGTGACTGTTTTTTGGCGATTTGGTTTTGGGTGGAAGCCTTTCGATCTCGAGGCATTTTTTAAAAAAAAATTATCTTTAATATGTTACTGTTTAAGAGAGAAATTGATCTTGAGCTGGCTGTTTCAAGTTGTGCTAAGAGGCTCAGTGCTGGTGATGATCTGGGGACTCGGATCTTGCGGAAGTTGTGCCCAGTGGCCTGGCGTAATACTATGCTCCCTTCGCAGCACTGCGTAAATATAGCGGTCAGCATAAAGAGTTAAGACGAGTAGCAAGGCGTTTCTCAGGCTGAGCCTATCATTGCTTGAGTTATATGTTTGCTTAATGCTTATAATGCCTGTGGCATTACTGGTACGGAGCATAGACTTCCAAAGGATGCACCTTTGTTTTCAAAACAAGTGCTGGTTTCACTCCCTAGGTGCGTCTTAAGTGAGGGTCAATTTGAAATGGAGATGTGTTATTTTTTGAATTAATGTCTATTCACCCAGCAGTATCAGAACGGTTTTTGGCTAACGCTGCCAGAGCTTTTGTAGAGAACGTGCCTGAAAACATGACATCAGATCTGTGGTTTTTTTGGGGGGCGGGGAGAGAGTGATTAATAATGAGACGCCAGGTCATCGATGAGCATCTTCTCATCCCGCTGACTCCTCCACCAAACATCTGTGCCGTTTCTGAGAAGTTCAATATTGGGTGAATCTCTCACCCACCCTCTGCCCAAGGGACATTTTTGTCGACGTTTTGGCCACACGGCCTCGTGAGGGTGACGTGCCACTGCTCACAAGAAGGGTGTTGAAGCTCAGCTCGCTGCTTGATTATAAATCGGCTGCCTGCCGTGTTCGTATTGTTTTATGGAATTTCTCTCAAATAATGTCATTTTCGCAGTTCTCTTATAAGTCAGAAGACTTCATTATATATGTACCTATGCTTTTATACAACATGTAGTTATTGTCTTTCCTTATTGTAAGTGTGTTCATGGACGTGGTGCATGGCTCAGTGAGTTAGGACTCTGTGCCGGGTATCGGAAGGGGGCCAGTTCAAATCCGAGGGTTGGCTTCTCAACTGTACGTTGCTTAGGATGAAAGCGGCCGCTTAAATAAATAAAATGTAATGTGTATTTCTCGCTCTCACTCCTACACATTTGACTGAAATCCCATCTATGATTTCCGGATGTGTTTTGTGACACTTTCGGTAAGTGACGCCTTGAAAGTCACTGTAATTTGAGTCGCGTGACACACTTCTTGTTAAGAGACTGGGATGTGGCTGATGGAGTGTGTGATTTCCGGGCTGCCGCCGATCCCTTCGAGGACGAGAGGAGAACACCGATGCTGACAATCGGATGCAGACCACACAGGTCCAGCACCCGAGATCAGCCAGGGAGGTGTAGTCTTGGAATTGGCTGTTTGTGGGGATGAATGATCGCTGGCAAATGTGCTGTAGGACCATTCCCTGGTGTTTTAGTGATAAATGCAGGTCATACTCCGCCATATTTGTTCTCTCATTACTTCCATTGGTCAATGTTTGTAGTCAGTCATATACGACAGAATTCGAGTTTCATTGTCTGACCTTGAAATACATCTGCACACCACTTTTCAGGTTTTTTTCATATTTGTGTGGATTTCCTTCCGTAGTCCCTGAAACAATACGATTAGGCAAAGTGGCGTCTTCAGAAAGTGCCAGCAGAGTGTGATTGTGACTGTGTCCTGTGCACCCCATCTGCACCGTCTCAATTCTTCTTTGGCAAGCCATGCAAGACGTGTTGAGCTCCAGGCATGATGTCAATATCAGTTGGACTCTTTTGTCTCTTAAATCGTTCTTTGTGCTGTTTATCAGTACCATTCACATCCTCAGGCGTTGTGGAGGTTCTAGGCAAGATGAAGTCTGGGACAACAGAATCACTCCAATATGTCTAAGATTACATTTTTGTCAATGCGTTGGGGGTTTGTCGCTGCGGGAGTGCCTCAGCGCGCTAGGATGCAGACTGCTGTTGTACACATCCTCTCAGAATTACACCCGGTTGCAGACAAACTAGGAAACTTAATCACTATTTTTGGGCCGGAATTTCTGGTCCCCCTGAAGTATTTTTGGCTCATTGGTGGATGTAGCCTTTGGCTGGCCTCACTGTGTGTCCCGAACCTTCGGCTCTTACCCCAGAGAGCCGTCTCAAACCTACCACTCCCCAACCCCACTGAGGCTGGACATTTTTGTCTAGTTTCTCAGATCACTGGCTACTGCTATTCAGGTACTTGAGTTAATCCAGCTTTTAAGCAAATTCCATTAGTTTCTGCTTTTTGTGGGGGGGCACTTAAAATTAATAAGGGAAAAGTGTTTTACCACTTTGGTTGGGGGGGGGGTAACGACTTAATTTGAGAAGTGCAAGGGTGGATTAAAGGCACGTTCAGAGATGTAACCAGAACTGAGAAATGAAAGAGAAGAACATGGGGCCTCAGTATAAGAACAGCTTTATTTTTAGCACTGCTATGACTTATTTCCCTTTGAAAGCTGTGTTTTTCCGTGTATTTTTAAACTCCTCTTTTAAGCTTCTCGTTTTAAGATGATTGGAGTGCACAGATCATGAAAAAGGTCAACGAATGGGCCTAGTACCTGCCGCCCTTCCGGGCCAATCGGTAGGCTTGCAGCGGCTCACCCTCCTGCTGCTCTCGGGTACAAACAGCTCGTCGGGCGGGTGATGCAAGGAGGAAATGCAGAAGCACCTGTCTCAGTAACGATGGTTCAATCACGGCTGAGTCAAACTAGGCCCTTTACCTGGGCATCACGGCGCGGGGGGGGAAAAAACGGAACCTTCGGGACAATGATGGGTTCAAATGTAGTGGTGTGATTCTGAATGATTTCTTAGCTTGCCTGGGAGAAGCCGGGGTGATGTGGTTAGTCCTGGTGCGTGTGATGGTCATGCTGGAAAGGACATGCCTGCTCTGGAGGTGGTTCCACATCACAGCTTTTCCATTGGGTGTTGGGTTTTTCGCCGTACCTCCAGCTCCCAGAGCTGCTGTTTTGGCTTGTGGGAGGTTCTGCATCCCTTAAGTGTCCTTAGGCTGGGTTATCCTCAGTGTTTCTGGGTGAACTGATGGCACACATTTATAGAGTTTTCAAAGGACTGGTGTTGTAAGGACCTTGACCTTGTTAGCCGTGTTTGTGTCCTTCCTATTCCTAATTGCATTGTCTCGATCACCAGAGGCAAAGCTTTCTTCTCATGTGGTTTCCTTTGAAACGGTAATCGGTCTTCTGTATTACGGATTTATTATTGTATCTGAAACTAGTCCAGAATCCATCCATAATGTTTGTGACACAAGTCGACTTAGGTTACAATAGTGTGTTTTTTTTGTGTGTTGTTGATATAGGACGTTACTCTTTAGCCATTTATTCCAATGATTATCGGCAAGAGTACATAGGCCTTTAACTAACCTAATCATTTAAGAGTGTGAACAATCCTGAGAATAGTCTTGATGAAAATGATAATTTAACAAAAAAAAAGTTACTTAAACGTTCTGGAATTTTGCATTTGTTCCCCCAAGAAATGCAGCGACTGCTCCCTCTACCTGGAGTAGTTCATGTCTCAAGTGGCCTTTGGGTTTGACTGACGTGGTGCCAAAAAATGGCCATTTTTCATTTGGCTTCCTTGCTTGTTCTTTCACACATTTTAGTTTTTCGTTAAATTGCAAGGAGGATTCCATGTGTACTGTGTTTGTGGTCCTCGGACACTCATCAACGCCTCTTAACAGTAGATCAGACTAGGTTTGGTTTTACTTTTAATATTGCTTTGTATTCATTTTGTTAAGCTGAAGAGAAAATAAGGGCTTAGAAATGCCAATGGCTGCAAGCCCGCATTTCCCTGCATATTTCTGATTTAATTTTGCCCTGCACTGAGATTGGCCTGGGTTAATTTTCTTTACACAGGAATCATCGGTTTTTAGGGCAGACGAAGGAATCAAAGGTAGTCTTACAAATGAAGTTGTGGTGAATGCTGTGAAGTGTGTATATCTGTCACATGAATTGGTAAGGCTTCCGCACCTCCTGGGGGACGGTAATCGTACCTGTCAAGGACTCGCTGCAGATCTGAGCAAACCCTGTGTGCTCTGTATCCGCTTGGATGGCTGTGCATGACCTAAGCAGGAGAACTGAGGGCAGATTCAAGGTCTCTATTGGCCATGTTCAGTAGGTACATTGGAATGCTCCCCTTTTGATTTATGCAAAGTCTAAATAAGATGATACAAGACCAAACAAAACAATACAAGGCAGCATTTTAAAGACGCTTTAATACATTGTTCAGTGCTTGGTGTATTTTGTGTTAATGTGTGCAGGTTTGGTGCCACTTAATGATAAGCAGAATAATACAAATAGGATGTAAAGAATGTTAGCAATGGGGAATCTTCCTGGAATGGCTGTTGAGACTGACCTGTGGGTGACTTTTTGGGTTGGGGTTTCTCCCGGAAGGGAGTGTTGTGGATGATTCCGCAGAGTCCGCAAACTTTTCTGACCCCTTGATATTTACTTTAGGAAACATGCTTGCAATATCTTTAGGAACGGAGAGTCCTGCTAATTATCAACACAGTGGCACTGGCTGTTTTCCGATCCTGTTCAAAAATCACCAGCGTCTCCATTTCTGGCTCCATTTCTTTTTAAAATTTTGAATATTTTCTGCTAAATATGCATGCCTGGTGTAGAGGTATGCATTGAAAATTATATTTATTAGCTCCAGCTTAGCTCTCTTTAAAAGAAAAAACTTATTTTAAGGTTTGTTAAAATTAAAAATGAAATGCTTGATGAAAGAACTATTTCTATATTACTTTTGTTAAGAGTGACCGGTATTAACATTATCTAACAAATTTTCACAGAAAATGTCAGTCTTCTACTGCCTCTATTTAGACTTTTTCCCCTCACAGAAAAGTCTACAAATGACAAAATTCTCAGTGGATAGATTGTGTGGTTCTCCTCCATAGTTCAAGCCAGATTGTTTAAGCTCACCTTAATGTGGCGCAAATTTTAAGGTCATTTTTTGATTCCTGTCTCAATTGAACCAGATTTCTATGGTTGTAACTGACTTCTTTGATCCCTGCCTTTGAAAGCTGGTTACACAAACCATGTCCTCAATCGTAAAACATGCTGTGAGTGTCTGTCATAAGTGTGGGTAATAAGGCATGAGAAACAGGCTTAATCCAAACAGGATATCTGTGTCTTTCACGTGGGACTATTCTATTTGACACTTTTTTTCTAGAGTCTGGACAATAGCTGGCATTCTGTACACTTACTTAACATAATGCAGATGACTGATTTTCTTATTTACTGCAGAGAGAACAGAGATGTATAGTAGTGGCCTGCACATTGGAATAAAAGAATTTAGGAGGTATTGTGAGCATATTGGTTTGTTAATTCTCATTCCGAGGTGAGCTATGAAACCACCAAGATGAAGTATCTGAAGGAGCTGGCATGGCTCTGGAGATACTGCACTTGGCTCAGAGGAGTCCTGGAAGTGCAGGAATGTGCTGGTGTACTCTGGGCAGATGATGCAACTCCCTGTAATGTTGCGATGGCTTGCAGCAGGTAGCCTGGCGGCCAAGCGTGTGGGCTTGCACCTGAAGGTTACCGGTGTGAATCCCAAGAGGGCTGTTCTGGCCTGAAGGTCTTCTGTAGAATTTCCAGCTGCATGGAACTGGAAAAAGTGGGAGTGTTTTGTTTTATTTATTTAGTAAAAGCTTCTGCTTAAGAAACTGGAACGTGATTTTAGCATGAAGTTGATGGTGATCTGACTTTCTTTTGGATTTATTGTTTTTCCTAATCTGTTTTTATTTTACTTTATTGCAGTCTAGCTACCCTGCCTGGGAAGACTTTGTCACTAAAGGAGCTAAGCTGCAGTCCCAGTTAAGGTGAGTAGCATTGTCCACAGACGTGTGGGGATGTGGGTGCCAAGTCTTGTCCCCCTTTAGCCTCCCCTGTGTCCTGCTCCTCATTCTACCCATCATGCTTCTGTGGCCTGAGCCGGCACGTGGTTTTTGTTGGCCTGTTTGGCAGGAAGACATCCTGTTCTGTAATGACGTGTGCGTGCAGTCCTCTGAGCTGTCCCTCCTATATTAATGTGGGTGCGTGAGTCTGTAGGACAGGTGCCTTTGCAGTAATAACTCTGACATTTTTACACACTGTGTTGTCCAGCAGGTCATTGTGTCTGTTCTATTTAACCTTACGCCCTGAAGGTTTTCTTTTGAAGTCCCAGAAGGCGATGGCTTTCAGTAATTAATTGCAAAATATCGAAGTTGCAGGTGGACAAAGTGAAAAATAACATCAATAAAGCAAGTAGTGGTAGTGTGAGTGGGTGTGACGGCATGACGCGCGCGACCCATGGCGGAAAACCTGCATGGGTACTTTTTTTATCCGGAGGTATGAAAGACCAGAAGACTTGAAGGTTCAGACCCGGAAGGTCGCTCTGGGCCAGCAGAATTTCCTTCACGCCCAAATTAACACCTGTGTGCTTTTTGGGTGTGGCGGCGGTAGGGGCGGCGCTATGGTAAAATAAGCTGGCCAGAGTGCAAGAAAGACGCAGTGACCTTTGACCTTGTCAGGGGCACAAAAATAGCCGGGTTGTTCTCTTGGCAAGGCCTGGGGATGGATTTGGAAGGCGGGCTACCTGCTACCTGTTCTCCGAGGTCTCGCGTAACCGAACACTGAGATGATCCCCCTTTGGAATTCCAGGCCTTTCTAACAATAAGCCCATTGACCCGCCATCATCTTAACCCGGAGCCACCTCAACTGGTTTCGTGGGGCCGGGGTGTCATTTGGGCCGGGCGACATCTCATGTTTCCACCGCTATGGGTGTGTCGCCTGTGATCTGGCCACCTCATCAGTTCTGGTCTCGCTTCCGTCTTTTGATGCGTTCTTTGGATAAGACAAAATCGGATCTTTGAATAGAGAGACTGAAGTTAGATCACTGGGCAATAAGTGTGGTTCATGAAGTGTATTCTTCTAAAATTGATACACAAAAAGCAACTGGAAAAAATGTCCATGAAGTGGTATGTGAATAAGCACTTAAACAGAGTGGCGTCACGAAAATGGCTTTAAGACCAGCTGGCCACCAGTTGGTCCTAATAGTTTTGAAGCCGGTCGTCGTTCCTGTGGCTAATTTTAAATACAGCTGTCTGGAGGCCAGAAAGCAGAAGAATGCTAGCGTACACGTTGAGGTCACACCTCTGAGATAGTTGGTCTGTCAATAAACGTTGTGGGTTTAAGACTACTAATAAATGATGGTCATAATATAGCAGATTTACGTTGTTTGTTGTTGTCAGTTGCCAAAGAAATCATGGAGAAGTGTACGTAACGTTACTTTTTTATGTATCTGCTAAACGTGGCTAGCTTTATATAAATTAAATGATTGATATCCATCACAAGAAGTTAATTCTGTGCAGGCTGAACAAAAATTGACATGATTAAATGTAGGCCACATGCTCTCTTTATTTCAGATCATATTTCACAAACATTTATATATTGTGTGCATTATAAAGATTTTTGGGATGCCGTATTGAGTTGTGCGGAACTCTTGATGGTGTGAAGTTTATTTAATTATATTTGCTAAAGCAGCAAGCGGAGAAACCACAGTTTGCCCTTGATAAGAGATGGATGTGTAGCTCTGCTCTCTGTCACGGTTGGCTGCGTTTTCACAACAAGTTGGCGTCCTGCGTGAAGAAGGCATGCTGAGTCCTTATCTCGCCGATAACAGCTGTGGCCTGAACTCGGCGCTCTTCATATGAGGTCGTACGTCATAAATCTGCGCAATAAAACGCTGTTTCAGGGATGTGCTAGTTAAGAGGAGAGAAGGGAGGGAGGCTTGGTGAGTCACCGAGGAGTGCCACCGTCCCGCGGCTGAGGCATCCCGCATGGGCGTCGCCACGTGTGGGCGTTGACGGGCATTCATGGCTTCTACCCCTCTCCTTAGATTCCTCAACGTTCAAAGACATTCAGTTCACGTGAATCGGTGACCGGATGGCCGCATTCTCCATAATTACCCTACAGAAAAAAATAACCAAACAAAAACAGCAGGCAAATATTTCTAAACAAATGTTAATGCCAAGATGGTAACATAGTCAAAAGAAGCTGCAAGCTTAGCACAATTCCGTTGCGTGCCCATTAATAGAAACAAAAACATTCCTTAGTTTTTCTCTAAGAGGAGTGGCAAAATGTAAGGAATGAGTTGACCTTTTGGTCAAGTGTAATGTGTAATGGCTAACGTTAGTGCTGTGGGTAATGGGTAAAGTGATCCCCAACAGTTCACTGAATCATCTAAGCATGTGAACTTAAGCATGCTGATTTAGCTATCGGTGTTGAATGCGACGAGCCATTGGGGTAGGGAGTGCATACCCACTTGGGAATCCGATCTGTAGAGCTCGTTTACAGTCCGCATGTCAGATTCAACCTGGTGATCTTATCTTGTGTTTCAGGACAACCATCCTCGTCACGGGATCGTTCCTGGACGCCTTTCAGAAGGTAGCGGACATCGCCACGGGGACGCGAGGTGAGCGACTGATCTGGAGGCCTGTCTCCTTGGAGTTCTTGCTTCTGTACCCCCCCCCCCTTTTTATTTCATTTCCGGGGTTTTGGCTGAGCTTGCCTCAGCAGCTGCTCAGGCCTGACACAGGTCGGGGTAATGGGTGGGGTGTTTTACCCGGGAATGCAGGCGTATAACCAGCCGCCGCTGTGTTTTGTGTTTACCTGCATTGTTCTCTGCGGTTGTCGCATGCCATCGTCCCTCCTCAGCGAGACAACGCTGTGTTTCGGTGACACGTGACCGATACGCGAGTCTCGGGGCAATCGCAAAGATTTTGTGGCAATTTTCCTGCTTCGCCCCTGCAGCTGGTGCTGCCTACCACCGCAGACAGTAAGCAGCCATGGTGACGCACAAAAACTGGGTAGCCCAGGGCTATGAGACTTTACTGGCTGGATAAATTTCCACAGCCGCCTCGTCAAGGACACAGTGGTTCTGAACAGAACTGCCTGGCGTGATGCCCCCCCCCCCCCCATTCACAGCATGTAACAACACCTACCTGCTTTTTCTCCTACACAATAGTGTTGTATATCTTCTATTAGGGTGTGTATCTCTTGTGTATTTTCCGTGAAATTTACTCTTCTGCTTGTAGGACATCTGGAAAACAATCTGATTGTTTTACACTGACATGATCAAGTCATGACAAAGATGTAACCGACCTTTTTTTTTTTTTTTTTTTTATCAGACACGATGCCCATAAATAATAAATGCATAGTTTATGATGAATAATAAATGCAAGTCTCCCCAACTTAAAGGTATGACTGAAAAATGTGATGTCCTCACACTAAGGGTTAAAACTAATTATCGCAAAAGGATTTTATCGGGGACTTCCTAGTAAGAGAGTGTGTGTTTACTTATTTACTGGGCGCTTGGTCTCAGTTTGCTTCCCATGTTGCTCGTAACTGAATTTGGGGCTGTACACAGGGAACTTAGCTGTCATAAATTATCTGAGCCCGAAATTAGAGTGATAACCGCAGAGCCTTTTCGCCCCATGACAGTGAAAGATGGGTTTATCCTACAAAGTGGCCCATTTCACTCTTGACTTAGTTTGCCTTGACGCTCTGACTGTCTGATAGTACGTCGGCCAAATCAGCTTGGTGGAAGCTACAGCGGGGCACGGGGGTTAGTGATCAACAGCATGGTGGGGAGGGGGGGGGGGGGGCGGTGTGTGTCCTTTAAGTGCCCTGTCTTTGAAAGGGTGCAGTCGTGTTCCGGGAGAATCCAGAGGATAGTGCGGGAATCCCGTCCGGTCTCCAGGTGGCCTTGGGAATAGAGGCATTGGCCTGAGAAATCGATCTTGCCGTTCGGCTTGATTTGAAGCCTGCTCTGATTGGTCACTGGGTCAGCATGATTTGAAGCCTGCTCTGATTGGTCACTGGGTCAGCATGGTTTGAAGCCTGCTCCCAGAGGTGATGCAACAGCTGCAGGAGAGTGAACAGATACATATGTACATGTTTTTTTTTCTGAATTCTTGTTTTTAAAATGGTCATCTTTTTTGTCAGATCTGTCCTTTCATTCTGTACCAAAATGGTGCTCTCAGCGTTTAGACTGATACCTTTGTCGGTAAGATGGCCTCATCCATGGGTGTTTGCTTGTGTGACACACTTCTGCACTTATTCTAGCAGTGTCTCCCTCTTCCTTCGGGTCCGAAGCAATAACATGGCAACCAGTTCTGTAACGCAGAAACCTGCTCTAGCAATGGTGTGTTATGATAGATCGGCCTTGGGCAGGGTTTATCTGCAGACAGACCTGCCTTGCTGAATTCTCAACCATCTCCTATCTTTAGAGAGTCAGCCAGGGTGAGAACCTATAACGTCTGGTACCTCAGAGCCGTTCTCCCAAAGCAGTGTTTTGTTTAGCTTGATGTTTTCATATGTTTCCATCCGCTTATAGTGTAAAATGTTGCATGTAGTTCAGAGGGGTTTGGATTTGTGCATGTGTCGCAAAGGTTGCAGGATCACATTCCACGCTCGGCAAAGCAGTCATATTAACATTGACCCCTTGAGCAAAGCGTTTAGCTCCTGCTCCAGAGAATATCGACTGACCCTGCTTTCATCCAAAAAAATGTATGCTACTTTGGGTGCAGGCATCTACTGAAACATTTAGATGTTCAAACCCTGAACAATATTCTCCCACACTCGCTCTTTCGGAGCTAATTGACAGTCGCCGTTTTTCGCTCACACTTTTAACTTTAACTACCTTACGATGCGTGAGTTCCGTATGCTCAGTGTGTACCCTTCAGAATGTCACTTAACAGGCTGCTAATTGGATAATTCTTTTTAAGTTTTGTTTTTTTTTCCTGTCCCTGGAGCCACGTGGTTTTCGACTCTACCCCTGGAGCGTTGCCGTCGAGTCCTTGCCTGTCACGTCACGCCTTGGGATTTCAGAACGATCCGCCACGTTAACCAAAGACATGTCGGGATATTTCTGACATTTAATTGTCAGGCCGTTTGTGCCCCCGGCAACATTTTTGTTCATCTGGATTATATTTTCTCACCGATCTGGGGTGCTGGGATGGGGGAGGGGGGGTGATCCTCATCGGTTTTGTGCAGCTGGGAATAACACAGTCAGGCTCTGGTTCAGCTGGCAAAAAGCGCACTCAGGTAATCGCTGCCAGAGTTTGTTTTCGTGGGAACGGTCTTTACCGGAGGCGCTGCGTGTTCCTGTGGCGGCAGACCTTTTCCGTCGCTGCCTTCTTTAAATACCCCGTGTCGTTTCCCATCCAGTCGGTTTTCCAGAAGGTGTCTTCCCCGTGGAACACAGGCTGCTGTGTCCGGCATTTCGAGAGTACCATGAAGGCCTGGGAGCTGGCGGCCTCTTCCATCACTGTTTATCCGCAGGCACTGCCTTTCCTCCACACCACAAACAAATGCATTTCCACGAAAGATAGCTTATCGGTACTTCTGACCTGTGAGCTCGAGTCATCGCTGTCAGAGCTTGGGTTGGCGATTATTCTGCAAAAACGTCGGTGGAGGCAAAAGCACGCATCTCATGTCCTCCCGTTGTTCTCAGGATAAGCGTATGGGCCTACTTGACTCGTGTCTGGGGTGGGGGGGGCTCATTGCTCATCCAGCCCTTGCTGCTTAGCTTTCGGCAGCCATTTTGAGGTCTGGCAGTGAAGCACAGCACCTCCAGTAGTTCCCACTCTGCTAAATCTGCTCAGGCCTGGTCTTCCTGACAGGGGTGGGGGATCTTCGCGAGCCTTTAATTATGCCGGTTGAAACCCGCCCCACCCAGCCGCACCGTCTGATTCCCAGCTGTACCTCCGCCCCTCCTAAGTATCCTACTCCCTGCCTCCTCTAGCCCCTTCATATATTATTTGACGGCAGATCATCAACAAATTGATTTACTTATTTTTTTCTTGCCTGTTCCAGCCAGTCTCACGCCCAGAGGCTGTCAGCAGTTCTGGCCTGTTTGCTGGTGGCGCTGACAGCCGACAGTAAAGCAGTAGCTGACAGCTGGCTGCTCGGTGTAATATCAGCTAACAGCCAGTAGCATGGTAGCAGCTATATGCTAGTAACACATCGAAGCGCATGCTATCGGCAGTAGCTACTAGCCTTTCTGTCCCTAGCATGATAATGGCTAATAGCTACAGCCATATAGCCTAGCATTGGCTAACGGTGTACCTCAACAGCAGCTGTAAGCCAGTAACACATCGAAGGGGTGGCTAGCAGCGGTAGCTACTAGCCTTCCCGTCCCTAGCATGATAATGGCTAATGGCTATAGCCATATAGCCTAGCATAGGCTAACGGTATACCACAGCAGCAGCTGAGCTGAGTTTGGCAGACAGTGTCTCACTAAATATTAATGTTTTATACACTTGTGTGTTTTTCAATTGATGTCCTTTACACAAACTGTTAACACACAGTGTTCCTTATTGTCAGCTATTCTAGCTGCTAACAGTATGCCAGGACCGTGTACTGCTTTCTGTACGATGGCGCGTGTGTTCTGCATTTATTCGCTGAACCGAATCGCTGCTCCGCACACACAGGGCCTCTGTGGTTAGTCTGACTCGCATATATAGCGTTACAGGATCGATTGCGACACATTACACGGGGAAATACATTCAGGGGGCTTCAGGCCACAGGTTATTCAGAAGGTGAACTTCGGTCTTCCCCATTGGTAGTAGAATGGAGACGGCAGCCACCTGTCTGAGACAGCTGACTGTCAGCTGTGTCTCAGTGGGACCGTGAAGCCGGTTGTTGCCCCGAAAAATCCCTACAAAGCTGGTCTCCGAGACCATATGACACCATTGGTCACATTCCAAACATCAAGGGGGTAGTAAGAATGGATATTTTGGGGGTGAGGGGTGGGTGGAGTTGGCTCCATCGCCTGGCTCCTGCCCCTATCCAAAAGTTTCCAGAGCAGTTGTGACCTTTCTACTGAGCTGAGGTCCCCAACCTCCCATTACATGGAAATGTTGTATACAAATGTAAACCACAGGCTTACGGCAGCCAGTGTTTTTATAGGCCCTGAAACATCGGAAGCCACTTTAAAGTTATTCCTGAACATCGCTTCTTTAATTTTCTCCTGCCTTGTTAACCAGCCGCCACCGGTATAATTCAATTTGTTCTCTTTGTTTATTCCATGCCGAAGCACCAGTTAAAGTGAAGCACTACTTTGAGGAAAAGTGTGTATATATACGCTTAAGTGTTTTTTTTTTTTTTCCACATGATGTCTTGGGAAAAGTTTTTTGAAGGTTCTTTCCTCCTGTTTACCACTTTTTATATGAACATCAGTGTCCATGATGCTCTCTGACCCCGCCCTTGACCCTGCCCTTGGTCCCGCCTGTTGGCCACGCTGGCAGAGTGCAGGCATCATGGCTTGTCTGTCTGTTCCTCCGGCTGTTCCTCTTTTAATCAATGCTTTTCATTGTGTGCAGGGCTTCAGTTACACAGCTGGATTTGCTTGCATTTATTTTTAATGAATGGAAGATTGCTTAGTGGATAGCGGTGTTACCTCATATAGGTTGTGAGTTTAAATCCCACCATGCTGTGTGCCTGTTTGCATATTTCCTCCTGTTGTGCCTCACGCCCTGTGCTCCTGGGGATCACCTCGAGTTCCTCCTTGCGACATTGTCCAGGGTAAGCGGTCTGAAGATGGATGTATAGATGGTTGGATGGATGGGTAGATAGGTAAATGGATGAGTACAAGAGTATTGCAGTGAAGTCGAAAAGAGAGGGCAGCTTGTCGTCTCGGCACCGAGGGCAGCTATCCATCTCATCCCAGTGCTGTCCAAAGCTGACATGTAAACAGCCAACTTGTCCTCCTCTCTGGTGCCCACTTTGGATCTGCGTAGGGGCAGGGGGCTGGTGTTTCTTGTGGCTTCGTGGGAGAGCAGCTGTGAGTGTCAGCTGGGCTCTGAATGGAGGGCTGGAGGCGTTATGCCAGATTCCCGACCACGTAACTCGCTGGGGAGCCAAGGCACCCCAGAGAATGGCACCGTTTTGGTTAGCAAAGCTGTCGCTCCTTGAATTGGGTGTCCGAGAGATGGGGCATGGAAGTAATAAGGATGTCCCGTGCGAGAGAGCGAGCCGCGGATGCAGAAACCACGCAGGAAACGGGCATATAGACGGACGCCTTCGGGAGGGGTCATGTGGCATTAGGGTGAGCGCAGTCTCTGGACGACTGCTGCCCAGGGCACCAGCAAGGCCAGGTCTGAGTAAACACTGAGTGGGAGCGAGCTCTTGGTGCGACCCTGGGACAGAGGGAGCCTTTGTGCCGCCACGAGCAGTGGGCGCTGGGTGCTTTTTTTTCTTAATACATTAGTTATTTATTTTCAAATGGAAAGGAAAGGATTCGCCAAAGTCGGATTTTCCTGTGAATACGGTATATTGTGACGGATTTCTACTGGAAAGATTGTGTGGGGTTTTTTCTGTTTTGGTTACAGGGAGGCAGGGTAAATCGTAAAGGTGGGAATAAATGAACAGAGAATCTCTGGCGGCGTTTCCCAATCCAGTCCTCGGGGATCCACAGTCCACGTTTTTGCTCCCTACCAGCAAGGAGCAAAAACGTGGACTGTCTAGGAGGGAGCTTGGAAGGTGCAGAAATGTGCACCGGCTGATTGGTCTCTAAGGACTGGATTGTGAAACACTGCTCTGTAGGGTAACCCCATCTTACAAACCCAACACCTTTATTCGATTTGATGTGCTTTTTATATCTGAGCCCTACTTGTCAAGCTTGCCTTTTTTTTTTTTTTCTTGATTCACACCTTTTGCGGTTTCTCTCAGTCTGCCGTCTGCTTTGTTGAAGTTATGTCACCGGCTGGCAGAAAGTGCAGGCGCATGACAGCTTCTGTTGTCCTGAGGTGTTTCCCGGGTGTCTGGGAGACGGCTGGCGTTCTGGTAGCGGTTCACAGTCTGGGATATGTGATACGGCCGAGCTTCGGGTGGTGGTACCTAGAATGAAGATGGTGTGGCTGTTTCAGGTTCTGCCAGCTTTGCGCGGATGAAGGTGGTCAGGAGAGGGTGTTTTAGAGGACAGCGAGAGTGGCTTAGATTGCATGAAGATCATTATTTGCTCTGGTTATTTGATTACCTGTAGTTTATTACTGGATCAGTCCCACTTTTGCTTCCAGAAATATTTGTTCATTTCGGAATTGCATATTCAGAAAATCCTTTATGCTCACCTCTGTTGTACCGAACGGTTACTTTCGACCATCTTATTAGCTTTATTGAGTCTGGTTGTTCTCTCATTAACGGTGGAAGAACTGCCTCTGAGTGGATGTTTTTCATTGCACCATTCTCTCTGAACTCTAGAACTGAACTACTTCTGAAAATCCCGTGGTAGAAGGTGACTGTTTCTAAGATGCTGTATCCATCATGCCTGGCAACAATTATCGCACAGTGTTCAAAATAAGATGGGTTTTTGAACTTTAAGACTAACAAAGGGACTGGTGGTGCTATTTTCCCAATAGCTGTATTAGGAGAGAGTACTCATTAACCGTGAATACATCAACCAGGCAAATATTTTTTGTGTTGTTGTTTCTCGTTAGACATATCCTTGAAGGAAGCGGAAATAAGAAGGTTTGTAACTCTTCTAGAATATATTTGGCTGGTTATTTGAAATTAAGCAGGCGGTTATTCGGTTTTCAAGGTGGCCGGGCCAGTTGACAGTTTTGTCTCTCTGAATATGGCTGGCTCGATTAGGAGATTCTGTCGTCTGTGACAGTCCTCTGCTCTGAAGATAATCGACTCTGTCTGATTTGTGTATGGTGGAGACTCGGAGTGGTTCTGCACCGCTGTGGCAAATCTGACCCAATCCAACCCCCCAAAATAGTGCAAGAAAAGAAGCGTTTTAGGAAGTGTGGAGTTTCGTTTCTGGAATGGATTTGATTTGGGGTTGGGGTTAGGGTGTTTGTGGAGACTGCTGGGTGGAGCCATAGTGTTGTATAACACAAATCTAAGTCTGCAGGAAAGGAAATTCAGACTTGATCTTTTCCCGTTCTGGGTGCCTCCTGTGACCCCCACACCCCTGCCTTCCCAACTGCGGTCTGCTGGCCTACTGGACGGGTCACAAGCTGTAGGTCCTGTGACCGCATGGCCTGGTTTCAATTACGTTACATTACTGCACCTGATTCTTCCCTGATGCCTCATTTGTGTATAAGAGGAAACGCGTGACTGGATCATGCGTCGGCCTTGTCACTGTCCCATAGAGTCCGGCCTCTGCGTCTGCCCGCTCAACCAGCCGCTTTCTCGTAGTGTCGAGCTTCAGTCACTTGTTTCATGGAAACGTGCACCAGTGTTGCCGCATCCATATTCCTCTCTTCCCAAGCGTTTATCTGGTAAATACTTGTTTTGATTGACCCAAATTTTCTATGCCAGATTATTTTATCATCACCAGTTTTAGCGAAATGATGTGATACAATTCACAACCTAGCTAGGCGATCCGTCCATCCATCCAATCCATATTCCATAACCGGTTTCCCTAAGAGAGGATTGCAGTGATCCTGTAGTCTGTCCCATGCAGCACAGGTCATGAGACAAGGGGGCATTCAGGATGGAATGTCGGTATATTTCAGGCATTATCTTTTGTTTTCTTACATTATTGTATCTGAATATCAAGTCATTTTGCCTACTGCACTATGGACTTTGAACCTTTCTCCTGTATTAAGTCTGTAAACTTGAGGATTTCCGAGTACGCTTTCACACTGCGGGAACTTTTCTCAGAACCAGGAACTTTTGTTGTGTTTGCACCTCAGGAACCTGGCCCAATTGTGGTTCCTCTAAAGTAGTTCCAGAACCCTTTTTAGTCCCTACTCAAAACTAGGTACTTTCTGTTTGTATACAGACTACTGGGGAGATGTTTATAATGAACTTGTAGAATGATTCACCAGAAGCACTGGTGCCGACTTGGGAGTTACGTGGAAGTGTGGGGACAAGAGGTACAAGTAGCGGGGGGAAATTAATGAATTACCTTGGTACCTTTATTGTGTCTCCATCTTTCAACATCAGTAAATCAGATTGATAACCAATATACCGTTGGCTAATATTGCCAGTGTCAGTGGTAGAACTTGCCAGCGCTTATTAGCTGGATAATGTTATACCATTTTTTATTCCACAGAAAATGAAAGCTCATTCTGCTGGCCATGTTTAATAATGAATTCTAAACATTTTGCAGATCATTTAACTAAAAGGCTGTGTCTCGTATTTGATTATATGAAATTGCTTTTGAAGACTAACCTACAAGCATTTTGTGTCTCCCATGCTTATTTAGCATAAATGTCACAGTTCCTTGTGTGGCGTGAAAGTGTCATACAGAAATAGCCAGGAGCTGCAAAATTTCCTACTCAAGACAGCCCAGAAGCTTGGAGCCAGGTTCTGGAACTTTGGTGTGAAAGCAACTCAAGTATTCTGTTGGTTTAGGAGAAAACAAATGGCTGACGGCTTCAAGTTTTTGAAGGCTGAGGTAACCAACTTCGCATTCAGTTCGTTTCTTATTTGTAACCAGCTGTCAGGTCTGACTCTGACTGGGCGGCTTAATTGCGCAGCTCATTTAAAAGCATCGCTGTGCCATCAGGCTTTTTCCGAATGTGAAATGGATACAGAACTGAATATCTGTGGGCAGTGGTGAGGGACAGGGGGAACGATGGGGGTGGAGAGAGTTGGGGTCCTATGCTACTTCTGTCCCCCCACCCCACCCACCATCAAACCACAATCCATTGCCATTTTCCTACCCCTTACCTTTGTATGTACCACTGGTTGGATTATTTTGGGGGGATAAATCTGCTGCTGATGTTCAGATTTTTCCCCCCTAGTAAGGGAGAATAAAAATGCCCAGGTCTTTTGCCATGTGTCCATGGTGGTAAAAATATCTGAATATGTACAGTTTAACAGGCAGTTCTTTCATTCAAGGGTCTCTGTGGGCTGAAGGTAATCTGCACAAATTGGGATACTTTGCTGAAGATGTCCATGCCAGCTCCGGTCGGAATTCCTCTCCCGTTATGACATATCTCTACCTGGTATTTCCTCAAAGAGGTTTTCTCCACTCGCCAAAGGCGGCGTAGTTGTGGGCACATGCCAGTCTTGAGGGAGACGGAGACCATTTCTTCTGGAAAAAGCACCAGAGGGGTAAATTTTCCCTGCTCTGTGAAGCTGAGCCGTTCTGCCTGCTTCTATCAATGCCTTGTATTATGTCTGGGACTGGGAAAGGAAAATGTGTTTCGCAGTCATGATAGAGCCTCTTGCATGAAACACTGTTTTCCGAAAGCCTCCCTGAGACGTCGTCTGTGCCTTTTTGTGCTTCTGCTTAAAGGGGGGGCACATGGGGTATACTGCAGGGGCTGCCGTGTTGGAAAGTTATTTTTAAAACTGTCTTTTGTTTCCCAAAAATCCTTGGCGTTTTGGCTAAACAAAAATCACATCTGGCTGCCATACATTTGTTTACGACTTGAGTAGTACCATGTGAGTAGCCGCATGACTTATGAGGAATAACACTATCTGGGTACATTACTTAGTGGTCACCAACTGGTGGAAAATTGAGTCTACATCCCCCCCCCCCTTCCCCCACGCCGGGCAAATTGTACCATCATGGGACCGTCATACCCCCAGGTCTACAAATGGTGTCAGATGCAGTGGACTTTTCCTTTGTGCTGCTGATGGAATTTAGCCACCGGGGGAAAATTTACTTTGTGACTGTGGCAGCAGCGTGTAGCGGTACGCAGTGCAGGGATGCTTACAGCTTGGGAACAGGAGGATCCATATAATTTCAGCCTCTGGCCCAGTGAATGCTTGGGTCCACCCTTCCTCCTCCAAAATCTGAGACATCTTTTTGTAACTTCTGTCCATCACCCATATCTGCGCTCAAGCTGGAAGTTGGTCAGTAAGCAGATTATTAAAATGGAAATTGTACCCTGAGAAAAGACACTAATTTATAACAAAAAGCTGAAACATGGGGGAGAAGCCGGGAAAAGTGTGTTTGCTCCATACGTGATGATTTTAAAAACGCCACAGCCAGCATCCTATGGATGTTTTCGGCAAAGATCATCCATCTTGCCGGGGTTAAACTGTGGAGGTGGTTGGGGGTACTTCATGGGGAGGGGAGATGCTGGTAAGTCAGGGTTAAGCCGCTGGACCGCAATCCAACACCCAGGAAATGGTTCGCTATTTCAACGTTTAGTTTGGTATATAATTTAACCAGAAAATGCTTCTATGAAATATCCCGGTATTAGACCAGATAAAATCGCTCAGGATGAGAAGCGTCTGCTAAACACATAAATGCCAGAGCACTTCTGATTTGGAAAACATGCCGCAATGCAGGACTGCGCCATAACCCCCCCCCTCGCCGTGGGACACAGGACCCGGCATGTGCTGCCGTTGGAGGCCCCCCCCACACAACACAGCGCCATGAGACTCGGGGGCCTTTGTCAAGCCGGTTGATGTTTCTGCCCCAATCTGGAGATGTGGGGAGGAGTTGTGGAACTGACCTGTCTGGTCCTGCATGGTTCCTGTCACGAAATCTCCCAAAACTGCCCCCCCCCTACATGCACGCTCAAACCCGCCAACCCAGCAATGCTGCGCTGCTTGTCCACCTGCTGTGTCACGCACATCTGCAAGGCTTTCCCATCGGCTTCTGAAATCGCTGTGTGGGGCCATCCGTGCAGTTACCCCCAAGGAATGACACCATCACCACCAAAAATAGAGGAAAAACAAATGTGACGTTCAGATTCAGTAAAAGCTGCAGCTATCCAGAATCTCTTATGCTCTACCTATGCTGCCCAGTTCCAGTTCTAGCCAGTACAAAAGGAAAGTAAAGTGAGGAGCTGAAGTAGAGGGCAAAGCACAGCCTGCCCTTCTGCAGTGTGACCGTGTCTCGACATGTAAAATGCTAATGGCATCTGCAAGGACCAATCAGCGTGCCTTCATGGTGCCATAGCAACAGTTACTTAATCTAGTCTATGGTAATTTCCTGTTGGAATATTATAATTAATTCATCGGTGGTTTACTTTAAAAAAGAAAAATAAAATGGAGTGATTTGGAATTTGACCACTTTGTCTTGAGGTACTCGTACGCGTGGTGTCTAGCGTCGACCATAAAGGTCCCGCTGCTGTGACTCTCCAGTGCTGAAACCCTTTACTCAAAGGCTTGGCATTTACCTCACAACTTTGTAGGACTACGTTGAGAAGTTGTTTAAACTTGTGTTCAAACCGTTGAAATTGACAGCTTTAAGTGCAAGCAAAGTTGTCAGCTAGCAATAGGTAAACCAAACTAAAAAATATCTATTTAGTTCAATGCCAATGAAACCTCTTCTTATCTCTGCAAATATTTGTCTTTGAGACCATTGGGGACATACAAAGCATGGATAAAGTCTGGTCCTTAAATTTCTTTACCATAAGTTTGCCCCTTAACATTTCGGTAAAACATTTCGGCTGTAGTTTAACATTAAAACCAAGTGTTACTTTAAGTTACTGTGTGTGATCCCTAAATGTTCTGACAGGACCCTAATAGTGTACGCACGCTCACATCCCTGTCGTGATGAGCGCAGTACACCCACTTTTTCCAGACAGGGCAGAGGTACTAAATTTTCTTGCATGAAGTAGCCAATTTTATAAACCATTCTCCCCCTGTATGTTCTTCCTTTTCTCCCCGATCACAAAAACCGTGCAGTCAAGGCCAATCTACCCAAAACATTTTGCCGCCTCTCCTTTCCCTTTTTGTCCAATGGCAGCTCTATCTTGAGAGCCTATGATAGAGTTTAGCACTTATCAGTTTTGGTAAGAGAGCCGGTAACCCAACACTCCGTGGAGTTTCTCTTGTTCCGTGTCTCCTGCTAACCCTTCTTACTCAGTCTGCGCTCATTTGAGTTAGTGGCCATATCATATTGGTGATGGCTAGTCTTACAAGGAAGTGGACGCCTCACACAAACATTTGCTTGTTCGGACTGAGGTGTGTTCCAGGGGCTCCAGACAATGACCAGCCCTTCTGTAGGACCAACTATATATATTTCCATGTATATCTCAAAGGAGAGCATGATGGGATATGTGAAAATGTACTAATAGTTGTGCACAAGGTAAATGTCAACATTTCATAACGTGTGTGCAGTTATGCAGCCTCTGAAAAGAACAAGTTGGCTCCATTATTTCCACCAGCTTCTCTAGCCTTGCGTAGTGTGCCTTCTTGCATAGGAGCTGTTGTTTGTGTATTCCACAGGACAGAATGCCGTATGCAATTGAGTTACTAGGACAGCTATCAAATATTTTGGTTCGAAAAAAAGCCTCTTCTTAGTCAGCAAAACTTAAAGCCATCATCCCATGGTGCAGAAGTTAAACTGACACCCTTGTCTGTGTGAATCGAGGAAATAGCACTTTCAGATAAAGCAAAGGAATAAAGGTTGAGGAAGCGGAACTGTGATAAAAGGCTCCTGTTACGTCTCCGGATCTTGTGCTGATGAGGATGTGTTTACCTTTGTAATGGGTAAATTCGGGGGGGGGGGTGTTCCTTCCTCACCCAAACCCCTGTGGCCATCCCTGAAGGTTAATGTGTGCGGGAGGGCAAGGTCTAGGACACAGATATGCGACATACACTCAGCGGACTCATGGTTATTATGAGCTTTGCCTCCTACGGAGCTTTCAGCATGATATAGGAACTCATCCAAGCCATTGTTTGTTTACTCCGCTTAGACAAGAGAGAAACTCGCCCATCCTGAAGGACGAGTATGTCGAGGCAGTTTGTGTTTGCAAGTTGGAGTGACATTCGCCTGCTGCACCGTCTGTTCCTGTTTATTGGCGTGGGTCCATAGGAGATGGTGTTGCCTTCAGTGAATGTGTTGGGGTTGTGGAGATGGAATGGCCTCAAGTTATCTGCTGATTAAGTCAGGTGACCAGATGTATCTGTATTGAACGGTTGCACCTGAAT
>JABFDZ020000131.1:1157324-1182336 GCA_019775955.2 Pollimyrus isidori
GGTATTTTGGGCCCCAAAACAATTGCGGTTCCCCCCCCCCTCGGTTTGCCGGCAACATGGCCTTTTTAAAAACCCCCCCCCCCCCCCCCCCCCCTTCATTTACGAAAAGAAACCATTACTGTACATATTAAAGGTCTGTGTTTAGTTTTTATTTATTGTTTTTTTGAATAGTTGGGCGAGAGGTTTCTGTGTCTCCGATCGTCGTGTCGGATGGAACTGTACACATTATTGGAAACCCGCTCCCCCCACATCTCACCATGGGATATTGGAACGTGCTGGGCAGCTCACTGAACATGGATTTGCAGGTCAACACAGCAGGGGGCCCTGGCCAGAGACTGGAGGACCCAGGTGACGCCGGACCGGTCCACTTTACCAAAGAGGGTGATCGTCACCCGGTCCAACGAAGAACATGGTCTTAATGGGATAAATAATTTGCATTTAAAAAAACTGTTAACTCGTTGCTTTCATTGATTTCTTTCCCTTGGATGTGGAAAGCAAATATATTTACATGCTTCTATGTCATATGGCAGAGACTAGAGAGATCAAGGTGTTGGCAATGTATTTAGATCAGCTTCTACTGTATCAGTCTTGGGTGTTTTTTTTGGGAGTTGATCTCTCACTGTAAATCATCATTGTACATTGCGGACATTTAAATTCTGTCTCTGTAGTAAAGATAGAGCTTTAACTGAATTTTTTTAAATACAGAAAGTGGGAAAAAGTTGACTTCTTTTATTTGCTAAAAGAAATCAGCTGTTCTTTGTAGCCTTTAATCCTTTTTCCCGATCAGTGGCAACAAACAAGCTAATCTTATCTGGAAAGATTATATTTAGATTTTTTTTATTTTTATGTGAAGGCTATCGGCCGTCCTTTTGGTTATCGTTTAGTTGATTTTTTTTATTTTTTTTTTTTATTTTTTTTTTTTAATGTTCTGTGTGACTCGGCACCATAAATACATTTGTTGTGCTGTTCAGTGACACCTGATCACCAGACTGGAGTGATCTCATGTGGCCTAAATACAGATTTAGAGGTTTGTTGCATTTCTGACTCATCTGCCTTCTTAATAATCGCCAGCAGGGGGCGCGCAAGTCACAAAGCTGTGGCGAAAGCGATACTCTTTTACAGACGGATGAATAATCCGGTTAATGAAGATAATTGCTCCGATTCTTTTCGCATGCTTTTTTAAACATTATGGCTGCTGCATAGTTTAAGGTTAAAAAAGAGAGAGAGAGAAAAATAAGTCATTGGACTTTGGTGAATGACACAGACTTCACCCCTCCCTGCGAATCGCTTTGATCATCCGCTGTTGAGTCACTTCCAGGGTCCCGGAATGATGCATGACCACAGCAGAGGCTGTATCCGAACGTCCATCCAGCTGGCATATGTCTCACCGTTGCTTGCCTTGCTGTGGAAATGACCAGACAGTCAGCTACATTTATTTCAGATCCTCTGCGTTTTCCACCACTTCATTCTTGCTTTTTCTGCATTTAACATCACCGCTGCTCCATATTTGAAGTCCCGCCTGCAATTCAGTTGAAGTATTATAAATACACGAAGGAATTATATTCAAGTAAGAGCAAAGAAGGTCATAAGTTCACCTTCAGGTTTTAGAGGGGTTGCTGGATCAACCTACAGTGTTATCCATCGCAGAATGACGGGTAAATGATTTTTTTAGCCGCCTACCTCCTCGTAGATAGACATGCCAGAAAAAAATATTTTCAGAATCTGAACTGGCCTGGTAAGTTCAGTCGGAGTTACGTAAGTCAGGACAAACAGGAATATAGTGATATCTTACATCATCTCATAATCAACAATATTCTCATGACTAGCATGAGACAGTAAATAAGTTGAACTTTCTTGATGCCAGGGTTACATTCTCAGATACCCATAGTAATAATTTTGTTCAGTGTGTTTTATAAAATAGTTCAAGTGTTACCCACTGTTTTCGATCTCTGTTGTGTAAACAGAAGCATAAATACAGAGACTGATAATGCAGATGGTGTTATGGAAGCGGTTCCCTAAATGATTAACGTGACTCCTGTAATAGGTGATGCATTAATGTTGAGGATTAAAGACCCATTTGGCCGGCACATAATCTAATTCTTCCCTGAATGGGAGTGGCCCCCCACCCAAACACGACCGTGGGGAATTATCTCTAACTTGAAAGAGATACCGATGAGCCGCATTCCAGCTTCTGCTTCATCCCTGGGCACTTGGATCCAGCCAGCCCTGCTGTCGCTTGTATGGCTGTTTTACTGGACCTGGGGTTCGAAGTACGGTAACTGTCTTCAGTCCCACGGATTGTTCGGGTGCCATCTAAACTGCCCCCACCCATGGATAATAAACCTCAATGGCGCAGACCGTGTCATAAACACTCCTTGTATTCTTTTAGTTGGCCAAACTCCACTCCTTGCTCTGCCCCTTGTACCAGTTGTAAATATTAACATTTTACTGTTTCAGAGGTGTGGAGTCTGCGTTCTGTGCTGAGTATTTAGGTCACCATGCCCCTTCCTGTGGCAGAGGTGGCTTTGTCCTCTTTGGCTGTATCGTATCAGTTCTTATCAGCCAGATGTGTTCTGAACTCCAAAGTCTTGACAGGGAACAAAACGGCAAACAACGTCAGGAAGTAAGTATCATAATAGTCAGTTTTTTAATGGCTTTATTGCTTTCCTGCATTACTTATGAAGTACCGCTAGGTGCCCTCATTATTTCAAAATCTCTGTGTCCTAAACTGGTTTGCCCATACCCCGACCACACACGCTGGCTGCATGCTACAACAAGCCAGTCAAAATGCAGGACCCCCACCCTCTGCTGGCTTGTACATATAGTGAAAGTTTGGTGTGACTCAGACAGCACAGTAAAACGGGTTTAAAAACTAATCCTGTACATTGTACAGTCTAAGCTGTTTCTGCGTGTGTTTTTGGTCAGGGGCTAGGAACTTAAATACTTGTTTCATGAATGAAGCTGTGTTCACTGCACTTTCCTGTTTAAAATATGTTGTGGTATTAATGGTTTCCCGGGTCTGAATCACGCTGCCACGTTCTTTTGCCCGCCATAAGAAGCCGGGTCCCGGTTCTGCTTGCGCCCCATGGCGCCGGTCTTTTGTTCCCCACCGCGCCGATTATGGCAGAAGGAAGCCCGCGAAACCTCAGCCAATCTGAGCGGAGGGGGCGGGGCCTGCCCAGGGGAGGGGGTGAGAATTCCTGTATGCTCTTTGACAAAGGGAGGGCCTGTTTCCCCACAGCATTATGCAAATATCTGGACAGCTGCCAGAGGCAGATTCTTCCAAAGGACACCCCTGAGAGAAAGAGAGAGAGAAAGTAGGATTGTGAAGTAATTTAATGTCTTGCATCTTGAAGCATGACTCAGTTTCCTGTTTCAACAGCTTCCCCCAACCCGCAAACTGACTTTTGTGCCTCTGGCTTTGCTGGGCAGAGCTGTGTATACACGCTAGAAAAATAAACTCAGTCAGCAGGCAAACATTTTTAACAGAAACTATTTAACCGTTTTGCGGTTTTAAACATAGTGGGTTGCCCCTCAAGAAATGCTTTCTGAGAGAGCTGAGGTAACACACACAAAAAACACAAAAACATGTCCTCCCTCTGAAGCAGTGTGTAAGAGGGTGTCGGTTAAGATGGTCAGTGAAAATTCCTCCATGTGCAGAAGGTCAAAGGAGAAAGGTTACGACCCAAACAGCTGGGGGAAATGATGGCTTTTCCCTGGGGCACGGAGGTGGGGACAGTAAATATCTTTGTAGTGGGCTGGAGACAACCTGTTTCACTTGTGTTTCCCAGCCACTGCAGGCATCTTCCACTCATCACTGGTACCATCCCATGCCAGGGGGGCTTGGTGGGGGGAGGGTGTGTCAGGCTGGTAAACTTTCATGGCTATGAGGTTTGACACAGCACACCCCTGGGACATTGGTGGTGGTGGTGGGGGCAGGGGCGGGGGTCAGCGGTTCCTGAGAAACAGGCAGTGTTAACCACAAGGAGGGATCTCACCCTGAAGGCTCCCCTTTATGCAGCGGAGAGGGGGTTTGGTGGGTGGTTGTGTCGATTGACAAGACTGCCGACTGGTGACCTCTTTGGCTGGGCTGCCCTAAGGTGGTGGTGTCGGGTTTACGGGCCCGGCAAGCTTTCGCAGGGTGTGCCTGCACTATTACTGTTGAGAAGGACCCACCAGGACATCCCACATAGCCAGAGATCTGACACGGGCTCGTCGTCTGCGGTGATGCATTGTTTCAGCCCGTCAATGGATTGCTGACTAACAGATGGTCGAGCGTTTTTGGCAGAAGTGGCCCCGATCTCCGGGGACCCCTCGTACTCCGGTCAGCCCCTCTCGGCTCCTCGTCCTCAGTGAACCCTGGCACGGTGCAGTGTGAGCTCGCCCAGTCACTGCCAGGAATTCCTGTGAGTCAGAAAGCCCCCAGAGTTCTTTGGCTCTGTGTTGGAGCTCAGTCGTGAGAAGTTTTTCCCTAAAGTGGGCTGCAGTTTCACCGCCAACCGTCCTCTCAGCATCAGACTGAGAGCCATTTAAACCAAGACTTGCGTCTTTCTTCCAAGCCAGGCCTATCTGCAGATGTTTTGGTTCCATCTGAGAGGTTGTGCCTACACTCCCCTGAGAATCCATTATGCAATGTTATAAAACCATCGGCACGTTTAACTGAAAGGGCCCTCAAAAGGAGAACTCCTTTTTCTTTTTTCCTTTTTCGAGCCTTTCCGATTATGTTTTCTGTAGGTCATCTTTAAAGCGGTCATTCTCAAGGGCCCAACTCCTGCCATGCAGCATGTGTGAGTGATGTGTGAGTGATGTGTGAGTTGTCTCGTTGTAATTTTCTTCTTTTGGATTTTAATTAATTTAGCAGACACTTTTTTTTTTCCCCAAAGCCACCTACAGTTGAGCAGTAGGGTCCGACAGGCCCTGGAGCCACTGGGGGTTAAGGGTCTTGCTCCGGTGCCCAATGGATTCAAACCTGAGACCTTCTGAACAAATACACAACAGCCAAACCATCCCAGCCGCTCACTAGCTCACCATGTATTGAAAGATGCCCTCAATATTTATGGGGTGCCAGAACGGTATGATGAGGGTATGTTCATCACAGGTTCGTCAGCTCTATTAGCCAAAAGTGTTCTTCCAGCCAAACGGTTAATCTGGTGTGAAAAACTATAGATACATTTGCGATGGTACCAGTGGGTGGGTGGTGGAAGAGCTCCTCCTGGCCGGCTCTGAATGCTGCCTGCCTCGTTCTTGTTTCTATAGTGGTTCACAGCCTTACTTTGTCCTCGTTCCAAGGACATGTCCCCTGCTTTTTGTACTTTGTCGCTGCATGACCGGCAAGCTGGCTGCGTTTGAAGTGTGATGATAAAGAGTTAATAATTAGCAGGATTTAGCCTCTTAATAAGAATCATCTGTCTGAAAATATAAGCATTGCCTCACTTCCGTTTCCTTACCACGAATAGCTTCTATACTTCTTCAGAGGTAAACTGTCTCCTGCAGTCCCACCCCACACTTTTGCAGTTGTTTAAAGATACATATTAGAACACGCACAGATAATGAGGGACTGTAGTAATATGAGGCTTAACATATGGCTTTGCATGCCTCTATGCTTGATGACACTGTAGGAAGTATTAGGTGAAAGGTAGGTGCTATTGATGAGAATTGACGCCATGCAGACCCTTGCACTGCTATTACGTTATGGTAGCGAGATGACCCCGACACCAGACAGCTGCTAATGTTTCAAAGGAGTGGAACTCCAATACATGGGTGTGTTAAAGGCACTGTTTGGCTTGTGCAAATTAAACATTCACGTAGTTGCTGCGTCACAGATAACACAGGACATAGACATAGGGTGCACTGGAAATCTCAAACATACATGGTATGTACTAAATTTCTTCAAAAGTCTACTACTCGACCGTCGAGTAGTAATGTACATGTATAAAATGTATGTATATGTGAGAACAGTATGCATGAACCTGGACACACGAGGATGTTTTTCAATCACGTAGATATAGTAAAGGAATTGAACAGTACGTACAGATCCTTAGTATGGATGAAACATTAGGCAAATGGTACCCAGATGACGAACTACATTGTGTGAAACTCCAATATGATGGTTGCTGCCCTACCCCACAAGGCCACTGGAGCTACAACTAGAGACGAAGAATGTCCCTTCCACAAACGTCTGTGCCGAGATGGTGGACAACATGCCGTCTCTACAAATTTAAGCAGAAAATATAAATTGACTCGAATATGCTTTTCTTTTTTTGAAGAAAACAAAACATTTTCTAACTTTTGCAGGGGTCAAGCTACTGGTAAACAGCCATGTCAGGCAATACACAAGATGGGGACCACAGTGTGTCCGAGTGCATGCATGTTGTTCTCATGCATACATACAGTATGCACTACATTAAGCAGTAGACTTCTAAGGGAATTAAGTATGTACCATGTGTTTCATTTTGGATGCCTCATAGAGCAGGGGTGGCCAAACTTATCCGCAAAGAGCCGCACTGTATACAGGTTTTTGGGGTAACCTTTAGGTCAGCTGTTCAAACCCAGGTGTTCAGCCAATCAGTCCTCTAATTAGTAATCTAATTAAGGAGTTGCAGCAAAAACCCGCACACGCAGCGGCTCTTTGCGGATAAGGTTGGCCACCCCTGCCATGGAGTAATTGCTCGGAGACTGACTCCAACATTGTAGACCTATGATAGGGAATTGAGCGAGATAGTGAGTGGAACACGCCATGTACCAGTCAGCGGTTGTTCCCAAAAACACTACTCAATATCAGAATGTGGTACTGGTAGTAAAGTGGACCAAAGCCTTTTATAATGTGAGAAGGCTGGGGCCATGTGCCCCTTTCCGTTCCTGGCTATCCTGAAGTATTTGGCAATGAGGAGAGCCTGTGGATGGAATGTTTGCCCTGTTGCCTGGCAACGGTAACGTTCCATGGAATTTTTATCACTCACCCTTACAAGCAAGAAACTTCTGGATGCTTGGCAGGGAAAAAAAATTGCTAGAATGGGAGATACCTTAATGGTTGCTCGTCACTGCTAATTGTGTCACACTAAGGCATGAGCACAAGTAGAGTTCAAGTTCCAAAGTAGCGTGCCACTTTACAATAAGGCTACCCATTTAAGGAGTGTATGAATGGTTTATAATCTGGTTATTAATTAGGTTGTAACACTTTGTAAATTATTAATAGACAAATTTAAACATGTTATAGCACTGTTTTCTTTTTATTAATGTGTTACTACTATTTACAAGTAGGTGCAAAAGGGAGCCTTATTGTAAAGTGCTACCCAAAGTAATATATGGGGAAATGTTATGTATCTTATGTACATTTCTAAAATAGTAAACAGTAAATCAGCCTTGGAGCCCAATTTATAAGCTGCCCCTTGATAACTGTGTTTTGTTTTTGAATGGTTTTCAAAGTTATAGATCAGTTCTCACTCTGCTTTGTCTTACAACACGCCTACGATAATATTCCTTTAAACCTGTAGCTTTGTCCACATTCTGCGTTTTCCTGCTGACTGGACTCAGGTGCTGCAACGACCTCAGCAAGAGAGAGCCACAAGTAAGCGTGGCATGTTGACCTGAAACACTCCCCCCCCCACAAAGGGCTTGCTGTGGGGTGTCGCCATGCCAACCCTGCCATCAGTTAGACTCACACCTGAGAGGTGAAGCGCTGGACAGCTGGCGGCCGCTCAGCAACCCCCCCTCCCCCAGGGCCACTGCGGATAATGCTGGGCTAAACAATTAAATCCCAATGGCTTTACTTCCACAGAAAGACTGAGGAAACATCCGGGATGAATCCTGGAGGATGTTCAGACCCGCGAAAACAAACAATCGCCAGGATGTTCGTTATATCAAAAAAAAAGAAATAAAAAACTTCATGCCACTTGGTGATGCCTGTGCCCATTACAACATCCTGTTTAGGGTATTGAACACTACAGAGGAAGGAAGGCTTAACAAAAAGCATCGATTGCAGCAAACAAACAATCTGCCTGTTACGGGCCCGGTTTGGACATTTTTCCTGCTGAGAAATGTGATTAATATAACGATATGAGGGCTGTGTTAATTAAAAGGACATTCCAGTTCTCATAGAGGGATGTTCCTGTTTCTAGGGGTCCCTCCTAAAGCCGAACCCCTCCTCCATCTCCTGCAGACATTACTGCTCTGGGAATACGCAGGCTGCGTGTGCCAGAGTCTCTCCCCGCATGCCTTTCCATGCATCTACACGCATATGCATCCACCCCGCCCCACACAAATGGATTTCTCTCTCCGTTCCACCATGATTCTGCCCGCACGTGTGTGCATGCGTGTGCGTGACTGAAGGGAGGCGGGATTTCTCAAATTAACGCGTCTTTACTATCTAACTGCTTCTATTTTCAAGTGCTTTTCTCTCTCTCTCTCTCTGTCTTTGCCTTCAGCCTCCTCCCATCCATCGCTCATGCCCTTTATCTCACTCTCTGGGAATGCTCTTTGAAATGGTATCCTAGCTCCCCCCTCCCGACCCCATCACACGTCGTCCACCTGTTCCTGAACAACAGCTTCTTATGAGAAAACGAAGCCAGTTTCTCAAATCGCAGCTTCTCTGCAGACATTCCAGCTGATCACCGTGGGGGCTGGGCGGTGGGGGGGTTGGTGTCCCCCCACCCCTCTTTCCTAACTGTGTTCTTCACGTTGTCAGGACTGCTGTTTTGTACAGGCAGGGAAAGATGCCTAGGTACTGGGGAAACGTGTTTCAGACTGGTTTTTCTCCCACGGTTCTTGGCAACAATGCCCTGTCATGGGGTGGCCCGTGAGCTGCTGGGAACCAGGTAGGTGGTGGGCAGGGATGAGCAGGATTGGACTGCTGGAGCCTGTCGGCTTTTCCCATGCCTGTCCCCAGGCGTGCTGGCGCTAGCAGGCCGCCCACGCTCGCTCTGCTAAACTGACGCCTCTGCCTGCGCAGGTAATGCAACAACCCCATGCCGCAACCCCCCAATCCCAGTTGTTTGCCCTCCACCGGGACAAAGGCCATGTCCCGACACGCGAGAGTGGGAGAGACGGCAGCCACGCTCATCCGTTGGCAAGATTCCACCTGTGGGCAAGGCTGGGCCAACGCGAGTGGCTAACTGTTAACAAGACACTTGGCCTGCTGGGGAGGAGTTTCTGACAGCTAGGAAAGCAGCCAGTAGGTATGTGCTTACTGAGGCCTGCAGAATGTTGAGGGATGAGCTTACTGGGTGGAATAAAGAAGAGGTGCTTTATTGGTATTGATCCCCATGGGGCAATTGGGTAGATTCAGTTTACCACAGTGAGAGCAAAGCTAGTACACAACAGTGATATGATTACTCTTTTGGCTACTGGATTCAAACAAACAACCTTCCAGAAATGGGCACAGATTCCTCACTCATGGACAGGGCTGGACTTCTTCCCAGTCAGGCCCACTACTTATATTTTACCTGCCATAAACTGCCGATTGGTGAGGGCTTGGACACACTATAGCCTGAATGCTGATGGATAAGTGGTAAAACACACGAACATACGAGCCATAGTTTTTGGGGTTGAGTCTTATTGGAAGCTCTTCTGTTGAACTCTGGAATGTGAGATTAGCCAGTGATGTATCCTGATAAATAAGCTATATATCACTTTAGATGAAAACTTTCATCTGAGCCAGTAAATGCAAAAAGTCACAGTTGAATATCGGGTTTAAAAAAAGAAAAGAAAGAATACACTTAAGGCTATGGTTTAATTGCCCCCACCTCCACCCCGCATGTATTCCTACTCCCTCCTTATGCAAACACGATCTTATCTGTCTCCTATGGACTGTAAAAATCTGCCGCTCTTCATTGAAACTCAGGCCAGTCTTACATTTGCTTTGGCAATCCGAGTGTGATCAATCTCAGTTATTGGTTTATTGGTTTGTACCAAACTTGATATCTGGAACATAGTATCACCCTGTTACTGATCTGCACTCTTGATCCCTGTATGGGATTTACCAACCTCTTCTCCACACCTGTAATTGGCTGAACACTATGTCACTGTTTGCAGATTACAGTAAGTTCAACAATTTCATATCCGGCATTAAGAAAGTCTCCAAAGATAAACACAAATGTCCATATATCCTTATGTAAATCTGCCTGCTTAAGGATGAGATGTACAGACTAGTTACAGTTTGCACTCAAAAAGAGGCTCGCTATTCTACAAATATTTACATTTTTTTTGTGCACACATTTCTGCCACTTCACCAACATGCCAGGTAAGGGCATTAGGTTACCTTCTTCAACCCCTATTGGACTAATTTTCATTCTGATGCTTTTGTGTTCGTATGTCAGTGGTTAAATTTGGAGGTGAAGCATTTCTATGTTTCTGTATCTTCTCATCTTAAAAACGTGGTGTGACACATGACTTCCTGCTATCTTTACATCCTGGCTATAATATAGGATGTGTGGCTCTGTTTCGTTCTACTTTCCATTACGCTGCTTCCTGTTATTAGTTTTTCTGTACTATGTGCTTCTTGGGGGTTCATTACATTACATTTGTACTGCTGAATATTTCACTGCAATATTACATGCATTATTAACTTGCTCTGCTGCTCAGAGAAGCTTCTTGGACCAGAGCCTCTTAGTCGTGAAGTCCACATCCTTAACCACCTAATGGTCTGGAGTTGCTGCAGTCGCGATCTGCCAGCTGTGCACAAACCAAACTGCCCGCAATCTGTGGTGCCACAGTGAGCAAATCCACTCACCCTCGCTGCCTGGGGAGAGTGCTTTGTACTTTGCTAGATGGCTCTCGACAGAAAGGTGCCGCAGACGCATGTCTCACCAAAAACAACAAGATGTATTCCCACAGTCTCTAAGCTTTTTTAGATAAGAACATATCTTGATGCATTTGTGATGATGCACCTCCCTAAACCACCTACTGCTTTTTCCTCTGGGGTATTAAAATATAGTTGCTACAGCTGCACATGGTCACATGTGGTGTCAATAAATTGGTAGGATTTAAGGTTCTCTTTAAAGCAAAACAAACAAACAAACAAACAAATGTGTACATGTATATATTACTATATATATATATATGTGTGTGTGTGTGTGTGTGTGTGTGAGAGAGAGAGAGAGAGTGTGTATGCATACACACCTCTCCTAACTGAACAGAAAAAAAAACAAACAAGTGTGTGTGAAAAGAGTTCATCAAGGTAATATCACCTTGGAAATCACTCAACATGAACCACAAAACCACTTGCAAACAGGAAGACCTGCAAACAACGGTTTTAGCATAATAACTTGTACTACAAAAAAATCATATGCCTGCTTTTAAAAAAGAAGACATTTACCATGTGTTTCAGTCACCACAGAGATCTGGATTATCGCCTTCATAGTAGTTTATGGTCAGTCTCTGTGCCTCCCCTGCACTAAAATTACATGGGAAATTTAATGTCCTGGAAGGGTGCCATGATGCACAATTAATCACATACATCAACATTGTGATGTTTGAACTGACGCAGCAAATGCAAAGATGCAAGCTTAATTAAACAGTACCCTGGGGTCCTCTGCTTGGTAGCACGTGAAAATGCACGCAGTCCCGCCTTTTTCCCTGCTTGAGAAACACAGCTATCTCCTGGGGGTTATAAAAACATCCCGTCTGCATCAAATTTGGCAACATGCCAAAGCTGAAGGAGGCATTCCAGTGAATTCCTGAGAAATCTACACCTGCATAGTTCCCACTGCAAACAGGGGCATATTCGACCATTCAGGAGCAATAGGCAGGGCAACTGGAGACCTCAATACCTGCCCGCCTGAGAAACGATTCTCCTATTGTGCCTTTAATGTTGTTTAACAAGCTGTTAAAATGTGTAAAGATGGTAAATCACTATGATTTAAAGTGTCAGCTAAATTTCCTTATAATTCCTATCACTTTTATAACCCATTCCCTGTTTGGCGCACGCCACTCTGCCCACCTCGAGTACATAATCTCCCATAATCCCTGGCGGTGACCTTGACAAAAATCATTTCTTACTGCTGTGTGTCACGTTTAAAACACAGCATAACCAGTGCAAAACTGTTACCCCCCCCCCCCCCCCCCAAAAAAAAAACTTACTTTGCAGAGAGGAGAACCACCCTAACCACCATTTTATTTTTTAGCTAATACACAATTTAACAACACATCTGGTGTACATGTAGGACAATTTTAATAACCGACATTAGAGGAACTGACAGAGAAATACAATGAAATATAAACAAACTTACTAATAACTTATTATGAGTGATACACTTGATAACTCAGTGATCATGTAGATGTTGTTTTCCCAGAATGCCTTGTCTTCTTTCTGATTCTTCAGACTCCCAAATGGCATGTTCAGAATTGTTTTGGCAGCAATAGCTGCTCAACCAGCTTTGATCCAACCATGTCATGAACACCAACCATACTCCATGGAGCCCATAGCCCATCCTCAGTGACTTAAGAAGTGCCTTCTGGCTTGGTGGGGCTCATCTTCCAGCACTGTATTGACATTCATTCTGGTGTGTCCATCCATTAGGTTTTCTTAGTAGGGTGCTGTTCAGGTTTACTGTTACCTTCTCCCACGCAGGCTGAAATAGTGTCCTCTCTATTGTCACCACCACGATCCTCTGCTACATGTACTATCCTGTATCACTCCTGTCCATTACAGGGGGAAGGGTTTGTCTTATTTCCGTTAAGACCTGTTCGCTGCAGGTGACCCTGATTAGACTCCTGGCAACACGACCCGAAGCTTCTCCGAAGTACATAAGCTACTTGGACCCAACAAGGGACCATACCATGAGGTGAAATAATGACTACACCATATGACTAATGAGTGATGACTTATTACAACTTCATTGCAAAACCTCAATGAAAGCAGGTTTCAGTCTACCATTTCCTTATCTGGTTTGGACTCGTGTACACATTTTTCTTAACTGACTCATAATCTGACCCTTTTGAGTTCACCTTTTTTGTTCCGCAACATTCCCATATTTTACACATTTGATACTCACTCTTAAGTATCAGATATAACAACACAAAAAAACCTCTCAATGCATCTAGTGTCCATGTACTTGCTGTGTGTGATTGTGTTATTTAGCGCTACTCTGTGGCAATTTTGTGACACCTGCTGTTTGATTATTTACCCTGTGGATGCTGTCAGGTTTACAGCCTCCCCATGGTTTTATAACCTGGTGTTTCTCCTGAGCTGTTTTAATGGACTGGACAGCCGTCCAGCATCGGAGGAGGCCGCTCTATCAGACACTCTGCTTCTTGTTCAATCTCAGCTCCTCTGCACACTTCAGTGGCCGTGAAGGCACCCATAGCACTTAATGCTTCTTCTTAGATGCAGGCCCTTCTGTGTGTCACCTTAAGTCAGTTAAGTGTGTCACCGCCAGTTAGCGAGGCCCCAGCCAGTTAAGGTAAATGAAATGCAGGGTAACATTACTTGATAGAGGTTTTACAAAACCGAGCGAAATACACAAGGAAGCTAGCCGCTGCAACCCCATAAACTTAAAAAATAATCATTTAAACCAAGACAAGGTGTCTGACATATTCTTGCGTTATCTGTTAACCAGTACACAGCAAGCTAGATAACACCTATAATCTGTAAAAAGCATACGGTCTGATTACTGACGCCCGTGATTAAACAAACGCCGCTCAAACTCAAATACAGCCGCTAATTAATCGGCGCTCAAAACATTCAAAAACGCAAGGCAATGGTATTAATATAAGCTGTAAACGGCCGAAGTCTCGTTAACACGCAGATACGAAAGTCATGTCGGCCGGTCAAAGCGATCAGACCGAGGCAGTGACAGCAGCAGCGGCACAATTAAAACGGCCATAAATTAGAAAACGAAATGGCTTTGACAATTTCTAAAGACTGCTTTCTTTGCTAAGGACAAATGTCACCAGCGTGCCTCTGTTCAGCGACTATGAATGAGGAATGAACTGTCAGGCAGGACAAACTATATGAGAGTCACGATTGAGCTACAAGATTTGTTTTGAATAGTAGCCTTTAATGGTTGAATAATTCTCCGATATTAAATAAAGGTAATATCAGACGCACAAATCCCGTTACTGTTCGTGATATTTATGTGCCCCGCCATTATATTACAAAAACAGCAATTTCGTGGCCCCACCCCTCGATACACATCGAGCTGGGTGTGATGGGACCTTGAGTGGCCATCAGACACCCCAGCCATCACTCAAGAATGTGTCACTCTAGTTTAAAGTGACGTTCAAAACAGAGGTGAAACAAGAGCTAATTCACAAAAGGTTTTTACTGCTTCATTCATACCGCATATGTTTGGTTTCGGGTTAAAAGCACCCAAGGCGGTGAAATTATAACACAAATAATTGTACAGAGTCTGATGAGGTCACCAGAACAAAAATATTATCTCTGTTATTTTATTCTTCTGCATTCTTACATTGTTTTCCCAGGTTTCCATTCCATCTTCCAGAATTTAGATTATTCCCTGTTTCATGTCCTGCTCCAGACTTGCCTTTTTTTATGGCACCCCGAAAGACTATTCGTAACATGAAACATATTATAAAAATTATTTGAAAAGTGGTTGATGTTTTAAGAACATTTAATTTCTTTGTCTAAAGAAAATGTGGTAACACTTACTGTGAATGCCAAGAATCTATATCACACACTAATTATAAAAAGCATTATAAAAAGGCATAACACGTTAAAGTCATGCTTATTGTGAATGCTTTATTAAGCTTGTGTGTAATACAGTGTACTGGAGATTCCTTCATATTGTGGTATACTAACCTTTATAATGCATTGTGCGGGTATCTACAGTATAGTGCATTATAGATGAAAACTTTATTGGAGCTCATGGAATAGTATAATCAACACTTTAATGCCTTATGACTGCAATAAAAGATGCTATAATCATGGGAGGAGTTTGGGGGAGAGGGGGAGCAGGGAGGCACTGTCCTTCCTATCCTTCCTAGTCACCTGAGTTGAAATTATAATTAATTAGCAAGACTAGAATTGTACTTTTTCAGAGCTGGCATTTTGCACTTTTGCGTAAGCAGTTTGTTGGTGCCCTATAGGCAGACAGAATAATAGGTTATGTGTGCATCAGATGCATGTGTCAATGTGTGAGCTAAGCAGGATGCAGTTTTTTTTACCCCCCCAGAACAGAACAGACGGCAAACTCTGCTTTTGATTATCATGCATTATAGATGACAGCTTCAAGTTACCAAAAATGCTTTTATGTTTCAGTATTTGCTAAAGGAGTGTCTGTAATTTGACCGATACCTACACCGAAAAATGCTTAAAAATGTGTTTAGGTCACTAAGGTGAAATTTCTAGCGATTTCATTGGCTGAATGAGGCAGTCTTTGTCATAAGGGCCAGCTCCCATGAGTGCCCTGGATGCAGGCCATCATCTGGAAGTTCTTGTAGATGTACCATTAGCTGGTGACAGAAAGGGAGGGGGCATGGAATTCTCTCCCTCTGGGCTTTGATGGTGAGAATAAAGAAAGAGCATTTGGCTAAACACATACTGGGTCCTCCGGTACTGACTTTGGAGGGAAGTCCTGGTCTATGTCTCCACCTCACAACACCATGACCATCCTGATTCCTGGAAACAGTGGGCCTACTATACATTGAGTTGGCTGCCCATAAATTTATGTTAGTAAAATTTCACAGTTTGAGTCACTTTTAAATTACTCGTGATTACAGTCTTAGTTTTTATGGAGGCTGTTGGTAAACAACTCAGGATGAAGTTGGTGGATCTTTGTTATGCATTTTTGGGGGGGTTTTTAGTACTTTCATTGTCGCACTAGGAAACAAGCAGCAGTGTTGAAAAACCGGCAGCAAACAGATTCCGTGTGACGTGGCAGTGATGAGGAATCCTTGGATGACACTGCCGGGGCTGCCTGTCTCTACGGAAATGACTTCATGGGTGTATGCAGTCTAGATGCGACCAGCGGGCCGAAATGGGAGACACTGTGTCTTCTCCAGTTACCCAGGAATAAATGACACCCAGTGATGTCACCGCTGATATCACAATGATACAATGTAATTTTGGAATGTTGGGCAGGCACTGCTGAAACCTTTGCTTTTACCATCCGGGGTGAATTAAAGCACTTCAGTGTTTTTACAAAGCAATACTCAGTAATTTAATGGCAGTTTTCACATTTTTTTTTTTGCCTTATACGTTTCTTACGTTTTGCATTATTTTACATTTAGCAGGAAAGCCACATTTTAAGCTACCTGCTTTCATAGAGTGTTAGTCGGGACTATCAATAATCAACTAAATTAGCATGAAAATCCCGCCTTTCTTAGAGATGAATGGCTCTCTGAAGAACTCACAGCCTTGCCTGGGTTCTGCTCTTGGTCAATCCATACCTCCCCTGTTGCCTATTGTTACTTGTCTTTTTTCAAACAGCCAGACAAGAGCACGGTAATCCTGTCTTAAATGTTAAAGGAGCAACTGGCAGTCAATCAGCCACTACCGTTTTCTGCAGCCAAACCTCAAGGGGCTGCCCCCAAACTCTCCACAGCAGCCTATGGTTTATCAAACATGTGTCAGCTCATATGCATATTGAGTGTGATTTTCAGTTTGAATGCATGGAGAGAACATATCTATGTACACTCCAGGCTGTTGCAACATTCGCGTGGTCCACGGTATGAAAACCTCAAGCAGAAGGGGGTATTGGGGGAACATCCTCTTTTTTTTCAGTGAATTTTTTAGTGACACTTTTGGCGGTACTGGCACGTAAGGAGTTGCTGTCAGCCAAGGGAAGGTTGAATTTCTGATAAACTGGAGGCTTAATGCTGAGAATTGCTTGAATTCCAGCTTTATGTGATTATTGCTCAAAACACTTTGGTTTTTCGAAATACCATGCAGCCGGCATATCCTTCAGTACATCTACGTATCTGAATATCAGGGACGTTTTACTGTGCTCTGTAAGAAGTTAGGAGAATCTGAGTAATGGGTTAAACTCATGTGGCTCTCTGAAAAGCAGTTTACAAACACAGTATTTCAGAGAGGCAGCTCCATTTGCATGTGGGTAATTTGCATTCCATTCAGATTGAAGTTTGCAGTTAAATCACAATACTTATTTCAAATGCAATGTTTAGTCATCCACCTATATAAATCATATAATTTTATGTGGTGGTTGCATGGCGCGGCTGTGGATTGGCAAGAAACACAAAAAACACATAAAAAGTGAAGCAAAAATACAGATATACTAAAGGAAAGAGTTGATGCTTTTTAGACAGTTTTGTCGGGAATGTCAGGACACTTGGTTACTTGTGCTTACGAGTCCAGACGTGGGGCCTGAAATGAAAACCAGACTTTAGGTGATCCGCCCCCCATCGCCCCCCAGGTGGTATATAAGAGATGCCTGAAGAACAGACCTAAGTCCCTCCAAACACTCAGGATGCTAGTGTATTTAGCCTAAAGGCCTGTTGACACCCTAAGGATCCTCTCATTAACCCATAGCTGTCTTAACCCCCATCCAGCCCACTGTCAGGCCTGTCACTTACATTAGCCTCCATTGTCATTTTTGTTATTCACCAGAATGTCATTTCATGTTTACGCCTCAAGAATCTAAGTTTCTCATTATGACTACATTGGATTCTTTGGGCTGGAAGCGACTGGAAATCTGATGTATCTCTGTGTGGTGAATGTTAGTGTGAACAGGGCACACAAGGACAGGGAATGCTTCTTCAATATATGGTCAACAAGGATAAATCTTTTATCAACTTCTGTTTACCCATTTAAAGATGCAGTTTTTATGTAAGTAAGTTTTTCATTTCTCTGTTGGTATATTATAGGTACAAATGTACAGATGTGAAATATGACATGTTTAATGTTAATAATTTTATTGTATCATTTAGTATATACAGAAATTCAAATATTTAAATACATCTTTCAGGAGCTAGTTTTTATGATCAAAATATTATGTTAGAATCTCCTGAGGCTTTAGATGCTGGATGGCCATATAAGTCATTGAACAAAAATGTATGACACATGATCTGTTTCAGAAAAACACATGTGGCCTGTTTTTTCTAGCTGCTTAAGAAAAACAATGCAAAGACTTTTAATGGCAGATGGCAGTGGAGCCCGACAAACGCACCAGTGATCTGACGCTCGCGCCTTTTGTCCCAATTTCACGGTGCCCTCTGGACATCTGTCTGCCATCCATCTCCGCTGCATTTTCAGATAGCCCCCCCAGTATAAGACTTCCTGTCTTCCCGTGGGCATGTGTCGGCCTCGCCGTCGCTCTCCGGGAATGCTGAAGGGCCTTGTTGTTTTGGGGGGCAGATGTCCCAGAGAATCGGCTCCGGTGGAACCAGGAAAAGGACAGTGATCGGAACACACCCACATGACTCCTCAGAATATTTTTCAGACAGACGAGCCCTTAAGCTGATTAATGGGTGGATGTTTTTCTTAAAAACATCCCACTGTGGTGATGCCTTTGCCTTAGTCTAAATTAATTATGTATAGTACTAGTCAAGAGTCTGGTCGCACCTGCTTTTCATGCATTTGTCTCTGTTCTAGCTATGTTATTCACGTAAAGTGAAAGGCCGCAAGGCAAGGAAGTGAAACATATAAAATTTTGCAATGACCAAGAGAAGTTCAACATCTCAAAATGTTTCAAAATAGCAACCCTTTTGTTTAGATGACAGCGTTGCAGACTCTTAGCATGCTTTCATCCAGCTTCCAGATGTAGCCATCTCTAACACTTCTCCTGCAAGAGTTACCTTGATTACCTTGCTCTTTATACCTCAGTCTAACTCAACCCAAACCAGCTCTACAGGGTTTTGGTAAGGGGATTGGGGTTAGGCTCTGATTTGCATTTACATTTATTTTATTTAGCGGATGCTTTGGTCCAAAGTGACGTACTTGGGGAAGGTGGTGCAGAAGGCTGTGCTATTGTTCGGCAACCAGAGGGTTGCAAGTTTGAGCCCTGCTTATTCCTGACCCCATCAAAGTGTCCATGAGTAAGACCAGAACAGTATTTAGGCTGAGCTTCCAGTGAATGCTTAGTGCAGTATTTAGGCAAGAGGTACAAATACCTTCCAACAAAGTAGAAACCTAATTATACTGTTCTTTATTATACTATTATACCTAATTATACCAAAGATGCAATATTAAGATCATTCATTCCTCTCCCCTTACAGTCTGGTCCAACACAGCATTCTGAGCCAGGGAAGAAGTTCCTCAGCACATCTGACATCTGCTAGTTGTGAACGTTGCGCTCTGGACTCCAAGAATTTGGCCAACAGGCAGAGACCTGTATCTGAGACAGTGGTGGGGCAGGTTCATCCTGGAACATAGGGAAGCTGTACACTCCTTTGCGTGACACAGTCCTTGTCTTCCTTCATTTGAATATATTTGCATTTGTTGATGACCAGTGAAACACCTGTTGCGGCCTACGGCAAAACATCCATCTTTCATAAGTTCAGCTAATCTCTGTTTCTTTAACATGGGCTTTTTTTTAGTGTCGGCTATGGAAAGTACCTTCTTGTACAGGCTGTGGTCTCCTTTGCACATCTGCCGGAGAGCCCTTTGCCAGGCAAGCGTGAATGTTCTTCTAGAACAGTTTTTCTCAATCTGGTCCTTGGGGACCTCCAGACAGTCCAACTTCACGCTCCCTCCCAGCTCCCTTCTGTTTTTTTCTGGGGGTGGGGGGGGGTGTTGAGGTCTCCATCCATTTATTTAAGAGGGTCCAAGGGGTTGTATTGGGTGGTTTTGATTATTGGGGGGGGGGTTATAAGGACTGTGTCCTCTGTCCGGGCTGCTGAACCAAAAGTCAGACCTCTTTTCCTCCCCAAGATCAAAAAAATGGCCCGATGATGTTAACAATGTCGAGGACGTCTATGTGTTTTTTGTTTAAGCACTATAAGAAATTTGTACTTCATGAACGTTTCCTTACTAGTCAGTTTGGGTTTAACACTAGAATCCCTGAAAATCAAGCTCTCCGGGCAAGGAGCCCCCCCCTCACTCCCCACACAAGCTGCCCGCAACCCCATCAGCGCCGATCAACACAAATTACGATATATTACAACCTGTATTTCATGATTCCTCAGCCCACACTCTTAGAAAAACGTATCTTTGCTGACCCGAGGTTGAAACCGTGAAACTCGCTTCATTTGTAAAACAATATAAGTGTTGATTGGCGCTGATGGGGCTGCGGGCAGCTTGTGTGGGGGTTGAGCCGGGGGGGGCTCCACCAGAGGGAACCTAGTGTTAAATTATGGATGGATGTTGTTATTATATTTTTCACCTGTATTCAGTTGGAGCAGTGGTGATTTCTATCACTTACCACAGAGAGCTCTCAGGGAAACACATTTCATTGCCTGCACCTACTGATCCGATTTGAAGGATGGGAAAGTCTCTGTTCTTCTGTGCTAGGATGAAGGTGTGTTAGAAAAGAGCACTTTAGTCAAATGAGGTAATGGACCATGACTGGGGACAACACAGTCATGCGGGTGACTGATGTTGTTTACTGTTATTGTCTCTGGATATTCCATCCCTTGGTATAATCACCATCCGGGCGTCACTGACGGCCTGTATGAAAGCCCCTTCCCCCCCACACACACCTTCTTAACATATGAACGCTGTCCACAGACTTTTCAGCTTTCAGTGCCCTCGTCACCCCCGCACCTTCGTAGTAAGTGTGCGCGAGACACCTTTGCGAAGCGTTCACTGTGAAAAATGAAAGTCCGGTGAGTCACGTCAGCGGTGCAGTGAGCTGCAGCCGCAGCTGCAAACACAGAAAATCACCAGGCAGAGGTGTTCCCCCAAGCAGACAGCCAGCCCTCCTAATGTCACTATAGTGACAGTGGAACGCTGAAGCAGCGTCACGGTGTCTCTGGGTAGTATCCCAGAGACGCGTTTGATCTGTGAACCCATTACCAAAGGCAGAAATGTACCCAGCGACAAATGGAAAGACTCAAACATTTATTCCTCGTTATGCAGTTAATAAACCAATTTCATTGAAATGCCGTAATAAGCCAGAAAGGAAATTAATTAATCTGTTTTCTATAACTGCTTCTCCAGAGCAAGTTTGAGGCGAGTCTGGAGTTAATCCCAGGGCCATGATGCTCAGAATATGCTGGAAGGATTGTCACCTGAGAAAAAGAAGATACTCAACCTAACGTCACAGTATAATATGCATTTAAAATTTCTGATGTCTAGCATTAACCAAATGCAAGTGTGTTAATAAGGTCCAAACCTGGTCCATTCTACAGCTGTTGCCTTTTTTCACTTTTTAACTAAAAATATGATTTTGTGATGGTTACTGAAGGGAAAGTCCTGAGCTGGGTTTGCAATGAAGAATGAATGTTTCCGTGTCACAGGCATGAGGGAATATCATATGATGATGTGCTATGTTTCCACTTCCTGTACATGTTCCATGTCCCACCTGTCAGTTCTCTGAATGACCTCATCGCTGTTTTCTTTAATAGGAAGAGAGCAAAGGTGTCTCTATGATGGAAATGTTCATATTTCTGAGGGTTTTGCACACATTTGTGTACAAACTGCAAGATATTTACCCAAAGTCATCTACCTCAAACATAAAATGCAACAAGGGGAGTAGTTCTGCATCTCAAATGTCCAAAGTGCCAGTGATGGTTGTCTTTAGAGTTTTTAGTTGTTTTCTGGGGGTTACAAGGTGGGAGCAGCGCAACAAGGTTACAAGAATGGGTGGGAGACAGGTGCAGGACCCTATGGAAATTCTCACATCTTTTTTGCCCCTTACTATTGTCTTGTGGAAATTGGAAAGACGTGGGTTTGAGGGAGAGTGCCCCCCCTCACCCCCCATGCATTTCTCGGTCATGCAAAATAATTTATTCAAATAGGTATGCATTGGTGTATTGTGGAAAATGATGTGTTATTTAAATATGTTTAACTTGAACCTTTTAGGAGAGCCTTCAAAGGCATCTGGCGCGCTGAATCAAACAAGTGCCTCAAATGGGAAATGATGTGTGCTCACCATCATTTTCTGAAGAAAAAAAGAATTACCCTCTGCAAATTCTTATCTGACCGAAAAGTTTTTTTTAAAGGAACAGGAGGTAGTTAACGGACAGAGTGCTGGTTGAGTAAGTTCCCCCCAGTCATAACGCTAAACGGGTAGTGACTTTAACTGATCCCTTGACTTGGTTTCTGAATGAATCTCTGTGAGTGTGTAATTTACCGCACAATTTCTGTTTTTGTCGAAGAAATGGCCAACTGCACCAGTGGAGTGTACGTGAGCACTCCTTCACCAGTCGTGATAGATAAACCGCAGCGTAAATTACACATGCTCCCTTCTCTACTTGAGCGTGTCTGCATGCAGAGCTTACAGGAAATGTGCAGAGATAAATCAAGTTGTCTAAGGTTGTAACACACCGCTATAGTCTGCTAGCCTACATGGGGCCAGCCCACGACACCAAATGAACGTAAAATTTTCAGTACAGCGAGAGGCTATGAGGCAAACCAAGAAACCTGAGGAGGAGATATTAAAAGCTCCCGTTCTTTACTCATGCGAGTTGCTAATTATGGGTCTTGAGACACTTAAAAGCCACCAAGCTTTCCCCTCTCCATCCCACCCCCTTTCTTTGAGGAGCATGTGGGGTCGGTGAACGCTTTGGGGCCCCCGCCACCACGTTGGCGTGAAAATGAAATGTCAGAAAACACGTGAGTGTGTCAGATGCTACCACTTTCTGACGTGGACAAGTTCAAAGGACGTGGAAATTTCGGAAGGTAACCAGGTCACCTAGTAACATTCCAGGAGATGTTTAAATATACTCTGACAGTCATGTCTCTAATCCCAACCTTGTTCATTTACAAACAGTGGCATTCATTGCCATCAAACATTCAGCATGTGTGAAGGTAAATGCAAGCAATCTGGTGCATGAGCATGCATGACATCAATTTTGTTAGCCTTGAAAGTTCATTAAAATCATTAGTTAAACGCAAAGAAGAGTACGGATACAAATACAAAACTGAAAAACCGGAATCTTGCAGTTACTGACATAGGCCAACACGACGGTGAATTCTGATAGACACCTACATTGTTTTTTTTCAACGGAATGTGTTTGTCTGAGTACAGAGTAATTGATCTATCAATATTTGTCGACAATTACGTTTGCAAGCATTTGCATTAAATTATGTTGGAGGATTACGATAAAAAGTCCTACTCTCTTCAGCAGACACCAGAAAATGAAAACCATTTGGGGGAAACTGAGTAGACAATCAGGGCAACAGCTCAGCAGAAATACCTCACCAATCAAGTGAAGATCATGGCTGAAATGTTAGCGATGTGTGGGGCAAGCGGGTGACGGCACACAGCCTGGGCCGGGGCTGTCCCTGTCTCCCTGTTGAGTGGGACGGGGCAAGGCGGAAATTTTGTCCAAATTAGTCACAGTCCCCGTCACCCGGATACCGAATCTGGGTTATTTCAGAGATTGGTACTGAGGATGAAAATTCTTCTTTGTTTCCTTTCTACAGTTTGATCAGTAAGTGAGGGTGGGCGTCATGAAGCCACTGTTACAGATCAAAATGAGCATGAGCAGAAGCAGTTTCGCTGTTTTGTGAGATGCGTATCATGGTCGTCATCAGTCCCCCAAACTCAACACCCTCTGCCAGCTCAAGGGAGACCATTCCCAGAAGTTTAGTCAACATTGTGTAAAGATCTTCTCAAAGTTGGCAGAGAATACTCTTATATTAATGGAACATTATTTTCTTATATCTTAACAAAGATTATATCTATGTCGAAACGTTATTCCCTGGACCTCCTTTTGACACAGTCAAGGTTTTATAAATACTCCTTTACAATAAAAATTGTATTTGTAGAACCTTTACACGCATTAACCGAAAGGACTGCACTTTATATTGCGCTTTTAAATTTATGCCTCACATTCACCCATCCACACACTGGTGGCATAGGCTGCCATGCAAGGTGCCAACCTGTGCACCAGGAGCAATTTGGGGTTCAGCGTCTTGCTCAAGGACACTTTGATGGGGTCAGGAGTAAGCAGGGGTCGCACTTGCAACCAGAGGGTTGCCGAACGATAGCACTGCCTTCTGCGCCACCAACTTCCCCAACTGCAACAAACAGTGTTACTTGCTGCTCTATCATGCCTTTCATTTGCTTTTAGTTTTACTTATTAGCTTATTTAGTTGTACTGTAGTAGTGGGATCAGGCTCTTGGAAACATCAGGAAAACTGCACACAGAATATTTCCGTACTTTTATCGTAATGGTTGCAAACCAACAATGGTTGCAGAATACATCCAGTTTCAGAACAGAAACAGCACAGAAAGCATTATTAATCTCTGTGGCGAAATTTTCTTCACCCTATGCTGCTCTCTATGAGACGCACAGACACATATACAGGTGAGAGCAAGCGTGGGGGGTCACAGCGAAAGGTCAGGCACCTCGCAGTGCTGGGGGGCCTTGCCGAGGCCATGTGGATGTGTGATTGTTCTGTGAAGGCTAGGCTCAAACCGGTAGCCGCCTGATTACAAGCACAGTACCCCCGAAAGAGCGAGCATCGTCACTGCAATATCAGGGTACTATCGCCATGCTGGCTGGAGCGTCTAATTAGTTCTGGGCTCTCCATCAACATTACGCAAGCAGAAGAGTGCTGGAGAAAGGGCTGGAAGACCACCTCCCATAGCTCTCCTCTGGAAGTGCTCGACATTCCAGAATAATCTCCCTGAGAGCTTGTTGTGCAACCCACATCCCTGCCACATCACTCTGGGTCTGGAAAGCAGTCTGTCTGTTGCAGATGCTAATTATCTTAACGTGTTCTGAGAACCTCCACATCACTGGATTAAATAATAAAAGGGCATGTTCTAGTTATTCCTGTATAAATGTCATCCACTTTAAAGTAAAGATGGTCAAAGTGATGAAATTATAGAAGATTCTAGCCTTGTGCCACTTTCCAACATAATACACAGTGTTAAGATGTATGCAAAAAGTTTAATATGTTTAATTTAAAAACTCACCTAAAGGATTATTAGGAACACCTGTTCAATTTCTCATTAATGCAATTATCTAATCAGCCAATCACATGGCA